>JAAFCF010006596.1:29276421-29430607 GCA_013389785.1 Helicorthomorpha holstii | reverse complement strand
TTTCATATTTTCTTCATTTTCTTTCATATTTTCTTCATTTTCTTTCATATTTTTTTCACATTTTCTTTGTCATTTAATAATACATAACGTGTTTAACAGTAAATAAAAATGTATAATAATAAATAACTGTATAACAACAACTTACAGACTTTAACAATGAATTTCAATGTTAAACTATAGAAAAGCCAGCAATTAGCTATTTTATATTGGAAAAATTGTATCGATACTTTTGTGGCATCGATACTTTCATTTCGCTGCCAATATCGAGTGCAGTATCGATACATTCATTTCGATATGCTATCACTAGTGACGACTTTCTACTATTATGTCAATTCAATGCATAAAATAAAAGTACGGTATATACACTACTGTAATATAAAACTTATTTTATCAATAAAATAATTAAATGATTAATAATCCTTTTCTTTTGATTCTCTAATTGGTATATTAAGTACCAGTAAGTCTTTTAACATAAGTCGTCCCACCTGAGTTTTCCAACCAAAGACTCGTAAGTCTTAAGTAACCGTGCTATTTATTGAATTTGATATTCATTTCTAAGAAAATAATTGTTAAGACTTAATGCTCACTGTCATCGACAATAACCTAATTAGCTTTACCTCTCAACAACAAAAAGGTGAAAAACTCTTTCATAGAAAAGGTATGAGCATGTCATTTCTTGCATCTATGTTCCTACAAGATTAAGGCTTTCTCATAGGTATTTATTTGCGCATAACGTCATGCGGCTTTCTTAACATACAGTACCGGTACTTGAATTTTTTATAATAATTAATATTTTTTTATTACAATACACAAAATGACAGTTTTCAAAATTTTAATAATATAAAAAACCTACAGTTTGCATAATAAAATAATTATCGCTAACGCTCATCAACGATTTTGGTAAAATGATTGACTTTCTTATAAACTCACAACTCGTCTCTAGACAACTCGCACACAATACAATACTTGCGAATCTATTATAAATAAGTTTAATCTTATTTAACTAAACTATCCGCAAGTTATTATTTTTGGACGCGAATTATTAGAGTTGAGTTGTAGAGGACGCATGCTCGTACCTCCGATGGTTGTCATGACCTGCGCGTTGAGGTTGTGAAATATTTCACGAATGCGCATCATACCCATCTGATGCAATCCTATGTTTTTATTGGCTGCATTTCAGTTGTCATCCATATTGAATCGCATATGTGAATGTTGTGCCCTGGTTGTTTTCTTGTTATTTATAAAAAATAATTTAGTGAGACAGTGAACAACGAAAACATTAGCTGGGTGTTTTTCCACAGTCGCAATTTTATAATTATGCTGTACCAATGTTAATTTTGGCAGCAGGTGAAATTCGTTTAATGGCACTAAAGTGTTAGATGTAAAATCGATAGTGAATAAGTGCAATGTATGCGTATTAACAAAGAAATGGCTTCGATCAATCCGTGCAATTTTGTTGTTTAAAAAAGGGATTCAATGGCTGCTGCCTCCGTCTGGATATCAACAATAAACAGCTTTACTTCTAACTCAAAATCGCTTGACTAGAATATCAGTAAAGAAATCAAGATCATGGAACGAGTAGTAGTAGGAGACTACGAATATAACTCAAATCAATTCGTAGGGCATGGCGCTTTCGCTATTGTTTACAAAGGAAGACGAAGAACGGTAACTATCCATTTTAATCATTATAGTTTAATGTTCTTTAAAAACATGTTGAAACATGTAAATATATTGTTAAGAGAATGTTGCAGTGTGATGCCATCTCTGTGCTTTTCAAGCCGTACTTGAGGCTGCGTACATGATCTAATTTTCAGCATTTATTTTAATAGCAATATTTTACAGTTTATTTACGTTTTCAGTATTCAAGTTTTTCAGTGCAATATCTTAATAAGAATTTATTTAATATTTATGAGTACTTAGTTAATACTTTTTTTATAAAATAGGACAGACCGCAGTAATAATTTTAATAAAACATTTGGTTAGTGTTTAGTTTGTTTACTAACAACTTAAACTCAGCTGTCGATCAAAGGTTTTATCAAATCTTTGTCAGCGTTAACTTATCTTTCACATGAAACAGCTGAGATGAACGAATTTACAAAAACTGTAGGTGTCATGGAAAATCTTGGAAATCGTGTTTTGAACTTTTGAGCCATAGTTCTAACTCTTGACACACAATTCCATTTTACATCAAGACCACAAATTGAAGTTATATTTTGCAACAAATTGGGGTAAATGAAATTGAGGGCAAAGTTTACATAAACTAAATTACTGCTTGATAATTTATTCATTTCTTATACATTAGGTTATAAAATACTTTTAATGCTACCCCACATTATTTGGTCATACTTGCTTATTTTGTCGTACAACTATTGTCATATGACGTGTATTAAATACAGCAAAAATTGGAAAAGTATTGTGAACTTTCTAAATTGGGCAATGCGTTACTAACAAGGTTGCCACAATATTAGTTTTGTTACTATCCAAGAAGGTTGCCTACTTTGCAGAAAATAACTTCCTACTGCAAACCAAAATATTAAAAAGAAATGGTGCAAGAGTTGTATTCAGTTTAGTCGTGAAGGTGTATCTTTTGTGTTTCTTCTGGTTTAAACAAAGTTTAAGGTAATGAAAGCCTTGAAAGGGCAACTCTGGAAAAAGTTTTTGGGTTGGAAATCAGTGAAAATCCTGTTTTTGTAGCTAGGATACCGTGGTCGATTCATTTTCCAGTCACTTGCTCATCAGGCTTGTTGTTGCTGTCTCGTATTCGCATTATTATGGTGACTTATTACCTAATATCTACAGTTACTATGGTAACCAGCTCCTCTTTTACAAGAGTTTAGGAGTTTTATAAATTTATTTTGCACCTTAATTCAAGCAATTTTACAATTCAGTTAACTTTACAAGGTTAGTCTCAATATGCCAAATATGATCGTCATAACTTCATATGGTCGAAACATTAAAATGGTTAAAATGTTTTATAGTATTTATGATTCATACAATTTTTTTTTAAATAAATTCATAAAATATATTGTAAATTTTCTGCATTTGCTAAAAAGGTGATCACATGCGTCATGCAAGTTTACTGTAGTTCAAATTTGTCACTGATTGTAATGGCGTGAACAATCAAAAAGAGACCTACAGCATATTTTTCTTAATTCAACAACGCAAGGTCTTGTTGAACTGTGGTGTCCTTCATGAAATACAAGGTTTAGTTGTATTACCCAGATAAATTAATTTGAACGTAATTGGAATTTCTGTTTTCTTTTCAAAGACCATGTGCTACTTCCAGAATAATGTTATAAAAAATGTTTTAACTATAATTATATTGTACTATCCTCATGTGCAGTCAAAAGTCAATGGAGCTTTAGAGGGCAATGCATTTGAAGTGCACCCCCTTATCCCATAAACTCTGATGGACACCAAATTGTAGCTTGTACATTGCTGTATCTTCATAATATGCAGGTTTAGCAATAGAGTTGATAAGATATGCACAGATAAGGTATATTTTAGTCGTACAGTACGGTGATACATTACAAGTTCTGTAGTTTAAAGCTAATAAACAGTCGACACAGTTGTTAATAACAGTATTGTACGTTATTATATTTTAGCACAGTATTTGAACTTTTGAACTAGAGCAACTGTTAATGTACAGTATGTGATTTTTTTCCAGCTCAAATGAATTTGGAAGTAAACTTATTCCAGGTTTTATTGTACAGTATTAACTGTAGCAGTAAAATTAATCTTCATTTTAAACGTCGTAAAATGACGTTTGAACGTCAAATAAATTTAAACATGCAGACGAATGTAAGACAATTTTGAGAAAGTGAAACATTGAAGTCACTGATTTCTAGGAGGCACTTAAAAACTAATATAATGTGGTATACCCTACTGTTAACACCTATTTCATTATAGAATTGAAATTTCTATAGAGGCTAGGTTTATATTGCTGTAATAGCTTTCATAAATTTTAATTTGCACTCTACAGTTCATGCTTAAGGGCAATATTCTAGTTGCAACCGATGTTAACAAGTTGCACAATATTTATTCCGAGAATCTTGCATGCCATTAAATTTGATCTTGTGATGTTAAACGTCGTTGAATTCATAATTCAACAAACTACAGCTATAGATTTTCTAACTACTGTATAATCGAAACTTTTTTTAAATCAAGCTAGAAATTGATCCTTGTATAAGTGTACTGTACTTCCTGTATTAATGTTGTGAAGACCACATGATCAGCAATCATTAGGTATTTCAGTGCCATTTCCAAGGCCAGTTACTGTTGGTAAAAGCGGATTTTGTAATTGAAATGCAGTTTTTGGAGCTTGTTCAATATGCTGAACAGCACAAAGTCTGTTTAAACAGCTGTTCAATTTGCTTTTACATGTACAGTATTTGCTTGTGTGGGCCGACCCATAAGGAACACGGGACATTTTAAGGTTCTGCATGAGTGAACAGTACTCTTTCGAGCTTATTGCATCATTATATGATTTCTGTACATTTAACCTGACTGATTAGTAGTTAGATACAGTATGTTTCAATGAAATTTGAGAAGAATAAAATAATTTAAAATTTGTAAGCTTTTGATAATAAATTGAGTCTTGTACATAGCGCAATTGTTGGCAGACTCCTACTACTTCCTGCGTTTTTGTTTAGCTTTTATGTCTCTCTAACCTTGACTTGTTAAAATATGGCACTTTATTCACAGTACAGAATTATGACATTGCATTGCTTGGGTTTGCAACAGCTGTAAGTGCTAAATCTAGTTTAGGCAACGTTATTACAAGTTCAGACGTTTTCCTTTTTTCAATAGCGTTATTACTTTAGCTTAACCGAATTAAGTTCATTGAAGTTACGAGTTCATTTAAGTTTGAAATCCTGTCTATGATTGATATTTGTTCATCAATGTCTAACTTTTAAGAAAAGATGTTGATGTTATTGACTTTTAAAATTATTCATGTTTTTTTATTCACAGTATTTTTAAGGTATTCTTATTTTTCTTTATAAGTTTAATAACACACTACTTAATTTAAAAACTAATTTGTTGTGGTGTTGACATTAAAATTGCTGAATGCATTGGTTGTTTAGATACAGTATAAAAATGAAAATACTGTATTATTGCAACAAAAGTACTCATAAATAAGTCTCATTAGACTTTATTGAAGGCGTTAAACTATGTCATAATCTAAAATCAAGACGCGCAACTTCTCAAGTGTTTATTATAAAGTGTTGTAAAATGTGACATTGTTTTGTTAAACAGTAACCTTTTTGTTGATTTTCATTATCATGTGTAGTAAATCTTGATTTGAAATTGTTATGAAAGAAAATGACATTTTTTCGCAATTACATGAAATATACTATATTTTATTTTTACTTTTTGAATGCTTATATAATTTATTGACTACTTGATTTCAAATTAATGAAATATTCTTTTAATTTCTAGGAGCCCAATACCGTGGTTGCTATTAAATCCATTGCTAAGAAGAACCTGTCTAAATCGCAAAATTTACTAGCGAAAGAGATAAAAATCTTGAAGGTAATTAGATTACTTGTGCTAATAAGATTTATAACTGTTATAGTTTGCGGTGATTAGTTAACGATAACAATTACTAACACGTTACTTTCATAGGAATTGACAGAACTTCATCATGAAAATGTCGTGGCTTTATATGACTGCAAGGTAATCACAAATGTTTTGTTTATTTTTTTAAATTAAAAGTCTATTAAACGAAAAGATGGTGTGAAAGGGTTTTGACTAGCAATACTTTTGTTTATGGAAAAATTATTACAGTATGTAAACACTTTCAATAATACAGTACTACTGTATTTAAAAGAACTTATTATTGCAATGCTTAAACAACTTTATTAAACTAGATTTCTTAATGTGTGCGATTTACTGTAGTTCATTATGGCTAAACTTTAGCTAGTAAACAATGTTTTTAAGTCTATAGCGACGCGACGTCTGTAGAAATCTTTTAATTCAACGCATTTAATTTATTTTATGTCAACATTTAATAGTTCTAAAAATATATTGGGAGTAAAGGTTGTTGTTATTAACCACGTTCAGATCATGTGATACACTGTAGTCTAGTATAGAAAGTGAAAAATGTCATTGTACTGACCATATCAATAACAAAATTGAATGGGAAAGTCCTTGGCTCTAGGTTGAAAACTTTTGACGTTGTTTTATCTTTGGTGCGAGTAACATTAAAACCGATTATTGTTTATCAGCTGTTTTTATAAATACAGTTCTAATATACAGCTGTCAACTCTTTTATATATTTAAACAGAAACATGGGAATTGCCCTTTTATTTTAAGTAAAAAAATATTCGTACGATACATTTAATACAGAATATTTAAACAATTTGTATAGTTATTAAAAGTTAATTGATAATGATTTTTAAATATGTTTATTTTTTTTTAATTTTTAGGAGACAGCTAGTAATGTGTATTTGGTGATGGAGGTAAGATAACGATTTTATATGATGCAGTACAAGAATTATCATGTATTAAGAATAAAATTGGCATAACATCATTAATCACGGCTACTTATTGTTTGATTGATTATGATTTTAACTTCTTTCTAAAAATAACATTAAACACAAAAATAACATGGTGCAAATTGAATGTCCTAAAAAGTACGATCTAAATTTGCCCAAAGTTTTAAAAATGTGTATAGTTCAGTGATAAATCATCAAGCTGTAGTATAATTATTTGCACTGAATAATTTGAAACGAATTAATTTTGCTTAGTAACTGTGTATAAATATCTACCGAGATAACAAACTGTTTTTCTATTATATAATTAACTTGAAGATTAAAAGGTTACATTTTGTCTACTGTGTGAGAGAGAGACCAACATCGAAACATGAAATGCAGTAACTGTGTTTATTCATTGGAAATTCTAACTTGCATGCTATTTTCTGAATAAACCGTTAACCTTAGTCTGTCTCTATGCTAAAATAAAACTAAGTTGTTTGTCAAAATGTCATTAAAAAAACTTTAAAACTTCTAAAGTCTAAATAATGATATGGTTATTTTTTTAGAATTAAATTTAGTAAAGTTTATATAACATAAGTTACTTTAAAATGGTTATAAATTTATTTACAGATTAGTTACGTACTATACAGTTTGTTGATGAACGATTAGTGATTTTATTACATTCGCATTTTATATTTTACAATTATATACAATTTCTGAATAACATGCATAATACTTGTATGTCATTAATATTATATTCATATTTTATAGTTGTACTTTTGTCAAATTTAACTTTTTTAAAATTTATTTTGCAGTATTGCAATAAAGGAGATCTAGCTGATTATCTTCAAAGTAAGTGCTTTAGACAGTTTTCATGGTCAATTAAAGCTTTGTTTGAATAATTGATAGTCAACATTATACGCGATTACCCCATAAATTACATTTTATTAAAATAATTTTTATTAATCGTACAGTTTCCCTAATTGACATTGATATGCAGAAAATTGATTTAACTAATAGTGTTTTTAAAATTTACGCTTTTTATCGAGCTTTATGGGTAAATTAAAAATAAATTACCACTTATTTTTTTTTATTATAGAAAAATCAACTTTAAATGAGGATACCATTCGTCTGTTTCTTCGTCAGTTGGGTAGGTTTTATTTAAAATTTTAATTTATATGTCTACTGATTAATTCAATTGGTTTATTATCGCTTTTGGGCGTTGATACTGGTGTGGATTACCTTGACTTACTTGCACATTACATTAAACATTTGTAGGCAGAAACTTGACTGCTATTTGCCAACTAAACAAACTTGATGCATATTGTACATCTGACAGTTGCTAACTGTAAATTACTGTATTTAGGACACAATATTACGAGTCTAGTTAAAAGTTCTTTTGGTTATTTATACTCTATACAGAATGTCTTTATTTATAGTGTTACAAACTTAGCATTAATTATACTACTAGGCCCTAATACTAACACAATTTTATACATTTGAAGACTTAAGTTTTATTATACAGAAGAAAAGTGAGAGGGCTTTTTTAAATTTTATAAGATAGGGTAAAATTTTTGAAACTACTCGTAGTTATATCCTTAATGTTGGTTGCTTGGTTTTATGTTTTAAATATTGTTAGTGTATTTCTACATTATACCAAATATGAAAAAGTAACAAACGTATCATATTTTACATTATTTTGTTTTTTTATTATTTTGAAAATAAAAGTACATTACAGTAATTTGAAAACTTGTGTTACTTGCAGCTGCTGCAATGAAAGCGTTAAATGCTAAAGGAATAGTACATAGAGACTTGAAGCCTCAAAATATTTTGCTTTGCCATTCCGGCGGAAAAAAGCATCCACCACCTCAAGAAATTACGCTAAAAATTGGTAATTGTTTAAAATTACTATTGAAGTTTTGAAGTTATTTCATTAAAATTATCTTATTTTTATTAGCTGATTTTGGATTTGCACGTTTTCTTCAAGATGGAGTAATGGCTGCTACGCTTTGTGGGTCTCCGATGTATATGGTATTGTTTATTGTACTGTAATAACTTGATAGTGTAGATATTAAAATAAAGTTACTTGTAGGCTCCTGAAGTTATAATGTCCTTGCAGTATGATGCTAAAGCTGATTTATGGAGTATTGGAACAATTGTTTATCAATGCTTGACTGGAAAAGCTGCATTTCAGGTTGCACATTGGTGTTAAAACTATTTGTTATGTCTATCGTTTTAACCCGTTATTTTTTTCTTAGGCGTCAACACCACAGGCTTTGAAAAATCTTTATGAAAAGAATGCTAATTTATCTCCTAAGTAAGTATTGAATTTAATTTTGCAATGATTGCGTGTTATTAATTTGTAATTGATTAATTTTTAAGGCTTCCTCCTGGAACTTCATCTGATTTGAGTGATCTTTTAGTGAAACTTTTAAAACGAAACGCCAAAGACCGTATGGAATTTGGTGAGAGACTTTTTTATTTAATGTATATTTGATGGCATTTAAAGATTTTAATTGACGATGGCCGTTTTTACAGATGAATTTTTCAGCCATCCATTTCTCAAGGATGTTCCAAAACCAAGTAAACAGTGCTTATTAACTTTTATCACCTAGTTTAGTTGTAGCAGTTTTTTTTCTTATTAATCAGCGGTACCTGTGCCCGTGCCAGCTGGTTCGCACCCTATTTCTCGAGAAATGTCACCAGTTCACAAGTCTGATTCTACGTCTTGTACTGCATCTTCTCCACCAGAAGAGTGTGATGACTTGCCTGGTGATGTAATGACTTCAGTTTCAGTACACTCTTCGCCAAATGATCAAGAGCGATTAGCTGCATTAGATGTTAAGAAAAGCCAAGGATCGCCTCCAAATGAAGGACCAGATGTATGTACATATTAATTGATAAATTTTATTCACGTGAGTGAACGAACTTGACAAATATATTTATTTTTTGCATAATAGGGATTTGTTATTGTACCATCAGTATTACCGAATGAAACTTGTAAGTTGCCATTATAATTATTATTTTACATTAAACATTTTAATACAACTTTTTATTTAAATTAGATGAAGCTTTTGGAACTGGTGTTTTAAAAAGAAAATCAACTGAAACGTTTGGGTATAACATGTTTTTTATAAACTCGCTATTTTAAACATATTAATTCCCCATTATTATTATGAATAGGTCATCGCCAATGATGATTGGTACTCCACCAAAAATGTCCAGCAGTCCATCGGCTGGTCTTGTTCTTAAACGATATTCTTCGCCTCTAGAGTCTCCTTCTCCGCGACCTTCATATTTGCCCGTTAGCAACTCTCCGAGTTCTGGCGGTGAAAGCATACCAAATATTTTAGCGGAACCAATTCCAGTACCTTCACAGAAGGCAGCATATTATCAAATTCAAAAAAGTCTTCAGGGAACTCCTCTTTCGGGGTCACCTTTGCAAGCGGCTGCACGAAAAAGTCCCGATTCGCCTTCAAGGAATGTCAAAGCTCATCTGGATAATTATAACGCGAACGTTTCTGTTCCCAGATCATCACCGATTGCTATGAGACAGGATTCTCAGAAAAGTGTTAATAAAATGACTCCTGATTTGTCATCATTTACTCCTCCTTCAGGTATGCCTGATTTTGATTTTTTTTACTTTCGATTCTAATTTTTTTTTAATAGTTCAATTCTTTCCGGGAACCCCACCATTACTGACATGCCGAACCAACAGCGCAACTCCACCTCCTACTTCTCCTTGGTCTTTCGCAGCTCCATATCTTCAAGGAAAACACGTACCCAGTTCTCCTGTTCGTAAATCCAGCAGTAAGTAGATGCATTTGTTATAAATATAATTTGATTAAAGAATAATTGTTTGTTTTGATAGTTTTGAATTCTTCACCTAACAGCAATTATTTCTTTGGCACTAACTATGGATCAAATTTGGCAGCAATTACTGATGTTTCCAGTAATTTTGCAAAATATCCATCTTCATCGATTGCTGCCGGATTTAATCCTTTTTCAACTAATTTGATTAAGCCTGATTTCAACAATGGTGACATTTTAAGTCCTTCACAACCGCTTGTAATTCCATTTGGTACTAGGGAATCAGCTTCAGGTTTGTTATTCCATAATGTTTTTTAATACTGTACTTAATAATTGTTTCAAATTTTAGGTTTAAGTGTTATGGAAACTAGCGCAAATTCAGCTTTTCTACAACGATCTGGAAGTAGTGGACGGATTAGTGATGCTTTCCAAGAAATTCGAGCTGTATTTTCAAATCAAGGTAGTAATTTGATGTTTTTCTGATTGTAGATATTGAATTTTATAAGTTTAATGTCATAAGTTCGAGTGAGAACATTATTAGTAATTTTAAGTTTTTCATATAGGTGGCTTATTATTTGATCAACATAAATCTTCTGGTCGAACTCCATTTGGAAGTTCACAAGACGATTTTTCACCTTTGGGTGCATCAGCACCGCTTCAAAGAGCCATAACGAGTGGTTTACCATCCCTTTATGGACATATCTGCTTTGTTCCTCCAGAATTGCCAGAAGAAACAATAATGGATGTACGATTTCATTCATTATAGATATTTAAATTAGTATTTTAACTAAGTTTAATTTTAACAGAGAGAGCACAACGAAATTTTGGCCAAATTGAATTTTGTCTCAACGATAGTTTCTTACATTATTGAGTTGGCTATATTTCGCTCTAATGTAAAGCAATCCACAGCTCTCGCAGAATCAACGATACATTGTGATTCTAAGGTACGGTTTCATTTTAGAAATAATATCATGATTCTAAACTTTGGAAATTGATAGCTAAATAAAGCATACGAACAACCGGCTTCTATGTTAAGTGATAATTGTAAAAGAGCAGAGCAAGTAGTTTTGTATTATAAAGCTCTTAACCTGCTTACAGCAGGACTCCATTTATCAAAGGAGGAATTAAACAATGGTAGATTACAACGATCTGCTGGAGTTAAAAATGGTTAGTTGAAGAAATATTTTAAGTTAATTAAACTTGTTGGTTTTAATTTTTTGTGGTTTATTATAGTGGTGGCTGTAATGAATAAACATTACCACGATTGTTTGACTGTTTACAAGAGTCTTAATAGCCCACATCTTCTTAAAAGAGCCAGCAGTGATCCTAAAGCGGCTTCAATAACGGCGGAAAAACTACTTTATGATTACGCCCTTGAAATAGTAAGTGGCAGTTTCGAATTATACGGCGCTGAGGTTCGTAGCTAAAATTTTTCGTGGCTTACGCCATCGATGCACGTTTTTGCAAGTAAAAAATTTAATTTGAAATCGCGTTACATGCAATATTTTAGTACCATATAAAATTTTTATTTTTAAGTATTCGCCTCCGTATACTCTAAATTCGCAATCTTTACACCCTTGACAATGTTAGAGGATACAGTTAGCCACAAACAGTTACTTCGCAAAAAAATTAATATACAGTAATTGAATTGAGTTTTTTTTTTTTTTGGTATTTAGATCAATATTATGGTCATATTATATTGCTTACTTTTCGTATACCTAATTGTTAATATCTTTTTAGTGTCAGACAGCAGCATTGGAAGAATTGTTTGGGGATCCTAGCAATTGTATGCGTCGCTATGAAAAAGCACACCTATTGCTACATAGTCTAACTCAACAAAATATGAATGAAAATGAGAAGATAAAATTAATTAGATGTAAATTGAAATTACATTTTGCAATCTTTAGCGTTTAAAATCAAAAAAAAATTATATTTTATTTTCGTAACAGACAAAGAAGCGGTGGAAAAGAGGCTGTCAATTCTTAAAGACGCTATGTTGGACGCTTCCAAAGAAAATATTTTGGACGCCTGCAAGGAAAATATTGAGAATTTCTCCAATTCCACGTAAACTTTTGTAAATGAAAGTTTATTTTTACACTTTAATATTTGACAAAAATTGTCGGAAATTTTTTATTTTTAACGGATATTTATCCCCCTCCCCAACACACGTCAACGTATTTGGGATAAAAAAGCGCATTTAAACCAAAAAATAAAATCCAAGTAATCCGACAAAAAAACTCAAGAGTTAATGATCTCAGCTGAAAATTTGTACGGGCAAATTAATTGCTGTCAGCAGTGCACATCTAATGTTCAGATTGCTGTGTTTTCTTTTCTGTGATTGATTGTTTTTCTTTTTTATTTTTATCTAGTCTACTAGAAATTACGTTACTCGTTGAACCAAAATCATGTTTTTCAAAATTAGATTACGAATTAGTGTAAGTGTTTGTGGTGAAGTAATATTATGTATATACAAGTCGTACAGTATTTCCCCCAAAAATTGAGAAAGTATAGCAACGAGTATGTTTAATTTGGAGCAACTTTTTATTTATTTAAAAGCTGCTTTGTTATTTTATTTGTGGCTGATGCCGGTTTTACTTGTTAGTAAGTTTTACTATTACGTTTGTTATCATTATTTAAGATTCTTTCATCTTTGTCTTTGGTTAAGTACATTTTATTACTGTAGTGTAAAACAGTGCAGATGGACCATTATTGTAGACTAGACTGAGTTTTACGAAAAATTCTGTTATTTTATTAAAAAGCAAAACTAGTAACAAGATTTGCTTTTTAAGAAAAGAAATTTTTGTTCCTAGTGATGAATTTGGGTTCCTAGTAACTAAGTTTGGTTTTTTTTTTTTTATAATTATTGAATGTAGTGCATTTTCTGCGTTATAATTTGAAAATACGGCATTGGGTACAAATCCACTTGTTTTATATGGTATTTAATTGATTAGAGTTAGCATTTTGTAAACTTGAAATTGATCTTCCACTTTAAATGCTTCGGTTGCCTACTATTTGGCCCTTGGTACCTGCCCTTACTAACAAAATAAGCTAATTGCATAGAATATATTCCCACGTAATTTTGCATATTGCAACATTGAAATTTCGACATTGTAAATTATCAAAATTTATTCGAAATTTCATAATTATAAAATCTATTGTTCCCTTGAATATATTTAGGAACATTCCTATTCGTTTCTTATATCTGTAGAATAAGATTTAAAGAGATTATCAAATAATAGTTGCAATTATAAGTAGAGTTACTGTACTGTTACAAATGATAGATTTACCCAATAGCGGAATTTAACTTAATGTACTTTTACTTAACAAATTTTTTGGTTTGTTTGAGGAATTGTCAACCAATTATATCAGTTAATAGTTGTGTTATTCATGTGTGTGAATGTCAATTTGCATAATTTTAACGGGCTAAAATAGTAACAACTTGCACTATGTGAGGAATGGATGTGTTGTATATACTTTTCACTGAAAGTTTTTAATGAATGTAACGAGAAGTCTGAATATTTTAAATTGTAAATACGGCGTGACCCATGCAAGTTGTTACTTATTTTTATGATTTTTTTAGCATTATTTGTGTGTTCATTTATATACTCGTATGAATCATAATTATTGTATTTTTATTGTGCTTGTGAACGTTTGTGAGTGAAATTTAAGTTTGAAAGGTTTCGTTGGCGAAGGTATTTTGTGTGAATGATGGTAATATTTATATCTCGAAGATGTGTAAATATTGACGTAGTTCTTTAGAAAGTGATTATGCAATTCTTAAGGATCAGTTTTAATAAATAAATGTTGACGTTTTGATAAAATATGTGACTTGTTGTAAAACAAATCGTACTTAATTTGCAAATTCATATAAACAAAAATTATAACTAGTTTGAAAGAACACATGTTATAATTTATATAAACTACCGAAAAAACTTATAAAGTTCAAAAAATTCTTTGATTCGTTTAATTTTTTTTTGTCTTAACTTAAAAAAAAAAATTTTCAAGATTTTTACTAGCCCACAGCTGTAGCCTGTCGGTGCTGCAACTATTGGTCTATAGACCATAGCTATTACATGTAAGCTCTAATCACACTTCGGCATCTTTAAAATGAGAGCGGTAATGATAAACGATGTACAGTGTAATAACGGCTTAAAAAGCTACCAGATTTTTTGCGTACCTTTTGCAAACGAGTCCATTTCATTGGGTCTGTGTTACGGATTACGATCTCACGAATAATTATATAAACACGGGAATTGCGTTGGTCACGTAGTATCATGCTTTTACATATTTTCATTTCATGTTTATAAAATAAGTGATATACAACATGGATGTCGATATGTTAATTCCAAACAGTGAAATTAACGAGTCCGAGCAAAATGTTGAGCGTAGACTGGTAAGATGTGCCTTTTTGGCGTTATAACATTTTGAAGGACAGCCATATTTGCGTGTTTTCAAAAGAGCTTTGCATTGAAATAACGTAATTTGACTGTTTTTCTATTACGCATAATATTAATAAATGCAAAATATTTTTTTATGTTTAAGACATACTGTACTGTAAAGAAAATTTGAAAACTAAGTTTTTATTGCGTCGATAATAAAGTACTTTTGTTGCAATGCATTGTTTACATTTACATCTTAAAGCCGTATGCCCATTTAAGCATGTAAACAATGTCATTAATTAGTGCACGTAATTATTTAGTCTTGCAGAATTAGTTTGTATTTTTAGCTAATTTAAAAACTAAAATAATTTATAATTTGAAGTTATTAAGTAATAAACATATTCAGTATATCATTGAAAAAAAAACCTTTAATAAAATTGTATAGAGTCAAGTTCTTTTGGTTTTTTTTTATGTTGCAGCTATGTAAATAATATTTGATTGCTTTTGAACTACATAACATTTGATTATATTATTACAGAGACAGCGAGAACGGAAATCTTACACAGAAGATTGCATTAACGATGAAGAAATTGAAGGCAGGCGAATGTTTTCGGTAGAGGAAAAGTTGACATGTGACAGATTTAATGCCAAATTTGTGCAGGAAATGAAGGGTGATGGTTAGTTGCTCTATTTATTCATTTTTAAGTAACGTATAGCTTAATTAAATAATATTTTAACACATTTAGATGTGTGTTTGAAGTATCTACAGGAAAATGGATTTCAGTATCCAATTGTTGTACGTGAAAAGGCAGGATTAGGTATGAGGCTACCTAGCAAAAATTTCACAGTTCAAGATGTGAGGCAATGTGTTGGTAATGTATCTACTATCTTAATTTTTTTTTCTATTTAAGAATAAATGCTAAATTAAAATTCAATAATAGGCAGTCGACGAATGCTGGATGTGATGGATGTTACTACTCAAAAAGATATCGAGATGAGCATGAAAGATTGGGTAAAGTATTTTGAAAATCCCCAAAGAGATCGATTGTTGAATGTCATCAGTCTAGAGTTTAGTCACACGAAGTTAGAAAACTACATTGAATCACCTAAATTGGTAATGTTTTGTTAGTGTTATTCGTGGTTGTAATGGATTTATAGATTAAAAAAAAATTATATTTAGGTCAGAGAAATTGATTGGGTAGACAATGTTTGGCCACGACACTTGAAAAAGAGTCAGATCGAATCTACGAACATAATTGAAGACATGAAATATCCTAAAGTTCAAAAGTAATCGATTTTGTTTATTCATTATACTAGCAGTGTTTTATATGTTTTTCGTTATAGATATTGCTTAATGAGTGTGAAAGGATGTTATACTGATTTTCATATTGATTTTGGT
Source organism: Helicorthomorpha holstii (assembly GCA_013389785.1). NCBI lineage: Eukaryota > Metazoa > Arthropoda > Diplopoda > Polydesmida > Paradoxosomatidae > Helicorthomorpha > Helicorthomorpha holstii. The sequence goes on along the minus strand of JAAFCF010006596.1, from coordinate 29,414,543 downwards.
GGTACATCTGTTTGGTATCACATTCTTCATGGACGAAAGGTGATTAATATTCAATATAATTTTATTGTATGCATTTAAGTTGTGACATTGCTTTTTAACAAGCAAATGCTTATTTACAGGTTTTTTGGCTTATTCCTCCCACTGAGTTAAATGTTCAATTGTATGAACAGTGGGTTTTATCAGGAAAACAAGGTGATGTGTTTTTTGGTGATAATGTCGACGAATGTGGGCGAATTGAGTTACAAGAAGGATGGACATTTTTTATACCGACTGGTATTTTGTATAAATAATTGTAAATTACATAATTAGATTACAATGATTAATTTTAAAGGTTGGATTCACGCTGTTTACACGCCTAAAGATTCACTGGTTTTTGGAGGAAATTTTTTACATGGATTTGGAATTGAAAAACAGTTGAGAATTGCTCAAGTGGAAGATATGACTAGAGTTCCTTCAAAATTTAGATACCCATTTTATACAGAGATGTTGTGGTATGTGTTAGCGCGATATGTTGAGTGTTTGTTGGATCGTTCACACATCATCAGTGAAGATGGCACAACTTACAAGTATAATTATTGTTAAAATATACTTATTAACTTCTAATGGCTATCGGATTTATAGTTCGACATCTGGTTCAGATGGAGATCATCCCGGTGTTAAAAAGCAGACACCTAAACTAAGTAACGGATGCAAATCAGAAAGCGAATCTGAAAATGAATCTCCAACAAAGGATATTGTTGCTGAATCAGAATATGCTAGCTCAACACCTACATCTGATCTTTCCTCACTAGAAAATGCAGCTGGAGAAATAGTAACAAGTGGAGAAAGTGATATAAAAGGAAAAAAAGAAGATCACATACATTTGACGCCATTTGAAATTAATGGCATAAAGGTAAGTTTATTTTCAGTGTTTTATTAAGCAAACACATTACTTATATAATCGTGGAGATGGACTACATATTTACTAATCAATGTATTTTAATTTACTTTTGTTGTAGGCTATAGTTCGTTGGTTAGCTCAGTTGCCAATAAGTAAAAGAAATGTTCCTGAATTGATTAAGGACCCTGGTGCGCTATTAAGAGATGTAAAGGTTTGTATTTGATCATAATGGATATACTGCAAATATTTATAGAGGGAATAGCACCTGATACAAAAAATGTAGTTCATAGAGATTTAAATTTCATTGATAAATAATTTAGCTGTATTTTGGTATACGAATATAATAGCTTGTGTTGGAGTTGCATCATGATGACGACCCTAATTTAGCAGCCACTGGAAAACCCATTTTAATATGGCCAGAGTTGCCAAAGGTACGCCGTTTGGAGTATTTTAAGTAAATAAATTATCACTTAATATCTTTTAATTAAATTTTCAGAAGTCGAGACAAATTAAACCAAAATTAGTGATCTTAACTAAACAGCCTTTAAAGTCAATTGGAAGTAATAATAATAAATTGAGCTCTAGTGCTCGAAGAAGGCGTACCAGGTGCAAAAAATGTGAGGCTTGTTTACGTGCTGACTGCGGTGATTGCCACTTTTGCAAAGATATGAAGAAATTTGGCGGAGCTGGAAGAATGAAACAGTAATTGATATGTTACTGTAAAACTTATAAACAGTCTTTTAAAAATGTTTGTTTGGTATTTGTAGGTCTTGCATAAGTCGACAATGTATGGCAGTAAGTTCACTAAATAAAATTTGTTTTTGTACATGTACAAGTGTTTATACAAACATAAAGAATTGTGATTGTTTGCAGCCCATTTTACCTCATACCGCTTGTTGCATGTTGTGCGGAAAAGATGGCTGGGAAAAGTCAGAAATCCCAAATGAAGAAGAATCGAGCACACTAATGGAATGTAGTATTTGTTGGGAAATTGTTCACCCCGAGTGTCTTTTGGGGAAAACGGGAACTGTGCTGGATGAGAGCAGCATTTGTGATGATTTACCTAACAGTTGGGAATGTCCTAAATGCTTTGAAGAGCAAAGAAACAAATCAGGGTCGGCTCCAAGAGTCGCAAGTTTGGTATGCGAATCATGTATAAATGTTATCTACTATTGTTGTTAATTTTGTATTTTATAGTTACGTCTTATTCGACCAGTCAAACTTAAAACATCCGAAAGCTTACTATCATCCATCGCAAATCATGAAGATTCACTATCTCCGGAAAATTTACAGGATGGAAACTCATTTGATTTATCACATTCGGAAAGTTTAAAAAGGCTAATTGACTCTGACAGGGACTCCCCAAGTTGGAAGAAACCGTGTTTTGAGGCAAGTAATTGCAATATTTTAAAAATACAGCAGACCCAAGGTAGTCCGACAAATATTTTGCATAACGATGTCAGATGACCGAATTTATCGGATTAAAGAACACTGCAACAAACCCTCTGTAGTCCGGCACTTTTTTTTAAAAAAAAGTACTTTGTACTCCAACAAATTACGTAACAAAGTGGTAGAATTGTCATGTCGGATTACGAGAGGCGACGTATTAGTCGGTGGCCGGATTACCGGGGCTCTACTGTGCTGTTAAAGCAATAAGAAAGTGCATATAAAAAATTGGTTATAAAAGTATATGTAGTGCATTATATACAGCAGTACTGTAGTTGCATAATTGTGACATAATATTGTACCGGTTTTGGTATTATCTTTACGAAATATTTATCTTAAAAGTTACAATGATACAGTATTGAGTTCCTGTAGGTACATCGTAAAATTTAATGGGCTTAAATTCCAAACAAAATTATGATCGTTTTACGAGTATATAAAACAATTTAATAAACATCTAAATTATAATATTTATATTTTAGACTAAACTTGAGCTTCTTGAGCATGTGCAAAACATATCCAATGAAGTTTCGAATCCCACCACCACGTCAAAGGTCAAAAGGGATGGTGAAAGTCACGTGCGATCTTGTGTTCGTCCGCCGCTAATTCTTAACAGTGTGTGTGAGCCATTACCAGTAAAGTGTAAAGGATTAGAACGTGAAGTTATCGATAAAGGTAACTAAACTAATAATCTTAATGTTAAGTTAGATAAATTTAATCATTTTTATTAATTCTAGGAAAGTCGGTATTAAAGGGAGCTGCAACATCACTGTTGAAACATAAAGTAACATCTGGAATTGATCAAAACGTAGTTGGAACAATGCAGCATTGTTCTATAAAATCAAGCGGACAGTCACCGCTACCAGCATCTAAACACCAAGGTACATGTTCTCCTTCACTTATTTCAAATGATAAGAAATTGATCTCAAAGACCCCGCGTGGTGGTAGCAATCATGCTGGTTCTCCAGAAACAAAGGAAAAGGTTTTGAAAAAACCTTTATATGTGGTTAGACCGGCTCCTATTTTTGATATAAAAGACAAAAGTCAATCATCAACAAGCGGGCAGAATTTAGCTTTAGACAAAGAATGTATGTTAAGTGTATTTAAGTTTCTGGGACCGACTGATTTGTGTTGTTGTATGCTGGTCTGCAAAACATGGAACGCTTGGTGTTTGGATAGACGGTTATGGGCGCGTATTGATTTAGCTCAGAAGAAAGTTTCATCACAATTATTAGCTGGAGTTATACGAAGGCAACCAAGTTATCTTGGTCTTGGCTGGACTAACATTTCTAAGAAACATTTAGCCTGGCTAATTACCCGATTGCCGCAGTTAAGGCATTTGGATTTAAGTGGTTGTTCATGGGTGGCTGTAATGGCTTTAGTGACTTGCAACTGTCCGATTCTTCAAGGTCTTGACTTAAAATGGGTCGAAGGAATGAACGATGTACATATGCGAGAGTTGCTCGCACCACCACCTGATTCAAGACCCGGTCTTTTAGAAAGCAAAAGCAGATTAAGAAATCTGTCAGAGTTAAGATTATCTGGATGCGATATATCTGACATTTCGTTGAGGTACATTACCCAGCATTTAAGAAACTTAAACAAACTGGATTTGAGTCATTGTGTAAAAATTACTGATGCTGGAATCGCATTGGTAACTGCGGTTGGTTCATCTACGCGAGATTCCATTACACATGTCGACCTTTCAGGCTGTAAACGATTGACTGATAATTGTCTCGAACATCTGAAACGATGTACCAATTTAGTTTTCGTTGACTTACGAAATTGTCCTGAAATATCTGTTATTTCATGTCGAAAATTAATTGCGCAAAGTTTGCACCCATTAATGATGGCAGAAGCTAAATTAATTGAAAAGCAGTGCAATTATTCACCTCTAGAAGCAAATCAGACTTTATAAAACTTATTTTAAATTCCTGTACAATTGATGTAAAATATGAAAAATATTTAATGATTTTAATTTTCAAACAAACGTAAGATGCTTATTTATAACGATGATTTAAAAGCATGTAACAGTCATTTTTTTTTACTGATCTTCAAGTACTGTATGTGACAAGTAACAGTAACGCATGAAAATCGCATTTAAGTTCAAGTATAATATCGGTATAATTTTTAAAATTGTCGAATACCGTATATCTTGATAACCATGCAAATTCTTTAATTTTATGAAATAATTTACGGTGTTTAAGACAACTCAAGTGTACTGTATAAAGAAAAGTCAGTTTAGTAAAATAAAATTTAAGAAGCATTTTTACGTTATCTAGAAAAGAAAAATTGCTAATTTAAAGCTATTATAATTAAGTAAAAAAAACCTAAATCATGGATGATCAATTCAAGAAACATATTGAAGAGAAATTAAGTATTACCGAGGTGATGCATGTAGAAAATGCGTTAGAAATTGTCAAATGGATAATTGCTTATAAATATTTTAATGTGTTCAAACAATAATTTAAAGCAGTGAATAACTATAATCATGTATGTCTAACATATTTGATTGGAGTAGGATTGGGCAGCGATATAAAAAAATACCTAGAAAGGTCATAACTTAAAAAGAGCTACATAATATATATGATTGTTTTATTTCGTGACTAACTAAACTATTGATTTTAATAATAAAAGTAGTTCACTGTAAGAAAATGTACAATAGCTACTGTATCAAGAGCTCGATTGCGGTATTATTTTAACAGAAATCCCGTTTCAATAAAAATAAGTTTAAAAGCTTAATAGTAATAATCGTAGAATAATTATGTACTATAAACTTCGAATATACTGTATGTACTAGGCAAAACTATTTTTGTATGTAAATGGTGGGTTTTAGAAAAAACTAGATGTGACAATACTTTATTTTAAAGAAAACAATTTAATTCAATTGTTTGTTCCATTAATTTTAAGCACATGATTAATGTATTTTAAGTAGATTGTTTAAACCATTTAAATTTATAACAAGCTATAAAAGCTTAATAATTTCCATTATTCAAAAGTTATCAAAAATGATGCACGATTGAAAAGCACATTATATAAACACTTTAAAAAACAAACCGGATAAATCTAATATAATAAATACAAATCGTTGTATAAAAGAAATATATCAGTATAAAATTATGCTCGTATAATATTTTTACATTTTATAAATGCATTCGCAATTTAGCAAAATAATTTACAAAAAAAAAGTTTGAGATCACCATTAATTTTTTGTATAAAACAATGTTCATTAATATAGCAATGTGATTTCATCACAATCATCTTCTAGGTTTAAACCTCGACATATAAAATTCACAGTCTGTGCAATAAATGCTAGCAGATTGCACTATTTTTTTGTGACAAAGACTACAAGGTGTTTTTGCAACAGCTGTTGTCACTTGTATGGACGGTTGTGTTAACTTTCGCAAATTATGCTCGTTGTGAGCATCTAATTGGGAAGTTATTGCATCACTGTCATGTTGAGAATAATCATTTAAATGCCCACTCACAGATTTCTGTAAAACTTTTTTAAATAAAGGATTCTGAAGAAGGTTTTCAGACTCATCAGCTCCAGCTACTAACACAATCTGATCAGAAAATTTGACACACTTTTTAGGTCCTTTAACTTTTGGTTTTGTCACAGTTAGTTGATCAAATGACTGGTCAATATTATAGTTTTGCTGATTGACTGATCTCATTCCATCTGTCTGATGTTGTTGAGGTTGGTCAAGTACGTACCGTTCATTCTTAATTATTGATGGAGAATTGTTAAATTTACTCGTTGTGTCATTGAAATTCTTCTCTGCATTATCTGCACCTCGATAAGTATAACCATAATCAAAAGTAGTAGTGTCTTTAGCTGGTGTTGGCCATGGTTTATTTGTGACTTGTTGATTAACGGGGGATTTCCTCTGTGACCAGTTGGAAGAGTTTGACAAACTTCTGCTTAGATTCTCATTAACAATCGTTCTGTTTGATTGTACCTGTGGTGGTGGAGGATCAATAACATTTTTGGGTATGTTATTTGCACGAGTGTGGGGATTTGGTAGACAGCTCATATTTCTTTCAAATTTATTAGCTAAATCACGAACAGATCTTGCTTGATAATCATCAATGCGTGGCACTGGTTGTAAGTTCTGGGAAGTTACAGCAGATTGAAGTTGCGCTACAGGTTGTTTTTGTGGATTAGGCACCTGAACATAATAAGGTGTTGTAGCATTTGGTAAAGGCATTGGCATTTTCTTCACACAATTACCTAGAAAAATTGAAAAAACAAATATAGTAAGAATGCATAATTTAATTATAATAAATATTCTTACCATCATTTGTGTGTGATGAAGGCATATCGTTGCTATTTGATTCGTAAGTTTTCTTTTGAACCAATTGCTGCTGTTTGTTTTGCAGTTCCTTTAACCAGTGTGGCATCGTAGGTGAAGGTGGTTCTGGTGGGGGAGGTTTATATGGAGCATTATCAACGTAAGAGTTTTTCAGAGGCAACAACATCGATGATGGAGGCGGTGGGAAATCAAATTCGTCAACAGAATTAGGGGTTGGCGGCTGCGGTTTACTAGCATAAGTTAACTTATTAAAACTATCTTGGGTTGTTAATTCTTGTTGCTGTGGAGTGGCTGTTTTTCTGTTAGAATTATGATAGTTAACCAATGCTGATTCTGGTGGTGGTGGGATTACTTGCTGGCTGATTAAATTACTTTGTGACTGAGATCGGACACTAAGTTGTGATGTGGTTCTAACTGGGGGAGGTGGTGGAATTTTACCAGATCGACCTTCTGTTAGATTTTGCTCTGATCTTGCAGAACTCAATCCTTCTTCAAAAGGTCTTATACCATTAGAAGAGTTACCGGATGGCAATGTCTCATCACGTAAATCTGGCATACTGTTGTTTTTTCTTTTTAATAAACCACCCATTAAGCACTTCCTTCGTACTCTATGCTGCTTATTCTTTTCCACTTTAGCTGCCATTTTATCTTCAAAATTTGACGGTTCTTGTATTAAAGCTGCATTAGAATTGTACAGTTTTGGAGGAATCGAGTTTGTTCGGCATAAAATTGCAGATTTTTTGGGCGTTTGTGGTTCACAGCTGCTTAAGTAGCGATTTTTGTCCGAATTTGCAAGCTCATTTCTCCAAAAGGAATCATCTTTAATAGTCGCACTGATCCTATTATCATCTGGTTTATTGCTTATCTCATTTTTAACATTTGCAATATTCTTCAAAGATTTCTTCGCAGCAGACTTGGGCAAAGTTGCGTAAACTTCGATTCGCTTTTTCTCAGCTGCATCTTGGCTACTTTGTCTTCCATGATGTATTTGATCAGCTGGAGATGGTCCACTACTCCTGTCTCTACTTGACTGTCTGTTATGATTAATTATACTTCTACGATAGCTGCTGTCTCTACTGGATTGTCGACTATGATGAACTGGACGCGTAACTGTTGATGCACTATTAACACTCAAAGTGTCTAGCATCGTGTCAGTTTCCGTTCCTGTTGATGAACTATAAGAATTTATTGAATCTTGACGGGTTAAAACTCGGCGATGTAAACTTCTTGCTCTCATGATGCAGGTGTTGTGTTTACGTTGAGCTAATATTAAGTTATGAGGATTACTGTATGGGGCATCCATTGCGGCTCTTGCTTTAGCTATTTAGTACAATTCAATTTTTAATAAAACTCAAAAAATTAAAATTATAGCTAGTTTTAAATACCTGCTGCACCATTGCATAAATTAATTGCAGTCTCAAAATCACCAATATTTTCACTATCGACTGACTGTTTCAAATACTTGTCAGCTTCCCAACATAATGATTGGCACATATCAGTTACACCTACAAATCAGATAATGATTAACATACTCATTTGTAAACATAAAGAATCTGAGATGTTTTAAATGTCAATTACCATTACTGAGTGGCAATGGTGACTGTGGATGTTCAGATAGAGTTGCGAGTCCATGTTTATCAGTTGATTTTTTCGGATAATTTTGATTAACAGGAAAACTGTCGTTAGATGATAACGAAAACGAATCATATCCGGCATCGTATGGGCTTTTAGCCATCCCAATGGTTGATTTGGAATGAAGTGGTAAACCATTAACAGGCTTTGGTGATGATTGCATACTTAAATATAAAATAGCAGGAATAAGCTTAATGCTACACTACATGGAAACTAAAAAAATACCTTGGAATGTCGAAGTTTGATTGCATATTTCTTGCAGAGTTACAATCAGGTGAAGAGTTTTGATGATTGTTATACTGTCCATTAAACATGTATCGGTGATTAATATCTTGTACTCCAGGGGAGTCAGGAGGACATCCTTGTTGATATTGTGGCACTGGTGGTGGCTGATAATTTTGGCAAACTTTTTGATAATTTAAGACGTTTTCAACAGCTTTTCTTGATATGTATGCTCCGTTGTCATATGTTTGATTATTAGTGGAATTATTTCGGCTTCCATAAGCAGGTGGTGGTTTAGGCAAATCAACGAGTTTATGGTAACCATTGTTTGCATCTTCAAAATTAAAGTTGAAATGTGTCGCAGGATATAATTTAGGATCTGGCTTTCTACTTGTGATTGCTTCATTTGTTGGATAGCCAACCGATTGCCTATTGCAATAGTCATAGCCAGTCTCATATGGCTGCTTTACAACTGCTGGACTGCGATCTGCAGAACTGTAACCAGTATCGCTATCAAAATCATAACCAATAATTCGTGGGCATTGTTGGGTCTGATTTTGAAGTGTTCTGTGACATTCGGCGGCTTGCATTTGGACTTTACAACTGTAATTATTGATCGATGTTGGTGCACAAGCCTCCAAATTGGCATAAAGAAGAAGCAGTGGTTGAAAATGTCCACGGCGACATTTGTCTACGACATGTTCCCAGCATGGTCCAATCTGTGTTAGAATTCAAGATATAGACTTCCAATAATGACAAATATTTTTACGGTTTTTTATTAATACCTGACGAACAGTTGCATCATCAAAATATATCCACATACGGAGTTTTGTATGAAAGAAAAATGTAGAGTAATGTTTTCCATAATAAGTGACAACACCAACTAAATGATGTTTAGTAGCTGACGCCCATTTACGATCAACAACAGAGTGAAAAACCTACATATAAAAATTAATTAACACAACACTTATTACTTTTTGTTGACTTATTAACGTACATCATAAATTTGTATTGAAGTTCCAATAGTACTAAATACATCCATGATATGATCCAGAGTAGGTCGCTCTGAATCCCAAGCTATTCCAATGCTAATAATTTCAGGACGATTCATAAGCGTCTTTTGAATTTGTATTTTAGCTCTACAGCCACTCTATTAAAATATATATATTTTTTTTTAAATAAATAAAGTCTAAGCGGACGGTAAATTTATATTATTGTTTACCGGACAATCTTTAATTTCGCCAATCTCACTTGATCTTCTTAATATTTGTCCAAACCTTTCTACTTGAGTATACCGCTGAGGTTTTTCTTGGGCACTGTAAGATGTAATCATATGGTCAAATACAACTTTTTTAACCGATAGGTAGTACCTTAAAGCAAATAAGCAATGCAAAGAGTTAGACAATTTATAATTTAAAACTTTTATATGTATTTAGGTCAAAGTTATGTTTACTATTTTGAATTTTAAAACTTTGTTTAAGTTTTCTATTGTTTAACATGTTGTCCTTGGCAAAGAGAATTGTTTTGATACTTTTCTTGAGTGAGTTTTTGTACGATGACTGACTTGCTTATAAGGTCAATTACGATTTGACATTAGTTTTACCATAGTGTGGAAGACGATATATAATGAACCATCTGCGTAAAAGAAAGCGGTTCAGATGTGGCTCCGCAGGAGTGACATCGACCTTGTTCCACCAAAGTCATAGCAAACTTTTGATGGGAAATACATTTATCATCATTGCACATATCTTCAGCTTTTCCATTAGTGATATGGAAATGAATCCGCATGAGAATATTTTCCTAAAAAATAACATAAAATGTAATCATGCTTAATTGCTTTACAAACGTACTATATCGCATACAAAGCATTCAGCAGCATCGTCCATATAACCCAGTTGGAATTTTCGCTGATTTATAAATGTATGTGCCAAAGCTTTACGCAAGGCATCAGGTGGCAATGCAGCGGCATCACTATACTGAAATTGCGTAAACAGCTCCTAAAGATAAAGTGTTAGTACATGTACTGTCAAAAAACAAACGTAAACACTTTTAAATGTACCTTTAAAGCACAAAAAATGCAATTATCTCCAACACAAGTGTGGTGTATCGTTTCACGAAAACTATGACGAAATATGTCAAGATGCCAGAGAACCTAAGTTACAAAATATGCAAACAATACTCGCATTAGTGAATTTGACATGGAAAAAAAAGAAAGAAAAAAGCAATTTTTTTTAACGATAACTAGGTTGATTTGCATAACAAGCACATAAAAGTTTTCTGATTTAATTAACTTATTGTACTTGTAGCACATGAGGTGACCTCAGACAAGTAAACATATATACCAAAAATTTCTTTCAACAAAAAATATTAAGTTACAAATAAATCTAAAAAACAACTGATAATAAAGTAACGGTTATTTCTTTTAAAATGACTTCTTTTCATAATGGCATAGTAAGATAATATAAAACACTGCAAGTCTAGCATAAATTACACGTAAGACTGGTCACCGGAAATTGACAATTTTAATGAATTGACTCAATGATTTTAACAAACACTATAAAATGACTCATCACTATAATTATTAAGAGACAGTGTGCTACGTTCATTGATGTATGTCATAAAAGTGCCACCTATAACGTCTTTCAGTTGAATGTCTGTTAGAAAGACTTTTACCTATTATAGTTTATCACTCATCCTGAATAATGTCTTTTAGTATTTGTACGAGAATAAATAAACGCTCATGAAGCATCAAATGAGGGATTTGTGCATTTGTGTGTAAAGTTGTAAACCATAAAATCGTAGATTGGTCCATGGGGGTTATTTGTTTTTTATTCTCACTAATCATCATAATTTACTTTGTTAAAACTGATGTAAGTTACACTGGAAAGACTATAACTGCAGTCAAGAAACTTTTACTTAATGACCAAATTTTGTCTCATAAAAACAAAAAATGCTTATCTAAAGTTGTTTCACATGTTTAAAATTATAATCAGTACTTAATCAGTGTAATCTGAATATCATTAATCGACTTGTGCAGTCTTTTTTGTTTAATGATCCAGAGAGAGAAATTTATACTTAGAAAAGTTATTAAACCCTGACTACTGCATATTAAATGATGCAAAAACCGCATTCATGCTGTATTTATTTAACTAAGTTAGACATGTGAGTGAAACTGCGTCCTCATTAAAATTAGCAAATAAATTGGGTCTCAATTTTTTTTCAAAAGCACACGAGAAGTCAGCAAACAGCATTTTAAAGCAATGAAAGATGAAAAGCAATTAAGGTAAAGTAGTGATTTGCTTTGTTTTTGTTTGTGCGAGTGATGTGAGCGAGTAGCAGCTGCAGTTCTCAAATGCAACCTGCCAGTAATAAAGGAACCAAAGTTAAAAGATGTGGGAAAGGGGAGAAGAGGGGGATAAAATCTTTACAACAAATTTTCATTTTAGTTTAGTCTCACACAGAGGTGCACGTAGACCAAGCACAAGAAGTGAGGTCAACAATCAGTAAAAAAAGAGATGGGGGAAAAGAAAAGTTTTAAAAAGTACTCACGCAGAGCAACTTAGCAAAGCTATACTATTATATCAGGTGCTTTATTCAACAGAATTTGTAATGAAGGTAAAACCGTAAAAAGGTACCTGAAAAATTGGCTTGCAACTTTACACAATAAAAATTACCGAGTACGTGTGTAATGTGAATGGCTATTTGCAATCTGGCGCTCGCTGATTTTCCAGACGTGTGTTTTTCTTTTTTTTATAACTTTTAAAAGCCATAATATGGCAAACTTAAAAATACAGTTAGTTAATTGCTTAGTAGCTGGTGTTCAATGTAATTAAAATTGGGTGAGGTTGAGAAATTGTTGCGAATGGAGTTAAAAAAATAATTTTTTTTTGGCTAATTATATGATTAACAAATAACAATAATGGGATTTGATCTAATTAATTTTGAACTAATACAATCACTAATGCCGTAATGATGCTGCATAACCGTAAGCTTACAAATATGAAAGTTTACATCATATACTACATGTATATTGATATTTTTGTATATTTCTAAACGTAATTACAGAAAACTTATTGTTACAAGGTTTTCAAAGTGGAAATAATCGAGAAAATAAGATTATCATCATCACAATGATTAACCCCTTTTTTTAGATTTTAAAAGTTTCTATGAGCAATTGCTTTTGAGTAATAACTTTTAAGATGACTCGACACTTTAAGAATAGCAAAATCGAAATGGTTAATTATTAAAAATCGATTATATTGGAGCAGAATAACCTCGAATAATTGCAACTAAGTGTTATTAAATATTCCATTAGGAATTAAAATGTAAAAATAATTGTTAAGTTATACTTTGCCATTACTAATAATTTAAAAACAAAATAAAATTGTCAATTTATTGGTATTTTCTTATCGGTTATTGTGTATAAGTAGTTAGATTAAAATTCAGAAAAATTGCTTGTTTGATTTCCAAATTGAAGTACCAACTATTTTTCAACAATTAAAAAAGTTTATCTATGACACTGTCAACAAAAAAACTTTCATTGTGTTGATGAAAGTTGATTCGCATCCTTTAATTTATGTGAACGGTTATTGTCTCTTCAATAATGAATCTTAATCTGATTATAATACAGTTATTTTAGCTATCAATAAGGCCATCTGTGATCTAAGTTCATTACCTTTTGTCATTTTATCAAAATTTTAATTGCATAACTTTCAATATCAAAATGCTAACAATGAAAAAGTGACAATAATTATACGTGTAATAGACCATTCATGAAAATGTCAAAAGATGTCAAAAGCATACTTTTTGGTCATTACCATTATGCTAACTCTCATGAACGGAAAAGATCATTCGAGAGATGCCAAAATTGATTGAAAACATGGATTAACTGTTAACTGGCATTGTTTTATAGCCTTATTTTTTTAGTATAATATTGCTTGTTACATCAGCATGTAATTTAATGTCATTGTGACTTATTACAAAGTGAATCAGTGCTTACCTGTACAGCACTATTTAGGAAACAGTTGTTTTGTCCAGGGTGGTTTAGTAGACCTTTTGTTTGAGTAAACGATGAATTCCGCTGGTGGTAAATATAGGGATAATTGCTATCCACACTTCCGCCGTACATTAGAGTATCTGCCATTTTATTTGAGTATATCACACCTGCAAACATAAAACAAATTTACTCTTACTGCATATCCTTGGTAGTAATAATTTCCCATAAAAACTTAACGAATAATAAAACTTGATAATTAATTAATTAAATTATTTTTTTGCTAACACCGTTCAAAATATTTTTACAAAACATAAACACTCAATTAATTACAGTACATAATTATAAATTTCTTATTTAGACTATTTACGTAATAGCATTAAAAAAAGATCATTTAATATTTTTTAAATTTTTGTTAAAATAATATTTTATCATTGTACTTTCTACAAACATATGGAGCTAATTGCAATTGAAAAGTTTTTTAAACGTCAAATGGACAATGTCAACATTATTTTGTTATTCTGCAGCAGCAGCCTTTTAAAACATCAATTAGTTTATCAATATATTATGTTAATGCTAACCATAGTTAAACTAATAAATCGTGAGGAATTTTTTTATGTGAAACGGGTCATTTGTAATATAATATTTTTCTAAAACAATCGAAACTTGCGTCTATTTCATTAGATGATTACAGGAAATTCAAACTGGCATGTATTGTAGTTTTATTAATAAGTTATGCTTATTATTCCAAGTACGATAAATCAAGTTTAACAGATAATGTTAACTTACAATACATGCAGAGTGTTTATTTTAAATCAAAATTTGCTATTCAAACTTTATTGGGTCGTGCGACCTATTTAAATATTTACAAAACTATTTTTAACCAATTTTTACCACTGAAGAACTAATAATACTGTAGTTAATTTAAATCAATACAACACTGGTCTTTTTTAATGAGCATAAAATCTACACCTTTAATTTACAATTAATTAAGTTATTTTATTTACTTGTCAAAAAAAAAAAAAAAAACAAAATAAATAAAAAAATAAATAAATAAATTCACATTATGTTGCTTAATTTTATGTTACAAAAAGACACAAGTACATTTCTCATGAAAAATCAAATTCAGGTTAACGAAAAACCCATGGCTACACTATTTAAATAAGTAAAAGCATATTAGACAATTGGGCGTTAACCAATTTGCTGCGTTTTAATAACATTAACATCGCATATTGCAATAAAAAAAAGTTGTGGCGCCAATAGTTTTACTACGCCTTATTTGCATGCAAAACTAATAAAAGTTAGCAAAACTTACCTTGTTTTTATTAATCTGCTCCGTTTATAATCTCAAAATGATCAGGTATCCAACAAAATAATATTTCACAGAGAAATAATATCGGTTAAGTTGAAAATCCATTTGGAGAAAAAGTTTTTTTGATGTTGGCAAGTGTCCATTGCATCTTTTTCATGTGTACACCTTCTTCCACCACTTCCTATAAAGATTATTTTTGCAGGTGAACGACACAATCGACGATTTCCATCCACAAACTCAGATATTAAATCAATAAAATCCGACTTTCACAAGAAAAACCAATATCCCAAAAAATATTTCAACTCTTTCCACGGTGACAGAATTGAAACACTGGAAGAAAAATAACTTTTGTGGTTGTCCTTACTAACTTTTGGTGAAATTGCCTTCAAAAAACACATAACACACTTAGCTGCTAGTGGTTACTCCGGTCACGAACACATATGTCCATGCATCTTGGCGTTGATTTGAGTAGAAAACAATTGGCAGATATGGCCAAGCAATTGCTTCGGTTAAGTATTAAGTCTTGGCGTTGATTACAGTGCATTACGAACGGCAATAGTGGCCATTGGAGGTTGAAAAACAAAATCTTGCCCCTTCTCTCTTTTTGGAAAAAGAGGGTAGCTCAATGCAATGCAAAAGAGGGAGAAAGGCAAGTAGACAGGAGTTCAAGTTGAGTAACTTAATTCTTGGTAGCCTCTCAACCAGGTGAAAACACCTGTCAGCGTCTGATGAGTGTTTGGGAACTTGATTTAGACGAGTTCACTTCTTACACCTGTAGGGTAAACCTGTTTATTCTGTGTAAACTTTGATTTTTCTTCTTTTCAACTTACCTTGTTATCTCCCTCTTCATGAAGAAAAATCCATTATCTAACTGGGATATTTTTAAAGCTCTTGAATATTTTCAACGCTTATGGTCATGTGCTTCCATCTAGTTAAATTTGAAAAAGTTTGCTGGCATGTAACTATTTTCAATTTCTAATAGGGAATACAGAACTAATAACTAACTTAATAGTAACTCTAAAAAGAGTTAAACATGATAAACAATAACTTTCTATAATAATTTAATGAATCAAAAATAATTGGTCATAAAACAAAAATGTGTGATTTGCATATCGTGTTATATATTTAAGTAAATAAATGAGTTATCGGTAGGTTTTTTTAAACGATTTTCCAGTATAAATAATACAGTATTTGATTTCCATATACAGTGAAAAGAATATTGTCAATGAAATTATATTTCAAAAACATCGCTTAGCTTCACTCATCAATCATCAAACTGTCTTAGCATCAAAATATTGCATATTGCAATTAAAAAAGTAAATGACTTGGTACTAAAATTAAATAATTGCAGTATTAAAGTGAATTTCGATAGTTAATTAACAAAGAATCATATTGCTACAATTGCATTTCTTACGGAGTAGACAGATAAAAACACAAATTAAAGTGCTATAACATCATTCTTGTATTTTTAAGACCAGATAGGATGACGTAGAGATGCAGCATCCTTTCACCATCATTTTGGGCTGAGTAAAATGGCCGACCTGCTTCACTAATAATGACGTTTTATTGTAATCTCCGCCTTCCTTGGTGTTATGATTAAACGGTAGATGTCGCCCTTTTATCTGCCGCGGGTATTACTCCCCACTCGGCGATTTCCATTAAAAACCGTGCGCCATTATGCCAGATGAAGCGTTTATTAGAAGAGTGGAGTTTTTTATTGGACTGTTTGTTGGTGAGGCAGCAACGGTTGATGATCGAAGAGAAGAAGGCGTTGTTGGACAAGATGAAAATCAGTAAATGAAGGTTGTTGATTTTGTTGGCCTCAGTGTTGAAAAACGATCGTTGTGTGTTTATTTGTGCATGCGATCGGATTATTGGGAGGATGTTAACCCGCATAAATGTGCACCTCAAATAAACAACCTTCACCAAGAAGCCGACTTTTCACTATCAAATGATTTGAGTCGTTTCTATTCCCTTTCAAGACGTTCTGCTGTTTTTAAATAACACTTTCTCGGTTTCAGATACGTTGGTCAAAAACCGACTTGTCAATAATTGTCCGGTAAAACAGTGAGTAATTTTTGCTGCAGTGATTAAAGATTGCTTTTTAATAGACTTCATAGAACTTCAGTTAAAAACATATCATGTGTTGGTGGTCGTACAAAGTCACGCCAACACCGTCGAATTTAGTCGAATTTTTTCCAATCGTATCAATTTATTTCAAACTAGTCTGACGATCTACTGACTCTTTTAGTTTATATTTATAAAAAAAAATTTAAAGAAATTCGCAGAAGCAAATAAGCAATGAGGAGAAAACTGAAGTTGTTATTCATCGTTGGAATTGTTTGGATTGCTGGAGTTATACTGTATTCTGTATCTTTAAATGACAAATCAAAGGTAAATAATTTGCAACCTTTTTAAAATATTTGTGATTGACTTGATTTAATAATAGCTATTAAAAAATAAGAAATTGATACAATAGTGAAAGTGAAGTGGAATTCGAGTTGAACTTTCACATTCGAATTCGTACTGTAACTATTGTAGTACACTACTTTCACTTTTCATTCACTTCTTAATGAATTTTATAACTATCACCATCAGTCAGATAGTTTGACTATGATTCAACATTGTAACTAAATATTTAGCGTATCGGTGTTAAATCGTTGAACGTTATAAAGAAAGTCATTATCGTGTTAAAGATAATGCAAGAAAATCTCATCACAAAGTATGTTAGATAAGGTCAAAATACTTGTTATGAAACAGACATTTTAAGTTAATGTTTTAACTAAGGAATTGTCTGAAAATTATTATTATAATTATTATTTTTAATATTGTTTTCTAGGAATATTAATGAGCATTGCGCACTTAAAATCTTAGCAGCGTTTATTGGTTAGATTAAATTGTCATCTGTTTGCTGTTTTCTTGAAATTAAATCGTCTCATTATTCATTTTAATTTCCGCCATGAATTAGTCTTAGCGATTTAATTATCAAGCGTTTCTTAATTACTGTTTACAATCGTTAAAGGAAACTGAATGTGTTGCCACATCGTACTTTATTTATATGACTTCACGACTTTCAAAACTTATTTACTTTATATTTTACATTGACTCCCACAAGCACTGTATTTATTTACATAAGTACACAAGACCTAAATACTGAAATGTAATATAAAAAAAATTAGAATATAGTATGTATAAAATTAGAATATTGCACGAACTTACGGCAATATAAAAAAAATAACCAGCTAAATGCGCAGAAATCACTGATTTTTTATGTTATATTAGAAAAGTTCAATGTGAGTGCTTTACATTTCTGTAAAGTATGTAGTCGAGTGTGCTTGAATGTTTGTTCAACCGTATTTCTGTTTGGTTTTTGATCCCTCCGAATGTAAGTTAATTCGCCAAAACAAATGCATCCACACGTTATCAGCAAGAGGGGAGGCCAAGTTGCCAACTATTTTTTTTTTAACTTTCACTTCACTGAAATTCTAAAAAAAATATCATTTTAAGGGATCTGAATTCAAGTACAGTATTGTGAGGAAATGGAGGATGACCACTGCAGTTGCATTTAGTTATTTTTTAAGTAACTATTGCATGCTATATGACCTCATAACTTCAGTATAGTGATTTAAAGTTCTGGAATTTCTTGTAGTTATTTTATTGCAATTAAGCTTATATTCAGTCTACTAATGAGGCTCCAATAACAAATAAAAACTGCATAAGCGTAAAATACAGTACGTTGTAATATTATGGCTGTTGCAAGTTGCTGTAGTTGCAGCTTGTTTTCAAGTTACAAATTCTGTGCATGTTTTTAAATTTTATT
Source organism: Helicorthomorpha holstii (assembly GCA_013389785.1). Classification (NCBI taxonomy): domain Eukaryota; kingdom Metazoa; phylum Arthropoda; class Diplopoda; order Polydesmida; family Paradoxosomatidae; genus Helicorthomorpha; species Helicorthomorpha holstii. The sequence goes on along the minus strand of JAAFCF010006596.1, from coordinate 29,395,925 downwards.
TGTACAGCTGGCTTGCGTATGTTTTATTTTAGCAGTTGTCAGGCTGTCTGTTCTTTCATTGTAATGCGTACAATACTTGTATTTGTGTGTTTTTTTAGTCACTGTGTAACCGTATTGTTTAGGGCTTTAGTCATTGTAAAGTAATTGCCATAACTTTTCAAAAATAGTTTGAAATTACAGTCTGCAATAAAGTTGCATAAACCTGTAATAAATAACTGGTAGTTGAGTTTTTTTAATTTTTAAAAGATATCTAAGTTATAATAATTCTACACCAATTGTATTTCCTATCAATTGGAATCTATGAATTTTCTAAGATGTTTTTATTTGACTGTTTTTTGATGTTATGTACTGTACAGTGTACATTCATTCTTGATTCGTTTTTTTAACAAACGATTATTATTTTAATAACTTCGCATTTTGTTGTCTACTAATTACTGTACTTAGAATAACAATCATTAATTAATTAAAATGCTTAATTTACTTTGAAGAGTTTGAGAAAACGATGTTTTAATGTACAATTTAACAACGTTTTATTGATTAATTATTAACTGGAAAGTGCTTTATCTTGTATACTAATAAATGTGCTGTATGTTCTTATCTTCCTATTATCCACTTGAAATATTTAGCTTTCTGAATAATTGAAAATCTTCTAAAACTAATTTTTTATTGGTATCTTACTGTTTTATTAATATATTTTATTATTTTTTAATATAAGTTAGTAATCATTTTAAGTTTTGCAAAACTATTGGTTGGCTTGAAAGGCTGTGATAAACAACCGTCATTTGTAAAACTATTAGCTGGCAACTGATAAGCTTACCAAATAATGTTTATGCAAACACTTCAGTCAAATACATTTGAGGACATTTTTACAAATAACACGAATATAAAATGTGTTATACAAAATACCATATGTAGCATAGCAATTGTTATTAGTGACTTAGTAATTAGGTATGTTGATTTCGTCACAATGTAATGCGAAATTGGGAATTTCATGTCATGCAGAAATTCATGATATATGCGTATAACTTTTAATTAATTTTTTTTATTTATTTGTTTTTATCATTTATCACATAGTAAAGATCGATATAACTAATTAAACATTATGACTCTATAGACGATTACGATTTAACTTAGTCATAATGATTACACCGTGGCCAGTGCAATATACGCTTGAAATATTGGTAATGGAAAAGCATGATAAAACTGAAGTCTAAAGTATAATTTAATAAAAGGCACATTAGAAATCCCATGCTGAATGCATGCAACTATAAAATAATAGTTTTTTAAGAGCATGGCGTTACTGTATATCGGCGAAGAAGCCGTATCAGAGATTTTGAAAAATACAGTACAAACTGTCTAGCCAACAGAAATTCTGCCAACTGTATTACTTTAATAACATCTCTAGTTTTGATTATGGTGTTGACTTGCACTGACATAGTATTGTTTTCAAGAAGTTTATGAAGCATCTCAGTGCATGGAGTTTTACAGCTCTTTTTTAGCGCCTTGGTGATCTCAGGTCACATTCGTTCAATATTTGGTTTCTATTTTCAAGCTATAATAATTTTCTCTTACCGTCGTAATAAAATCGTTTAACCGTTACTAAAAGTTCAGATTTTCCAATATTTTTCAATGAACATCTGATAAATTTAACTCATTTATAGGTTTATGCTAATCGTAAGTAATAGCTTGTAATTAAATCATTGTTGGAGCGCGTCTTGTAAAGAACAAAAAAAAATTATTTTTTAAGTTTATTAGAAATCTTCTTAAAAGCAGTAAATCTTTGATTTAATTAGTATTATCGATTGTTGCGACAGTTCTAGTTTATGTAACTGCAGTGCAGGCAAATGTAATTGGTAAAATCATTAAATTTTGGATCACTCTTCCAAACTTCGAAAATCATATTTAGCAAACATAATAATTGAGTCATACTGCAAGCAAATGTTTAACATATAGAGTCGTAATTTATTTTTAAGGTAATATAATACTTTACCATCTTTCACATGGTGTACTGTTTTACTTGTATTCTATAGATGAAATAAATTATTCGCATCAGTTGCCTTAGCGTTTTACTGTTCAAATATTGACAGTGCATATTGCATTAAGTCGAAGAACTACATAAAGTTTCTGTTTTATCTGGTGTGAGTTTAATTAATAAAATGCATGCTTTGCTGTTACTTTCAATTATTGTAAATTGATGCAACTTAATTCTTAGCTGTGACCTTTGCTTTCAAGTTACAGTAAAATTGATGACAAGATATTGTTAGGAGGGTGCATGATTTTACATTTTACAGGATATAATGTGCTGTATAACACTATTACACTGTTGTTTCTGTCTACAAAGTTTAAAAGGCTTTTGACATTTAATAATATAGTAAAAACGATCCATTTACGGTTTCAATGTCCATCGCCATTCTGAACTTCCGTCCATTTTTGGTTATCAGAGTGATACAGTTAACCATGCATTCAATGTTAACAGCCAAGTCATTCTACTGTAAAATTATTTTATTTTGCTCTTTCTATTGTATTTTTTGATGATAGAATCGTCACCATTGATTCTATGAGTGGGGAAAATGTTTTGTACGAGTTTTGATAAGTCGATGCCGTAATCGTATTAATGTATTGATGAAATATCAAATGAAAATACTGCATTTCGTTTAGCGTTTGCTGTTCAGTATTTTGCAATGGGGGAATTGTTACACAAGACATGTACGGTTTTTGACGAATCAATACCGTAATCATAGTGTAACATTGTCAGTACAGTATTGATGAAACGTCAAATGAGTTGCAACTTGACCTCTTACAAGGAAGTACTGCTTGTATATCTGATATGTAGTATAATTCTTTATTATCGAGGGAAATGTTTTCAGGCTAAGCAAGTGATGAAAACAGTCTGGAGACTACACGTTTACTTGGTGATGACTTTTAAGAAGCAAAAATCTATATATATTTACGACAATGTCAACAAAGTACCAACAATTCTTGCATGATTTAGTAAATAGGGTGTCGTTCTGATAAACTCATTTTAAAAATCTATTATTTTACTCACTCGTAAGCAATGGAGTGAAAAATTACGGACATCAAATTTGGTACTGTTTTTCTGTAGTATAATTTACGTGCAAATATTATCGTGCATCATACTATTATCAGATATAATGACAACTTGAGAAATACAATTTTTTTTGTTAAGAAATAAATGACATTGCAGAAGTGACTGTATTGATTTTGATCAAGTCATAAAATGTACAGAAGATGTGCAGTATAATATTTTGATATACAGTAGTACTGTAGATCATCATGAAGTCTTAGAGTGTGTACAGTATTTACATTACTGTACTTCAAAAGCATAAAAGGTGTAATTCATAGTCGTATTTACATAGCGGAATAAGTTAGATTATTACACTTGTATAACCGGCTTGAAATTATTAAGGTAGCAAATATTAGCGTAATAACATGTCAGGGCGTGATGAACTCTTTCCGGCTCCTTTTCGCCAATATTTAAATTTTTCCATCACGTATTTTATAATAAGAAGCTAAAAAAGCTGGTCTAGTAAGTTTTATTTAGTTTAATATTTGGAAGCTGTTTGAAGCATAAATGTTGAATGTAATGTTTTTATTGTGTAATAAACTGTAAATGTTGGGTCGGTTTAAATGTTACTTACATGCACTATGCATAAAAATGGCATATTAAGGTGATCATGAATTTATCTTGATTTAATATTGAGGTTTATAGTTTCTTTGATACTTTGCTTCGTAAATTTTATCTTTATCACCATTTTATGCTTATATTTATGCTCGTTAAAATGACAAAAGAAATACAGGATTTTAGTAATTATTCTCAAAACCGATTAAAAAACAGGCAATACCGGTCTTCTTATTATTATTAGTACTTGTAGTGTATCTTGTATGCTAAATTGCTCTGATTTTATTCTGTGTTTGCTAATCTGTTAAAAGTTGTCATATAAATGTCTGATTATATCTTTGAAATATATCTTGAAAAAATATTTTTTCTGATTTAAATTCAGGTTGAAAATAGAGCGCTAAGATTGAAAGTTGATTATATTCAAAAGCCGGTCGAACCAGTTGGATCAGCTGTCAAGTCAGGAACTGAAGATTCACGTTTGAGCTGGCAATATTTTGACGAGAAAGAATACGTCTCAAAAAATCGTCTCAAATCCGGAGAGGATGCATATGGCAGAAATAAATTCAATCAGGCTGAAAGCGATAAACTACCCAGCAACAGAGATATTCCAGACACAAGACATTACAAGTAACTATTATATATTTTTGTCAGTATTATTGCACATTTTGAAAGCATATGACATTTGAGACACAATAGTATGATTTTTTAAAATTATTTTAAAACTGAAAAACTACCTTATCCATGATTTTAATGGCTTTATCTTGATCTGATTTTATTTAAAAAATTATATTAAGCGCATAAGTACGAATGCGTTGAATAATGTTTATAACAGTAATTACAATGGAATCATTATACTGTGTTATTTATTAATCATTATCATTTTATGTTTAGATTTTAGTTGAATGGTTTAGTTGTTATTTCAGTCTTTTCGTATCATGGCAACTCCAACTGTGAAATGCTTTATTTTGTTGTTTTTTTTTATCACACTAAAACAATAATTACATTCCATATTTATTTAGATGCCAGGAAAAAAAGTGGAGACAAGATTTGCCACCTACAAGTGTCATCATCACCTATCACAATGAGGCACGTTCCACTCTACTGCGAACTGTCGTAAGGTAAATAGTTGGAATAAATTTAATTGTTTTCTTGTATAGATTTAATTCGTATCATTTATTAGGTTATATTACATTGATTAATTGCGATTGTAACACGCTATTATGTTGAAATCTATATAATAGGAAGTTAGAAACGTTGCTCTGATATGCACACACAGAAACTTCAGTAATAATTTAGTACTGCCTCTGTACTGGCTAAAACTATCGGAATCGATACAATTTTGAAAGTTTATTATCATAAATAATTGTGTACTGTTTATCTAAAATTTCATTTTCTTGTTGAATTCATTAAGATTGATCAAACCTCTCTGTCTGAAGTTTCCTACAACTACCATTGTTTGCTTAAAGTATATGATAGCTTACTAATTTCCTTTACGGCATCAGATAGGCTATATTGATTTTTTAAGAACATGATGCACTGATTTAATAATGCAGTATTATACGTAGATGACAAACAATTTGTTAAGAAAGTACAGTACTTTCCTTTATTTGATATTTAGGTCAGTAATAGTTTTTTTTGGGAAAAATAACTTTTTCAGCTGCTGGAATTAATTTGGCGATATTGACATTATTTGTGATTTGAAGCTGAAAATTGGGGTTATGCGTTCTATATGTGGTGTGAGTGATTATAAAATCGTTAGAATTCTTAATAATTGAAGAAAACAAATCGATATTATATTGGGATTGACATTTGATTAGATTAATCTTGCTTAACTGTTGTAAACGATTTAGAATTTGTTTTCTATAAATGTATACGAGTTCATCAGTAATTCAGCTCTGTGCAGTGTGCAATGTCAATAGTGGATCAATAATATAGCAAAAAAATGTTTGGTATTGCCGGAAGAAGAACAATTGAAAATTTATGAACCTGGTATTTCTGCTAACCAAAACACAAATTTGATGGCTTTATAAACTGAATGTCTTAACATTTCTAGACTATTCTCAAAGTCGTATTAGCAAATAAATAAATAAACAGAAAGACACTGAATATTTAAATACAGTGAAATATAGGCTAATTCAGTTTTGTATGCTTTAATAATTGTGCTAAAATCTTATTTAAATCTAACTGAAAACTACAAATTGCGTGTTAATGTACTAATTAATATTTTATTGTTTTTTTTAGTGTGCTCAACCGTAGTCCAGAGGATTTAATTAAAGAAATAATACTGGTAGACGACTTCAGCGATGACCGTAAGTAAAATAGAAAAAAATCTATCTTGTTTACAGTTTCTTGAACAAAACAATAAGTCTTTTCAATTGATGATTTTGCATTTTTTATAAGCTTCAGAAGTTCAGACTATTTTTGTTTGATTGGTCGGCTTATTACTTCCAACATATCCGATTAAATTCTACAGAAATTAGAAATCGTTTAGAAATGAGGCTTTATGATTGTTAGAAAAAATATCAATTTTGAAACAGTTAATGATATAGTATACCGAAAGTATTTGGTGGAAAGCTTTTGTTAGTTTTGTAATTTGTGGTCGCATTCGAATTGAATAATCCACGCGTGTAATACGAGTATCACATTATACCGAATGCTGAATTTTTCGTTGGCTTATTCATACGTTTTAATGGGTGGTGCCACTAGGGTATAATTACGTAATACATTATTTTATAAAAAAATCATTGAATTCACGTTTCGGAAACTGCACATGATAATATTCATGGATATTAATCTCATAAAATAGGTTAATGTGTCCAAATTAGCACATTTTGGATTTCAAACTTGTTGAATTTTCTTTAATATCTTTTATTACTACAGTATTATAAGTGGTAATTTCAACCATATGAAATTTGATGTTCTTTATTTGAGAAAGCTGATCATTTTCTATGGTTTTAATGAACAGTTACTTAGGCAACTACTGGTTATATAAAATTTATGATGAAATTCAACTACATTGTTGACTTTTTTCCTTTTTTTTTCATATCTATTTTAAATTAAAATGGTTTTATGTCGTCAACTAAGGAGAGTTAAAACTCAATGATGGTAAAATCAATATTTGCTGTACTGTTTATGATCAGAACTAATAATCTAATCGATAAATTAATTAATGAAGTAGTCTTGTTCAATTCTGAAAATGACGGATAATCATTTTGTCTGATTTTGATTAAGAAGTTATAATTAAAATCATAGTGATTTCTTGAATTTTTTTGTCGAACTTATTGAGCTTCATAATTTTGATCAAAATAACTCAAGAAATCATTTTCTAAGAAAATGAAAAGAAATAATAAATATACATAGAAAAATAAATCGGTATTATGTTGCAGAATAAAAAATGACATAACGTTTAACACTATAAAATTAAAATCATGTAAAATAATACGCTACCGTAAGTTATTTATACCTGTACTAAACTTACATTTGAAACGCTCTGAACTATGACAGTTACAGTATAATCTTGTTGCAATTAAGTACTCCTATTATATTTTCTCATCATCATCGGTAGCATCAATTAATTTCAACCTCTAATTACTTAATTTTTTCCTAGATCTATTTTTTTTTAATAATCTTCATTAAAAGCAATCTACTATATTAAAAATGGAATTTTTTTGTTCATTTTAGGAATGTTTTTGGTTTGCACGTAATCAGATATTTTGTTTATTAAAAGTCTTTTGATGATACCGTTTGGAATAAAAAAAACAGCGCACTTAATAAGTACAACATAAATATGTTTATTATGAATTACTTTGAAAGTAATTATATTTACTTAGTTTAATATCTTCATCTTGGGCGCCTACCTTTTCAACTAGAGCGGTTGTACTTTACAAGAAGATCTATTTGATTTTTTACCTCATTTTTAGAGTTACTATGGTAACCACTTTAAGAATTTTTTTAAGAACGAAAGAAACTTAAAAACCAGTATTTTAAGCGTTATTTAAGCTTATCCCGTATTCTGTGATTACCGTCATTATCTTTCTGGAGGAAAAAATGTCAAAGATTTTTGTTGTCATGTTAACCAAAATTGTTATTGAACTTCTCTGACATCGAATTCAGTGTCTTGTACCCTAAAGCTACTCTTGGATGTCGAGGCAGCAGTTATGTGCTCACTATGTAATTCAATATCCATCATTTATTTAGCATACATTACCTTGTGATATCGTTTTTGCAATATGTATTGTGTCAAAAAATGATTTTTGATTATGGTAGTTGAGCAAGACTAAGCTACCATGTTTTATGTAGCAGAATTGTGAAAACAGCTCAGAGTAAGAATGGTGATGCATGAACAAGTAGAATAAGATTAATAGACCAACGGAAACTTGAAAGAGAGTGAAGGAAATGTTCAGAGTTATTGAAAAATCTAATAATTAGACATAATGCTGTTCCAAGAATAAATGATTCTTGCCATGAAGTACTATTTTGATTTAAATGATTATGACTGGTAATAAGTTGCATTTAATAAAAGAATATAATTTAAGTCTTGGCAGTTATTATACAGTAGTTGAAAATGCATTACCTAATTAAATTGTTTACATCTCCGGAAACGATTGGAAATGATGTTCTCTCTACCAGAAAAGATTTTCCTACCTACTTGTTAAAGGGTTTTAAAACATCATTGTCACGGTTGCAAGTTAAAGTCATGGATCACTTGTTTGAAACAAAATGCTTTTCCGGTACATTTTCCGGGTATTTGTTTTAAACATTGAATAATATCAGATGCAGTCCTTTTGTTCAAGAACTCTTTTTTTTTTTAATCCTCTGGTTTTGTAATAAGCTTATTAGTAACTTGTAAATCAAAATTTCATTTGTTGAAATCATAATGTACATATTTTTTTTATTTTTAGCATCCGATGGCAAAGAACTTGCAAAAATTCAAAAAGTGCGAGTTATCAGGAATGAAAAACGAGAAGGTAATATAAAAGGTTCTTTAATCAGTATAAGATTAGGGTGAATGTTTGAAGTATAATAATTCGATTAGTGGTGTCATTACCGTTGTAATTATCTGTGCTAACATTATGTGTGTATTTGTTCAATTTTTTTAATTGCTTGTTTACTGCAGGGTTAATGAGAGCTCGGGTGCGAGGCGCTGATGCAGCCAAATCAAGCATTTTAACATTTCTCGACAGTCATTGTGAATGCAACGTACACTGGTTGGAACCATTACTTGAGAGAGTAGTAGAGGTAATGAACCGTTCAAATGATTTGCATAAGTACTAGAATTAATGAAAGTGTAACATTAACTATAATGAAATTTTGATTTAATCACTTTGCAGAACCGCACAAGAGTTGTTTGTCCCATTATTGATGTGATCAGCATGGATAATTTTCAGTATATTGGAGCATCATCTGACCTCAGAGGGGGTAAGAAGTTTTATTACGTTTAGGGTTTACTGTTGCTAATAAATTTCTGAAGATGACAAAGAGCTTACCACACTTGCCACTTTTTCGATTTTAGTCGATTACGGTTTTTATGATTTTGGAAATGTCCATATTTCTAACGTCGTTTGGGGTTCATCTCTAGTTTGAGATTACCGTTACTATGGTTTCAATTCAATTTCAATAACTGAACTTGATCGAAGTTGCATTTATAGTTGTTTACTGTTCGTTGTTCACAACGTTCAACTCAAGAAAGTTTTTATCGATAGCTAGGAGCTCCAACTACAGTGCATTATAGTATATAGCATGAAGGTACTATAATTGAAAAAGTGTTATCTTTCGTATTTTACGATATCTTGGCGGCATCTGTTTGTTCAGTTAGTCCACTCAAAACTACATCGTAAATAAGCGGCATGCCTATGAATGAAAGCATTTGGTTAACTGGTAGCTTAGAAAAATTTTGATCATTTGACATTCTAGGGAAATGATATTTTTAGCTACTGTACATTATACAACGTGTATGTTAAAAGAATCAGTTTCTAGCATTCACTAACAGATATGGATATGAAACTAACTTAAATTTAAGTTTATTTCTGTCTCCGACTTATTTTGCATTACCGGTAGTTAAAATAGGGTTACATCGGGTTAATCAATGCACCTACATCCATGAGTGAGAACATCTAATTAATAAAAGTTTTGTCTCGTCTTCGATTTTGATGCAATATTTTACTGGAGTATTGCATTCACTGCAGTAGTTAATTATTTTAAGATAACTAGGCTTAGCCAATAAATTAATTTCCAATATTGTAATGCTGCAAAATGTTAGGAAATGATTTATCATCCAAATAGTTTTCAGAGCAGCACTTATTTTTTGCTAAATTCTAGGCAACCATTTTCAGGGAAAATACTGCGTGTAATTTTTATATATAAGTTTAAGTGCACTAAGCTCATTCTTTTAATACTATAATTTGATTTTCTAAAAGTCGTTTATTCACTTAATCACGTCGTTTATTCACGTAATCTTTCAGGTTTCGATTGGAATCTGGTTTTTAAGTGGGAGTATTTAAGCTCTGAAGAACGAAATAGACGTGGCAAAAATCCTACTGAACCAATCAGGTTAAATATTATGGTATTTAAATGATCTCCGAATGCATATTTGTAATAGGATATTATGTCAATTATCTTTAGAACTCCAATGATTGCTGGAGGATTGTTTGTCATGGACAAATCTTACTTTGAAGAACTTGGAAAATACGACACCAGAATGGATGTGTGGGGAGGTGAAAATTTAGGTATGATTCGATATAAATGTATATTCTTTGTAATACAGTATCATGTATGAATAACTATTTAATTTGTGTTTTTTAATTTTATATAATGCAGAGATCTCTTTTCGTGTATGGCAGTGCAGTGGCAGTTTGGAAATTGTTCCTTGCAGTAGAGTAGGGCATGTTTTCAGGAAGCAACATCCTTACTCTTTTCCTGGTGGCAGTGGGAATGTGTTTGCTAGGTAAAATCTGAAATCAGGAAATGTTAATTTTGTCTTGTACTGTATCTGAATTTTATTTTTTAAACAGAAATACGAGAAGAGCTGCTGAAGTTTGGATGGACGAATTTAAACAGTATTACTATGCAGCGGTACCACTAGCTAGAAATGTTCAGTATGGAAAGTAAGACGTTAACTCTTAATGTTTTATGGGGAAAAAAATGATCAACGGTAATTTATATTTGCAAATAATATAGTATACAAGCTAGATTGGACCTTAAAAAACGCCTTCAATGTAAACCGTTCAAATGGTACTTGGAAAATGTATATCCAGAACTAAGGTAATACGTATGTTAGAAAATTTTGTCTTTTTTTATTTAAAGTTTTATTTTTCTAGGATACCTGATGCTCAGGACTTAGCTTTTGGTTCCATTCAACAGGGAGCAAGTTGTATCGATACTCTTGGACACTTAGTCGATGGCACCATTGGTTTGTACTCTTGCCATAATGCTGGTGGAAACCAAGTAATAATCGCTATCATTGTTCTGATAATCTGGGATACAATTAACTTATTTTTTATTAAGGAGTGGGCGATGACAAAAGATGGACATATCAAACATTCAGATATGTGTATGACTTTGACAGATCCTGAGGAAAATATGTCTATTAAGTTAAGGCTCTGTCAGAACTTAACTAGTCAGGTACTGTATAAATTATTGGGCTTCAATTTTATAGCTTTCTAATGAAAAGCCTACTTTTTTTTGTTTAGTTTTAATGATTACTAAATCTTGAAATGTATTAATTTGTCTTTTAGCAATGGGTTCGTGTGGAGGGCGACCGTGTGATAAAGCACAAAGACTACAATTTATGTATTGATAGTAAGAGTGAACGGACTAAAGGTCTAATTGTAGCCAAGTGCGATAAATCTAGTTTAACTCAAAGATTTAAATTTTCTCTTAATAAGCTATAATGAGTAAGAAATAAGAAAGTACTTTCATTTATGATTTTATGTTCATTAATTATGGAGAAAATGAAAGATGAATGTTCTGTTGAAACTAAGTGGCAATACTTTCATCTTTTTGAACTTCAATAAACAAATCATTATTATCTATGAAGAAGTTATTAATAGCAGCCAAAATGAGGTATCTGTTCAACTATTAGTTTATCTGGTACACAAAATTTACGTGTTTATTTATACAACGACATCTAGTCGCTAAGCATTTGGAAAGTTTGGAACTGCCTGGGAAACCGCACTTTTTGTTAGAGAAAGGGGATAACATTGAACATCTAACTAATTTTGTTACAGAATAGTACAAGCGAATAATTACTTTCTCTAAAATTGACGATGATTACTTATCGATCAGACATTCAGTACAGCTACTTTGTATTGCTTCGTATATATATTACTTTCAATTTGTGCAACCAATATTGGTTGTAACTAAACGTCACGGAACAGTTTGTGATTAACTTTACTGAATTTATTTCTTTTATTGGAAATAGTTATTTAATTTGAATGAAACCAAAAAAACGATTCTTATAATAGAAGATAACGAATTATAGACCAATTTAGAGGAGTTTTGTAAACAAAATTTGTGTCACGTACTGTATATCATGCGATTTATTGCTTTCATGAGAAGAGGGATAGTTAATTACATAAAATTTAAAGCTAAGGCCATCTTCGTGATCTGTGTAGATTTCAGCTATAAAAATTAATACTGTAGGTACTTAACGATCAGGAGCACTTACAAATTACGAAAAAGTTAATAACTTTTTAACTTAACGTTGCAGGATATTGAAATAAGCATTAATAATTAACTTTTTAAATTTGATTTTGAATAAATTTTTAATGTGCTTGAAAATTTCCTTGAACAGAACCTAACGATATTATTGAGCTGAAAAAAGATTGAATTTTTAAGTGAATGAGAATTTTTTCATATATTCATGGTTTCAAATTCATACAATATGTTCTAGTCGTCATCTTCATATACTTACGATATATTGTATGCATATTTTGATTTTATTTGAAACAGTACTTTAACAAGTAACAACTGAGAAGAAATTCAAGCTCAAATAAATAGAAATAAAAATTTTAAAATCTAATAAAGAGAAGTACATTGTAATTGTTTAGTACAAGTGGTTGCTGGAAATAAACAAGAATTTATTTAACTATTAAGGAAATCAACACTGATTTAATCGTTGTTTATATACAGTAACTTTCTCTTGTACTTTTTCAATGCATAAAACTTAAAAGTTTATTAAAAATTGAGTTAAAAAGTAACGATTGAATATATCTGAGGATACATCACATTTATCTACCAATATACAGTAGAGTCAAGATTCATGTTCTTACAATGTTAGTTTAGAGTTATTAATAGAAGCAAGTCTATTATTTATTTTGTTTTCTACTTCTTTTCTAAATATGGCTTATTATAAAAACCTTGCTTTACTAATTTAATATCATGGCTATAAGTAGCTGGTCAACTGAATTTTGTCAGTAGACTAAATTTTTAAACTTAATTCGCATTAAATTGTATGATTGCGATAGAAGACTTGTGTATTTGAAATCTCGAAATTAATAAGTTACATAATATGATTTAAATGAAAGCAAACATTTTGTAACAAAAAATAAACTAGCTCAATTAAATTTATTGTAATCTGCTATTTCATTTATCGGTACATAGAGTAATCGTTTACTTATTAAAAAGTTTGTTGCGTTTAAAAAGTATTTTTCTTCACTCGAGAAAATCGGTACGGTCAGGTATTTTGTAATAGAGTACAGTACTATGCTACTCAGGCTTGTGGACTATTTAATATGGCAGAGTGCTTCAGGCGGGTGACGTCACGCAAGGAAAAGTCACGTGACATACTTTTTGTTCTCCGCCACTGTGTAGCGTAATAATTTATACTCATTTTGAAATTTAGTTACATTTAAATTAAAATTTGATTAAAATATATAAACACACATTACAAAAAATGGTTAAATTTTTATTTTAACACATTATATTAAATTTTTAATTTATAGTTGGTTGATTTCTAAAGCGCGGTAAAATTTGGGACTGTTTACGCATTTTGTCTGCTTTGTGGTAAATTTGTAAACGTGCGCCCCATTAGGATTAAATGGGAATATAGTGCAACCGATATTGTATTGTAAGCGGATAGTAAGAAGTCACATAAATTAAAGGTAATTATTATTTGTTTATTACTTTTATATAATCTATCAGTTTGCCATATTGTTGGAGATTTAATTGAAAGTGTTTAAATGTTGACTGGTGTGACAATGTGAGTATAACGCGCCCTAGCCAGGCTGATTTTTAGGCTTACAAACCTGCGAGCCTCATCCAGTATGGCGTACATGTTAAAATTGAACAATGGACTGTCGTTAATAATGCGCAGATATATTTCGTAAAATATTCAAACAAACTACAATTACAAATTCATTTTGGTGTAAAATATTTTTAATTATTACAAAGTATCTAGGTTTAAAGGAAGGCTTAATTTAGGCTAAAACTATAAGCCTAAGTCAAGTGAATCAAGTAAGCACTAAAATCGGCCATAACAAGCCATGAGAGCGACTGCCATCTTAAACTGTTGTCAATGCTTTTGAATTGCGCGTTATTTAAGATACAAAGTCTAGCTCTAAAATTATCATAATCATGTTATTAAAATGCTAGATAATCATTTACGACGAACATGGTAACATTATTTTTTAATATTTTTAAGTTTTAGTGTTAGGGTTATTGTGAAGCCTAGAAATAACAGATTATAGGCTGTTGAAAGAGAGGCCAAACAACAACATCATGTGCTTTTGCGTTTCAGTTACGTACTGTGAATGTTGATAAGCATGGCGGCAACATCGTTATGGCGCGGAATTCAAAAATGTTTTTACTTTTCAACATCTTTTATAATTTCTATGGCAAAATCCAATGCTTGGTTATTAATTAATGAATATGTTTAAACATAATATACAGTATATTTAAATTATATAAATTTTTAATGATCGGTGTTTATTTTTTTTAGCTACACGTGCGGGATTAGTGAAAGATGTCGCGACGTTCATCACGTCGACAGGATGTCCTGTATTCATCAGTTTCCAACAGTCTCATGAGTAATGATCTTATGTCCGACACTGGTTTGTTGGGTCTTGGAAGTGACTATGACGATCACACTGATCATATGTTAAGTGGGGGAGACCATCGGGTATCCAGCCGCTACTTAAATTCTCCGACAAATTCAGGCAGTAAGTCTTACCAATCTCGCCAGCGTGGTCGAAACAAAAATCAACAGTCCCTCTCGCATTCATCTGGTATGGTTTTGGATAGCTACAGTTCATTAAAACAAGAGTATGTCACTTCAACAAATAGTATGTTGCCCAACGACGTTTTTGGATCCTCTTCACTGGGTCATTCTGACTTTGTGGTGGGTCAAAACATGGAAGTCGGAGGCGATCCTCAAGGTAGCGACGTAATCTTGGTTTCCAATTTGATGAAACATGAGTCTGGAGTTATTGATAGCGAGGTGGTTGTGGGATCAAATTTGCAAAGTGTTGGTAATGAAATTGTGATTGGAGGAAGCGCTATGCGCCATTCTTTGGGTCTAGGAATGACTTCTGGCACCGGAGACGATGGAGATTATGATGAGTCCAGCTTGGTAATCGACACAGACGTGATGCAGGAGGAAGAAATGGTTCAACCTTCAGGTTACAATTGTGGCGAATGCGGAGCTCACATGAGAAGTCGTGGTTCACTTAAAAAGCATATAAATAAATTTCACAATCCAGATATTGAGCCAGACGAAGAAGTCAATCAAATTTACCAGTGCCAAACCTGCACGTATCAAACATCCAGGCGAGACAAATTGGACAAACACATAAGAAAACATTTGGCTGAAGGGTACACAACAACAGGAAAGAAAAGAAGTAAAAGTTCGGGTGGTTTTCCTCAGCGAATGCGGCACGCGGCCGAGGAATACAAATGTCATATGTGCCCTTACAAGTGCACTATCGAAAAAGCCCTGAGAAAACATCACAAGTTGCACATGTCAGGTTCAAAGCAATTTGTGGTAAAGGTCAGTTGTCAGATATGTGGAAAGGACAGATCAACGGAGGCAGATCTTAGAAAACACATGAAGAAACATCGAAGTGGTAAAGAGTTTCAGTGTGACATCTGTGGATTTAATTCAGTTCAGTTGAAAAAGATAATTCAACATCGTCGAATGCATACGGGTGAAAAGCCTCATTTATGTCCTCACTGTACATACAGGTCTTCTAGGAGGGATAATCTTCGCTCTCATGTTCGGCGAATGCACAAGAAGGAAAATATGTACATCGATACATTCAATCCGAGGAATGTGGACAATGCAGCGGAATAAATTTGACTTAAAGTATAGTCAAGAAATTCTCAACATTTAGCCATTCCTTTTGTTAATTAATAAATGTTATAATTACAACAGATAGCAAAAACAACATTTTCATTCTGATTGTAAATCACTTTTTCTAGAAAAATTAAACATTTTCAGTAACCATGTGTACTTTATTTCTAAAAAGTCTCATCAGTAAATGGTTACTGATTATTATGAAAAATCTTTACAATAAGTTACTTAATTATTTTTAAACAGAAATTTTAATTTGCTATAGAATTATTGCAGAAATTTTTTACTTTGTGCAGATATTATCTTATCTTTACGTCATGAAATTATCAGTTTAAAAATGCCACATGCTACTAGTTCTAATTATTGTTGTAATTATTTGCCTAATAATTTCGTCATATTTTGCTATTACATAGGATAAGTTTTAAATAAATGCTTTTTCTTTTGTTTTGTACATTTTTTTTCAATTTTTTTTTATTTTGATTTAATTTCTATCAATTTTTCCCTTTAAATTATTCAGTAACGAATAATTTGTTTGCGATTTTCAGATGTTGTTTGCATGATTAGTTTGATCAAAAGTAGTGTATTTTTTAAGTGTTTGTGTGTCTATATGAGCTGATTTTAAGTATCCAACTTGTTTGTCATCTATTTTATAAATGTGCGGAATGTAGGTAGCTTTTAAATTTGTATTTTTTGAATCATCTTGAAATTTTTGTATAATTTAAAGTCATGAAGTTTGAAGAAAATTGTTTTGGATTGTAAAAATGAAATTTTGTGAGTTTCAAATTTCGTGCTCCTATCGTGTTTCTTAGAAATAAACAAAAGTCAACTGTACAGTGTCATACTTTTTAAATCGATTTTGTTTTTCAGTATTTTTAAACGACTAAAAACCAACACAAATGATTTTGATTAAATCATTATTAATATTTTTATTTTTAAATAGATACAAGTCAACTACAGAGGTCTAACATTATAATTCGCCTTAATTTTCAACGTTTGATCCATGAAGGTACTGCATTGTTACTAACTATATAATAATTTAATTGTTGTAATAAAGTTCAAATATTTTTTTTGATGAAAATAGATAATGGTTCTGTAAGTGGTATGCAGCTTTTATCATTTGACTTTTGAGCAAATCAATCTCGATCACGTGATATTTGTCAATTTGAAAGGACGTTACGAAGACTTGATACAGCTACAGTATTTATACTGTAACAAAGTAAGACAATATTCAGTCGCTCACAAAATGTTGAAAACATTGTTTATCTTAGGGTTGTACGCCGCTGTGGCGTTTGCTGACACCCCAGCCAACTGTTCCTATCCAGAAATAGAAGGAACATGGATATTTCAAGAAACTGAAAGAAGTGGTAGCAATAAGATCAATTGCACAACTCTTCCAGGTATATAACTTAATAAGTTATTCTAAAATATAAAGCAGTAGCACAGTATTTAAATATACAATACTATAAACAGTAATTAATAAGCCAAACGATCTCTTAATTTTAAAATATTAGCGATTTTTTGTTAATTTCTTATTAAAATGATTATATGATAATACTCCTAAAAAGCAATAAAATTTGCCATGTCATCGAGAATTAGATTATTATAAGCAACCAAAAAATCAAGTGAGTAATTAAAGATAACTTATCAACATTATAACAGCCGATGTAGCTTAAAGTAGACTTTTTTGTTATCAAGTTCAACTGTTTACGATTCATCTCAAATCGAATAGCTTTTTATAAACAATCAGATTATACTAGTTAGGAATTTATCAGACCATTAAAACTGGAAGTGCTTAATGAATTTTCTATTTCACAGGACCAATCGTACATACCAGCAAATTTGAACTGCTGTTTCCAGATGTTGTTATTGATGAGTTTGGTCATGAGGGTCATTGGACATTGATTTATAATCAAGGCTTTGAAATTACTATTAATCAGAGAAAGTATTATGCTTTCTCTTATTATGAACAAGAGGGTGCTAATGTTACCAGTTTTTGCGATCGAACTTTTAATGGATGGTCCCACGATATCACAGTTCGTAACTGGGCTTGCTACACTGCCAATAAAGCCACTACTGTCGCTGCTAAAGTTCACACTATTGAAGACAAATCGTAATAATTTGTTAATATACTGTACATTTTAAATTGGGTTTAACACAATTTTATTATTTCAGACATCTTCAAAATGTCCCTTTTACCAACAACATGAAACTTATCGAGAAAATTAACAGCAAGCAAAAGTCTTGGGTTGCTGGACCATACAAGAAGTTTGAAAAAATGACAATCAAAGAAATCAATCTGATGTCTGGTGGACCAGGCTCACGAATTTATAAGTATATATTGTTCAATATCAAATTAACTGATTAGTAAACTCAAAAATTAAAAATTTTAGTCGACCAGGCCCAGCTCCAGTTACGAAAGATGTTAAGCTACGAGTTGGTGCTTTACCAGAATCATTCGACTGGTCAGATCATAATGGTCAGAACTATGTAACTCCCGTTCGAGACCAAGGTGGTTGTGGAAGCTGTTATGCTTTCTCTGCCACTGCAATGGTTGAGACCCGTCTTAAAGTATTGACCAACAACAGCGTAAATTACATTTTCTCACCTCAAGACGTGGTTGAATGCAGTGAATATGCACAAGGTGTGAAATAGTTAACGAAATTATAAACGATGATGGTTATAATATGATAATTATACTTAACTATAGGATGTAACGGTGGGTTCCCCTACTTAATTGGTGGTAAATATGCCCAGGATTTTGGTTTCGTAGAGGAGAGTTGCAACACATATAAGGGTTACGATGATACTTGTCACACTGACCAATCTTGCATCAAGCACTACACTTCTGCTTATCAATACATCGGGGGATTTTATGGAGCGTAAGAGACTTGTAATTGCAAAACTAAAGTCGCAATTTAATCACATTTTCTCCTCGAATGATAGCTGTAACGAGGAAGTGATGAAGGAAGCCATTTATAATGGAGGTCCTATCTCTTGTAGTTTTGAAGTTTATGATGATTTCAGGTATTACACAACTGGAGTTTATCATCATAGTTTTACCACTGAAGCTGAAGGACGAGGAACAGATTTCAATCCATTTGAAGTAAAAACAATGCATTTAGAAATTTCTATCGGCTGTTTTATTAATTTCTCGATCATTTAGGAAACTAACCATGCCGTGTTGTGTGTTGGTTGGGGAACAGATGAAGGAACTGGAGAAAAATACTGGCGTGTTAAGAATAGCTGGGGTGGTGACTGGGGTGAAAGTGGGTTTTTCAGAATTCGAAGAGGAACCGATGAATGTGCTATTGAAAGCTTAGCGGTGGAAATTATTCCAATTCCATAAATATTCAAAAGAATATTTTTGTTGTTAGTAAACCATAATTTCAAATTTTAAAACATTTTCAAAGAATACAGTATAATAAAAATTAATTGAGTAATCGATTGGTGAAGTTTACACGATTATGATTATAACTTATTGATGTTGTAAACTTTGGTACACCATAGCAAGATATGCATTTGCATTGATCTGTAAGCAGAATACAAGCTACACGGATTCACTGAACCCATGAGCGCATTTGATGCAACTGCACGTCCATGTGAATGAGTAATTGATAAATTTTACAGTATAATCTTCGAGTGTAGTCATGTAAGTAACAAGATTTTCGATTTTCAGCATGGTATTACAGTATAATTGTTTTAAAATCGCCAATTTATTCAGTGTCTCTGAAAATGCTAGTGTTTGCTACTGTTGCTATGGAAACTACAAACAAAACAAATTAGTTTTCAGTTATAAACTATAATAACTTAGTTTATACCTTTATTTGTCAAATAAAATCTCACAGTAATTGTATGAAAACAGATAATACTAAGTAATTTTCATTGACAAGGTCAGCAACTAAAATGTAAAATTGAAATGGATCTCAAGAAAATTATTGCAAATGACAGTAAGTTAACCGTAGCTTCTGCTAGTCTGTAATTTATACAGTAGATGAGATTACTGTTTTGAAAATAATAAATATAATTCAAATATAACTTGGCTCAAGCATTGTCAATTTCAATCGTAGGGAAGATCATTATCTAAATAAATGGAAATGGGAAGAAGTTTGTAAATTGGAAAAGAGGAGTCTGCAAAGGAACGCATTGATATTGGAAAAACTAGAAGAGTTTAAAAGAATCAATGCTGAAATGTCATTAAGGACCAAAAAGTTAAAGAACGAAAGGGTATATAACAATAATGTAATAAAACTATACAGTATATAATTTTACTAGTTTATTTACAGGAAAAGTTAATTGCTGAAAGCAAAGTAACACACAGAATGGTTCAACCGTTAACAACCAGCACGGTGTCACCTTTACTTAAAAAATTAACTAATTTAAACGATTTTTGGGACGCATTTGACAATTTCCATCCGTTAAAATTAGAAGATAAAAGTAAATTCATCGATAATCATGTACACGGAATTACAAAACGATTAAATAGCCTGAAATTAACAAATACTGAGAAGGATCCCTCGTTGATAGGTACACCGAGATACTCAATTAGCTCAAATATAAATACCCATTTGAAAATGAAGCCTGGATTGACATTAAAGAATGGTGAAAACTCTTGGCAAAGTGATTTTAATGGAAAGAGTGATCATAAGTATGAATCAGTGGAAATTAACAAAAGAACTGCAAATTATGGAAATAATACAGTACCGATATACAACAATAGGGCTGTACCTGTTAATGATATTGAAGATGTTTACCAGGAGACTAAAATTTTACGGCAGCAATATGAGTACTTACAGAAAGAAAATCAAAGTATTTTATTGCCAATGAACCCAGACATTTGTAAAGAATCGAAAAATGAAAACTTGACGATATTGGAAAGAGAAGCATCCAATAAATACTCGACGGTTGAAGTTAAATTTCATTCCAATAAAACCGAAAGTATTACCAATATTGAAGAAGAGCAGTCAGTTGCCAACAATAACGATGAACATATGGTGGACAAGGATTCAAATAAAATGACAACTACTAAAAAATTACATCCAGAGACAGCAAAGTCTCTAAATACCAGTACTAATAGTGTCACTTTTAGTAATGAGCTGTTAAATAATTTACCTATCCAAGTTATTACTGAAGAACTTGACAGTACGGTTTTGGAAACCATCGAGGAAACTGAAGAAAATTCAGTAAAAAAATATCTTAAATCTGAACGTCAAGAAATTCCAATAGTAGAAGAAAAACCGACAATAATTATTTCTAAAATTGAAAACGAAATTGACAGTATTGTTAACAACGTCTCAAACGATTTGTTATCAAATTCCAAACTAATTGAAACGATTGCGGTAGAAGTGGACCAAAGAAGCAAAAACACCAAAACGCAACTGTCAGCATTTTTATCGTTAGACGATGACAACGATGATGATGAAGATAGTTTCTTTGAAATGACTAAAATGAGTAAGTATAGTATGAATTTGGATTATTATAAATTGGTGTTTATACCCGATACATAAACTTACAAAGGCATACCTAAACTAGAACTTTTAAATAATGAAAATGAAGTATATTGGAATAATTACATAAGTTGACAGTTTTAGAAGATTATCAACTTAATTTCTGAAGTTTAAAGTTTTATGTATGTTATCAAAGAAAAGCATTCATGATAATTAATTTGAGGTTTTGAGCAAGCTGGTTTCAGAAAAACATGAATTTCTGCTATTTTAAAATTTCCTGAAAAATATATGTACCGTCTAATTATTATACATTATAATTTGAACCAGATAACCTTCAACCAATTCCAAACACTGAGAAAGAGGAGTTAAAATCATTGGAAATAGAAAAAAGTGATGAGACCGAAGATTTTCTTTCATCAACTGCATTAAATACACGGTAATATACGCTGTATTAATTAACTATGCAGTATAATATCGTAATTATTGTGCTCCTAAATTAGTAGTTTTAAATCCCAGTAATTACACCTTATCTTTATTTTATTAATACAAAACATTTAAGTTGTGCTGAGAAATTAGTTTATATCGCAATAATTCTGTTTCATTGTTCAGACAATATAA
This sequence comes from Helicorthomorpha holstii, assembly GCA_013389785.1. Classification (NCBI taxonomy): domain Eukaryota; kingdom Metazoa; phylum Arthropoda; class Diplopoda; order Polydesmida; family Paradoxosomatidae; genus Helicorthomorpha; species Helicorthomorpha holstii. The sequence continues at coordinate 29,373,937 of JAAFCF010006596.1, read as the reverse complement.
TTTTAATAATTGTAGTTGAATCTTTAATTTAGGTTAAATCAACACGAGAGTGAAAATACATTTAATGATGGAGAAATCAGTGAAGGACAAGCGCGAATAATTGACCCGACTGAACATACTAATCAATTAGTTCGTAAATTAGGTAATCGGATTATAATTGAGTATCAACTTACAGAATTGTTAGACTGATTAATTTTTAATTGGTTAAAGCTAATCAATACTTGGGACAGAATGCCAGTATAAATGATAAAAAATTGGCATCCGCACATGAAGAAAAAAAAGTGGAGATTGAACCTGATGATGATTTCGATTTTTTTGATTAAGATATTGTAAGTATGATTATAATTAATGCTGTATTAATAATTTTACTTTACTGTATATTAAATTAGAGCACTTAATAGAGAACTTGACGGTAGTACTGATGATTCGTTTAAACGATGTTTCGCATCCCTATTTTTATTATTTGAAAAACACTAGTAAATTTGCAAAAAAACAAATGTCTTTAGATGTTTGCCATTTTTATTACGATTATTGCAATCGTGAATAAAGAATTACAGTATATTACAAGGCCGCCATTATTTTAGGACATTTTACTGTACACATTTTAAGCCCCAGAGATTTATTTTACCAAATTCCACCCCAAGTTAATATAAAAATACCCAGTACTTTAAGAAAGTCAATTTCCTATTTGATAGAAAACTGACAACCAATAACAACAGCGCTTCGAAAATTAGATTACATTTTTCGTACAATTTATGATTGAATTTGAACAAACAATTAGTTATTAATAATGAGATGTTGAAATATTTAAGAGAATAATTCTTAGACTGCTGCTGGAACTGGTGCTGGTGATTCTTCTGCAGCAGGTGCGGCTGGAGTTGGTGCTGGAGCTGCTGGTGCTGCAGGTGCAGCTGGGACTGGTGCTGGTGCAGGAACTGGCGCCCTTGGAGCAGCTGGCGCTGGTGCCGCTGGTGGTGCTGATCTTCCAGATGGTTCTGGGATCTTACCAAACTCTTGATTTACTGAATAGAATGTTTCTGATTGAGAACAATCGACATTTTCAGCATGATCGCAAACGAGGTTTTCCTAAATTTAACATAAAAAAGTAATACAATTAGATTAGCTCAAATTGGATCTTTATGGTTGCGTGAAAGAATAACATAATGAAATTAAATGTAAACGGTGCTAATAACATTACAACTAAAAGAGGTAACCTCTGCTAAAGAGGCCATTGTTTGTTTAATTAGTCATTGTTACTGCATTTTCTATTTTTTATTTGATAAAAGAGAGATTCTTTGCTAATTCTTTTTGAACTGTATTGCCCAGGAAATGGCTAGCAGCTTTTCTGCTTACCTGATTGAATAATGTTCCATTGTTACAGAAGAAGCTAAAGATGAGAGCTGGCTGACTAGGTTGTCCTTCAGCATCCAAAACTGGCACACAAACATGGAAAATTTTGCAATCATTGTTGATGTCAGCGTAATAACCGTAGATTTTTCCTTCGCACGTAAATCCCTCTCGAATTTGGCCAACAATGATGTTAGCTCCATCGGGTAAAACGAAGACTGATGGTCCGTCAGGCTGTGGTGCTGGAGCGGGTGGTAAAGGGCGAGAAGGAGGAGGTGGTGCTGGACCACGTGCAGCAGCAGGAGGACCGGCAGGCTCTGCAGGGGGAGCGGCAGGTGCATCAGCTGGGGGTGCTGCTGTTTCAGCTGGAGCTGCTTCTGGTGCTGCCTGTCGTCGATGCTTTAAAATTTAAAAATACCATACAAATTAATCTAATACATAACCATTAGTTTATTAAAACTAGATAAAAATTCAGATAAGGAACACAATTTTAGTATTTACGAGTGCTCTTATAGGAATTTCAAGTAGAAGTGCATCTATTATTTCAATGCACAATTTAGACAAACAATTTCAATCTGTTATTTTTCAGAATTTATTTTAGAAGTAGGAAGAATATTTTGGTGTTAGACTATTGAGAAGTTATTTATGAGCGAGTGTAGGTCAAAATGTTTGTTGATGTAATGGTTATTTACTTACCAGACGTGGTGTAGCAGCGGCCAATGACAAAACAGCAAACAAAAAGATTGCTGTAAAAATATAAAATGATATGGAAAGTGATGATTAATACATTGAAATTCAAAGCACTAAAAGTAGTTAGTAAAAATAATTACAATATAATTCTTTTTTTCATTTAATTGTTTATGCGATATCACTTAGATTAATTATTATGTTAAATTAAATTGGATTAGTCATTAATGAAATCATCATACTCCAAATACCGAGACAAAGTTTTAGATTTCAATTTGCAATTTTATCTCCTTGATGTCGGTAGTTTATTAAATTTTCAAAGTCAACATGTTGCATACAAAGAAATAAATACAAACAGAAAACTAAGGTAGGATTTCATTTCCCAATTAAAATTAGCATTGATTATTCCTCAACAAGGTCATTTGGTCACTTTTACGTCTATTATTTGTATTACAAACATCCGCCAGCCTCGTTTTCCATTTCCTTTATTTACAAACACTTTCAATCCACTTAGGCAGCAGTTTATACCTAATTTTGTATGACCATTAAGAAAGTATTTTGATAGGATTAGCCTTGAGATTTTCTTATGCATTCAAAGTGAAATGTGGCGAAAAAACACAAGTAAAAAAAATAAGTACATGTACCATAATCGACTTTCAAAAATATTTTAATCATCTAATGATTATAACTTCTTGTAGAACCGCATAAGAATTTATTTACAGAGCAACGTTAAGAATCGCAGTTTCAACAGCACTGAGAAATAATAAATTTAATACGGCTTGGGGTCCAGGAAGTTGATCAAATTAAGAAATTAGCGGAAATATATAAGTTTTGCAATTTATAAAATATTAGTTTTCACGAAGAACGTTTTCTTGATGAAAAGAAGAATTAAAATAATGATTGATAAAGCTAAATTAAAAATTGGTGAAACATTTTGGTGCAAAATATATTGGATTTGCAACAAAAAAATATCACAAAATCAAATTTGACGAAACACGAAATTAATTTTCAGATTTATAATAAAATCTTATTGCATATTTTATATGCCATAGCCTTTAGCAATAGAGGGACGGCAATTTTGTTTTAGGCCCGCAAACCAGAAAAGGTTGTGCATCGCTGAATTACGCAATACAAACAATCGAAAGTGGTACGGTAGCTATTGAAACGTGTTTCACATCTCAATTATACGCTGTTTTGTTTAAAAAACGGTTTTCACGATGACCTCGATTAATTCCAAATCAACTGCATTCTTAGAAAAATGCAAAGTTTTTCTTTAAACTAAGTAAACGACAGTATTTTCTTTTTAACAAGCAACAAGTGTCATGAAAGGAAGCTGTCATGTTTGTTTTTGTCACACAGTACATTACTTCGTCAATCATGAACGGTATAAACTTATTTTTAATTCTATAGCCTTCACAATACACGTTTTGTTTTTATTGACAGAACATGTTTATGTATGTTTCACGCGTTGTGTGACTTTTAGTGGCTCTTCCATAATTTATAGCGATTGTTTTAAACGTTGCACCATAACAAAGTAATGTCTTCTTACGTCACCACACCTTGTAAATCAAATTCTATTGTCAAACATGAATGGTTTTGAGGTCTAATCATGTGCCACATGCCATATAAAGATAACGTAATTTCTTCATTAACTGCCAATGAAAGTGATCTCAAATTCGATGAAGATGAAACAAGAAATGTTGTAAACTTGTAATGCGTGTGAAGAAGTTGCAAAATGCTTGCAAATTGTGAAATGAAAAATTCTCATCGAGGGATGCAAATGTAAATTCCTTTTGGGCCAAATTAATACAGTGCCGTACATAAAGTGGGGCGTGAAGAAAAAGGTAAGATGATGTTTTATACATATATCTAGCCTTGAATTTTATTTGGATGAACTTAATTAAGTTCTCGACTGGTGCTAATGTGCCTAGCAAGCAAAACAGTATCAATGCCGACCTTCACCCGTGCAAATAGCAGACATCTGACCCTCATTTCACAGTATGTGACAGTTTTAGTGAAATGACAAAAATTCTCAGAAAAATTTAAATATTCTAGTCACTCAATACTCATAAGGGTGCCTAAGGTACTAAATTCCAAATCCATGACCGAATTATGTGAAATTAAGGATTGAAAAGCAAATTTTGAGTTACCAGTAACCGAATTCAGAGTACCGTATGTCATAAATTCGTTTGTGTTAAATGTGAATTTTATCATTTACTGTACATTATTAATTTATTACACAATTATCAGAAACTTAAACGGTGCTAAAAGTTTCTAATCTAACGTTACAAAGCACGATACCTATTTGAAGTGCCTTGAGGAATCTTTTTTAATTGAAACCGGTGCTGCATATTTTGAGTTATAACGTGTTTTCAACCAATAGACTAACTTTTCTTCTATGTGTTGACGTAAATTTAATTACTTTGTGTTTTCTTTTTTGCTAAAATTTTGTTGTTAAATTCCTCGTTTTAACGAGTAGAAAGAAGCAGCCTTGAAGAGTAAAAACACGTTTAAATCCCAAATAGCATCCTTTTATTTGAACGTTTGTTACTCATCTTTTTTCTCAACCCTTCCTGAACCTCATAATCCTCCTACACTTAGCTTAATCATTACTACTGATCATCTAAAACTGAATTGATGACGAAACATTCGGAGAATAAACTTAAAATTTATGTTTTTATGTCATATAAATTCCTCCAAGGATGAGCGTCATTTACATAACATTAAACGCAGACATTTGAATTCTGTAAATTATGAAAACATCATAAAATATTTTATAAAGTAAAAAATAATTTATGATGTACTGTATTAAAAGATAACAGTTGCCTATACGTGATACACACATTTTATTTTACTTTGATTCTTTGGAAATAGTCATCGAGTATTTAACGATCACTTTTATAATAAAAAAAATGATAATTTACAACACAGAGTTATTTTTAAACGGCTTCTTTATCTGAAATTATATAATTCTGGTGTTATACCGGTACTGATTATATCATTGGGGTTTTTTTCATCACATAAATCTATTTTTTCTTGTACATCCTATAAGTGTTAGTTTTCTGTGTTTAGATGAATGACTTTGCTGTTTTATCAATACAAACACACATATGAAACGCTATAATAATAATAATTGCATTTACTTTTATTTTAGTAAATAGACCTAAAGAAATTATATTTGTAGCTTCTGATAACATTTTTTTTATGTTTATATTTAAAATAGTTGCATTGTCAGTTTCATTCAGTTGCTGAATTTGAACACAATATGGTTTGTCATGCTTTTGTGTTAATTAAAAGTTTTTCCGTCTGTGATTAGCCATCGTTTCTTTTATCCTCAACAATAGGTGACGTTAAAAAGATGAAAACTTTTATTTGTATAGATTTTTTTTTCCAATCCTTTTTGCTCAAAATTACAGTATGTTTAAAAAAATTGCTACTAAAAAGTGTTTTAAATGTTTAATTGGTTGTCAAAGAGCATTTCTGGCAAATCAGAAAAATTAAATTAATATCCTGGAGGCGATTTTTAAATTGGGTTTTGTTAAATACCCGGATATGGATGGATACTATCATAATAAGTTATGTGGACGGTGGGTGAATTGAAGTGTATAAGGGAATATCTCAAATCTAAAAATATGGATTTAAACTTGATTATAGCAATAGAGAATTAGCTTTAAAGTTGTTTGGTATTACTGCTCATCTTTATCCTTCTTATGACTAATTTAAGTATTAAATTGGGATTTGAGGCCACAATAGAAGATGAGCTTTTTAATATTTAAACTTTGTTTTAAAGTGACTTAAAACTGATTTTTATGATAAAATAAAAACGTTTGAGTAATTATTTACAGCCAATATAGTGAATTATAATTAGATGTAATAAGGCAAAGATAATTAGCTAAATATACTAATTAATTAATTTCCTTTAACACATGAGACGATAAACTTAATGCTTAAATTGATTTAAACAATGCATCACTATATTTTTTCTCTTACACTTTCAGTATTACAATGGTGAAATCTTCTTTGTGATTTTTGGTACTGCATTTCTCACAATTTTATGTTTGCGTGCAACATAAAGGTGTTTGAAAAGGATAATAAATTTGAAATAACTTGCGTGACATTTTATAGTCATTTACTTGTATATTCAACTTTCTAACGTTTTTACTTGTTGCAATTACATAAACTCGTTTAGTCAAGTAATTTTCTACTACGAATTTATATAACTTACTTGTCAGTGTTGATTTCATCTTTATGGGATAATTACAGCAACCTGTAAATTTTAAAGGGAATAATTAATGATTACTTGTTTAAGTAGTTAATTAAGAGTTAAAAAAACAAAACAAGTACTATTTGACATACAATTAATAAGACCCACAAAATTATCATGTTATTCAAAATTTTCCAATAAAATAATTAACCAAGGGAAAAGTAGATGTTATTTAACTAAAAGAAAAAATGTAGTTTTCTGTTGTATGTCAATGATATCTTTTCGCTATGCAAACACTTAAATGTTATTTACATAGGAAAATAAGGTACCGAAACTTTACAGCAAATAAATACAGTACGAGTATGTGCAAATACTGTAAATCACAGCTATAAATTGTAGGAATTTAATTATTTTTTTGAATTAATTCAGTTTAATTCGAGTGTTAATTACTCTTAAAGTTATTAAAATATTGTTTTTAATACTGAAACGTTTGGCAAAAAATTTCATGAATTAATAAAATACATTGAAATTTTTCAAATGATATAAAAAAAAATTGGCAAAGTTAATTTTAAAAAACTGATAAAAAATTATCTGAAAATTTGTTTCAAATGTTTTTATATCGTTATTATGTTAGAACCCCATTATTAGATTTGGGCCTCCAACTATTATGGTACACAGTAAACATTATAAATAATTTATGAGCTACTACTGTATTAATATAAAGCAATTATTGAAAAAAAAAAAACTTACAGTACATATAAATAATTAAAAATTATTTGTTTACCACAAAGTGCATTGCAAGTCATGATATTATACTGTGTATTCGTTATTTCACATAATCAACAAATACTGTACAGTCATTATAAGCAAACATGGGATTTATTATCTTAAATAAACAATTGAATCGAATACATCTTTCTTTCAATAATTGTTTCACATACACAATGCATTTGAAACAATGCCGTTAGAAGATCAATATTCTTGTGTCATTAAACGGCCAGTGCATCTTTGAAATTTCTTTTAAAATTTAACATTTTTAAGTCAATTAAAAAAACCTCTCGTGATAAGCAAATACACTTAGAAAAGATGTCGAGGAAAGATATAAAAATATTTCTTACCTGGTTACAAGTTTCCAACAAGTTGTGATTAAAGTTAACAAGGTCGACAGCGATTCTCTTTCTGTGATCTGAATAAAATATAGTGACGTAATATGCCAATGACGAATTTCTTCTGTCTTGAACACACGTAGAGATCCAAGTGAATACTCAAAACTCAGCTGTGCAACTCACTTTTATATATACGTGAGAGAGTGAGGGGTAAACCACCACCCACCTGTTACTTTTTTTTTAACATCCCACTGAAAAGGATGATAAAGAAAGATGAAAAGAGAGATGAACCGGTCTGTCACCGCTCAGCATCTTCTTCTCTCGTTGGTTGATGCAGCTTTCTTTCCACGTGACTTGCATTGGCGTTTTTTGGTTGGAAGAAATCACTTTCCAATCAAAGTTGTATGCACACTTAAAAAAACTTTTAATTTTAATAGTAATAATATAGCACGGTGGTATACTGTGCAGTGTACAAGGTATTATACAGGAAAGAGGGTCGGGTTAAGAGTCGGATATTCTTCAAAAATTTTTGTGTGTTAGTTAACATTGATTCTCAACCATTGGTTCGCAGGACGCTTTTGCCGGTTCAGTAATTAAAATATTTTAGAATTTTATTCAAAATTAAACTTTTTGATTAAATTAGAAGCAGTAAAAGAAGACCTCCCTACACCCATTTAAATGCTACTTTTATATTTTAAAAAAATAAAATTGTTACTGTAAAAATTGTTTTGATTTTATACCCCAGAAATTGAAATCATGAACATTTTGTTACCAAAATGATAGCCAGTAAATAAATTTGGTTTTTTTAATGAAAAAAATTGATTTTTAATGTTAGATTATTACTGTACATTTTTTTTCATTATTAACAATGGAGAAAGATTGAGAAGCAAGTTATATACTTGTATTATATTATGTGCGAGATTTTTTCCCTACTTTTTCTCACTGTCTGCAATTACTGTTTCCAAATTACACATACACACAACAAAAAAATTAAATTGACCGTATACTCACACTTAACAGTTAATTTTAATAGCTGTAAGTGATAACACACTTTTACAATAGCTTAATATTATGTATATTGAGGAGATTATATTGAACAATTTTTAATGTGAGATTGCAAAGGTTTTGCTCAGGGCCATTTGCCTCTTAAGATGATTGTTATGACTGTTGACTTTCTGTTATTCAGGGCGCAAATCTCATAGATGTTTTTTAAGGAAAGGAAAAAGTCTGAAGAAAAAAGTATTCAATTACAATGCTTTCTCTGTATGTACAATGTAGTTATTTGTATAAGCTTAGATTGAAAAAAATATTTTTCTGGTACTGTAATTAATTATACTGTAAATGTGTACAGTACACTCACTTAATTTAAAAACCTAACATTGTTTGGTAATTAGTATGACAATTAAAGAGTCGTAAATTTATACACCACAATTGTCTGGAATGCAAACTGTACATTAATGTGCGTTTTTTTTGTGCATATGATTAATTTATTTCTAAATGCAAAAATTTTAATTTTACCATTGAGCTTTTTGTGACGTAATCAGTGATCGCCATTGATGCAAACCAGTAATTGTGAAAGAAAAAAGTTTCAAGTTTTTGCAAATAAATCTAGAAGCATATAGCTAATTAGTTAACAATACGTTACTCTAACTAAATTCTCTGTTTTGAATACATGAACCAGTCGCTATGAAATAAAATTTATTTCTTAATAACCAGTCTTATTTTTAATTAACCAGTTGCTAAGAAACCAGATTTAATGTCTGAAAGACGCGTTTTATGTCTTGAATCCTAATTGTCTATTTTGTCCATTTCCATTAGACGTCACATTTTGACTTTTGTGTTAGATCAGTTAGAACTACATTATTTTTGTCCTAATTGCCAAATCTTACCAGGCATTTCTGCATTTTCATTGAATTTCTTGATGGTCAATTGCAGCTATTATAAGCCAATAGTCAGATTATATTCTAAGTATTAAAAGTGTGTCTTTAAAGTTGTCTATGTTTTATGAAATTAAAACTTTTGTGGTTTATAAGATGTAGATATGGTGCGATATACTTTTTAATTTATTTTGTTATAAATTATAACAAATGATGGCCAGAAAGTACAATCAACTACATTTTTAAACATGGAAGTAATCTAAATACAAACTAGTCTGTTCGTATATATGTAACTAGTTTATGGTTTGGAAATAATTGCCCACTTGTTTGCGACACTTGTCTAAGTGGATAACCCATGGTCAAATGTGGTGACCTATTGGTGGTGATTTATTATAACAAAAAAACTTGCTTTCTTCATTCTTTTTAATTGCATAACAAAATACGATCACGGTAATTACTGAATTAATTTTTCACATTCACATTTAAAATTAGAAAAACTGAGCATTTAATTGAATGAAGCAGCTATGGAGGTTAAACAATTGAAATTCAAACATGCTTCTTGAACTATTTTTACCAAACAACAACAAAAAAAGATTTGAAACAGTACAGTACTAGTCGTTTTCAAGTTTTGAAGAGACAGATGTGTTTATGTAAATACAAGTCTGCTTTCTTTACCGGTTTATAAATTTTAAAAAGAAGTAAAATTGTATTTTTTTAGGGTAAAAGTATTGGTAATTTTGCTTTTTAATGTACGAGAGTGATCTAAAATATTTTGTCTTCAATGTAAGAAAATACTATCTCATTAAACGTTGCTTGGCCCGGTATCTCATTGAGAAATGAGTACCGGTACGGTTTTTTAATTCTTTTCTATGAAGTTAAGTTATGTAGCACGTGAAAGCATGCCGCTTACAACGCATTATTTACCGCATGACATTTAACCTTTTTTTCCAATGATGAACATGACGGCATTATTCTTATTTTTTAGCCGCTGACCAAGCATCGTATGCCGCTGAGAGCTCATGCTGACTGCTGCAGATAATATGCATGAGATGTATTATAAATTGTTATTTTAACCAAAAAAATAAATTTAGCAAATACTTAAAAATGATGTGTATACTAAGTTTTGGATCACTCTTGTATTATTATTGTGTCATTATGCATCGTTATATTGTAAATTGGTGTTGCACACGTTTGCCAATACCATTATTATTGAAAGCGATTTATGTGCATTATTATATATCGCAATAAAAAAGCAAATAAGATTAGATAATTGACTATTAAATTCAAATAAATTTGCTTTGGCATTGAATATGTTGCTCAAATTTAAAGAAAAAACGTCTTAAGTTGAATGAAAATTGAAAAAAGCTTTTGAATTTACTCTTATTCGATCAAATTTTGTACAGTACAGTACTTGTTATTTTTGAAATCAAATTCCATAATATTATGTTTAGCAATAACTCAAAACGCACTTATCATTTAATGTACAATATAAAGAATTGAAAATTGAATTTTCCATAAAATATTAGTGATGTCGAATGAGATGATGCTGTGACCTGTTTGTTTTCTATCGGCCTCATTATGACCTCATTGGAAAGCAAATAAAATACCAAAAAAAAAAAAAAACTTTTTTTTATTAAATTATAATGGCATCATGGAGTAGAAAAAACGAGGCCGGTTGACTTCGTACAAGTAATTAAAAACATTATTCTTGCATATAAATATGAGTTGTTTTGAGGTTTTTTTTCTATTTTAAGTCAAATGTTAAGTGCTTTGGTTACTTCCTGGAGATTCTTAGTTAATGAGAAACTATTATTGCCAAGTACATTCAAGTTTAAGAGTAAATATTGGTTTATATTATTAATTGAAATTATCATTTAAATAATAATTTCGTCATGTTTAATTCTGTAAGTAATCTACTAGTTATAAATTTGCACACAACTTTGAAAGTATAATGAGACAATCGACACGTTTTCGATTGGTGAAATTGTTACGGCTTCAGGGTTTACTAAAGCTGTAAATAATCCAAACACTGAATCACTAATATTTGCATTTGACTAAGTAATTTATGGTTTATTAAAGTGTCATGTTAGTTAAACGACATGTCTGCAGATCAAATGGCAGTAAGGTAAATGCACTATTTATGCGTTGTACACATGATATTGCATAATTGTACTGTCAAAGTGTGTGATAAACGTTACCGGTAGTTATATCGTCACTTATTTGAAATGCATTAACTAACAAGCTTTAGAAATTCTATCTGGGTAAACATTTGGCAACATCATTATTTTCATAAACGGCTTATTTATTGTAAGGAGACTAAATGAAAGTTTTAAACATTAGAAATCACACTTTTTAATTATTAAAAGTAAAACGTTGTTCTGTTAAATTTTATTATTAAAAGTTAAATTTAATCTTAAAATTATATTCGGCATTTTATATGTTAAATTAATGTGTTAACATTTATATTCTGACAGTATATTATTTTTCCAGCCTTAATAGTATTTTATTTGTATTTAATCCGGTAAGCCTACTTGAAAATCTATTTATAAACTTGTAATAACACAAAGTATTTCCATTACGTAATTTTGTAATAGAATAGGCGTCTATTGTACGGAAATTATGACTTAATATAATAATAAAAACGTCATCTGTTTTAAATACGGTAATTCTGTATTTTCCTATTTTATGAAGTACCGGTACTGTAATAATTTATAATTTAAATTCAATACTGTATTTTGCTTGTTAAACCACCACTTAATTGGACAATTTGGACAACTTAATCAATTACATCACTTTAAAATATAATATTAGCACAATTTGATGGAATTTGTAGTAAAAAAAAGCTCCCTGACATTAAAAATAATGTTTAACGATATGATTCATTAAGTCAAAATGGTAGCTGATAATCATACAGTGTAAACTTAGCATATTGAATTTTAAGCAACTTTACGGTGAGCGTTAACCGTGAATTTATAATTATATTCACAATACGCTGTCTGAATTTTGAATAATAATTTTTTTAACGAGGAAAGCGATCATTCTTTACTTTCGGTTTCCTTTTACCATAAAATTGAAGGCTTGAAGCTACTATTAAATGAGCAGAAGTGTACTAGTCATTTGTGGCACAAACAATTAACAAGTATTTGAGCAATAAAAGCGAGACGCTACTGATAATAACTTACTCAGTGTTTTAACTTATTATATTAGCCGATTAACGTTTACGTGTTTACATGTTTACATGTAGCGACATTGATAAGTGACGTTACCGGTTACTTGTCAGAGCTTGGTAAACTTTTCCCACGAAAAATCAACACGTTAACCTACACACAACTTTCACTTCTACAGTGGCATTTGCTGTCTGGGCTATTATTTTGTTTCTTAAAAATTTAATTATCACACATTTTATCAAGTGAAAACGAGCTGAAATGAGGGAACTTATATAACTTTCTGAGTCTGGGCCTCTAAACTTAATGGACACTTAAAGATTATGCAGTCTATTCTGTAACTAAAGACATTTCTCACTCAGCTAAATTTATTATATTAAATTTTTGATCTTCTAAAGTGATTTGGTTGAAGTCCAGAAATTAATTGGCACACACAGGTTTTTTTTTGTTTGAAACATCTGCTGTAGCGAGTAATATCGTTCACTTTACACAAATCGATAATAGCTGATAAATCAACCCGGTTTCTCTACAAAAATATTACTGAAGAAAAAAATATTGATAACACCATGACATAGCACATTTCTTTTACAACTTTTTGTTGTATATTGAATAAATTTTATTTTTCTAATTAATACGTAAATCTGAATAGATGGAAATTTATTACTAAATTATAAATACATTACATATTTATTGTAAATAGTATTTATTTAATCATCTGAAAGGTAGTATTAAATAACTTGTTTTTTTTATTGTCTAAAATTAGAGCACACGTATACTTTTATACTGTATATGTACTTTTAGTTTTTAAAGTACAAGTATATAATCATCTGCTTTATTGCATTGCGAATAAAAAATGATTTAAAATTTAATTATTTTTTTGCATATGCGGTAGAGATAATAGTTTTTAATTATTCAATTTCAGATTTTTGGTTTTAAAATTTCATTTTTTTTGCAATTTAGCGGGAAAATCAGCTTTGTTGAATTACATTTCAGTTTTTTTAATTCTAAAACAACATAAAAATCATACGATTAGCAACTTAATTAACGAAAGTGCCATGATTTAAAACCTTTAATAACTTTTGCTTAAAAAGTCTTTAAATATAATTTTTTTAATGTAAAGCTTTAGGTGATACTCTGACTTTAATTTATGAAACATTGATTTTTTTAATTATTAAAAATGTTGAATGATCGTCTGTACACACAATACTGAGAATTTAGAGAATATTTTGCTTCATAGAAAGTCTCGATAATCATCAATGAATTTATTTTAAATGGGTATCCTTTAATCATTTGCATGCATAATTGATTTACATTTTAAATATTAAATAGAAAGAAATATTGTGAATTATTAATTTCAAATGCACAGTGTATTATCTTACGAGCTAAGTTAAGTTGGTTTAATGTACAATGTGAGAATCATTGAATAATTTTCTATAAACAGTTGTGATGCAATGTAACCCCAAAAACAAAAAAAAAACCTGCTACAAACACACACAAATATAAACAACAAAGTGATTATGAAAAATAATAAATAAAAAAATATATTGGTATTTAGGTGATGCGCGACCTCCATATAACTGCTTATCAAACTTAAGAAGATGGTGAGACAATTATGTAATAACAGTTCTTGAGGTGTCCCAACTACTGAACAATGGTTGAAAGATAGATTAAAAAACATTTGGCAAATAAACGATTTTTTTTCTTCTAATTTTGCCGATTTGCAAAAATACGTAAACGAAATTGCAAGTAAAATCCACAAAACTGTACTAAAAAGTTACAACAATGAAAATACCGGTACCTGAACTTAAAAGTCATTTAAAGAAATTGAACACATTAAAAATTAATATTGTGGACGTGTATTTTTAATTTTTTAAATAAGAAAAGATAGTTTGTGGTCTACTACAGGTTGGGAACCGCTGCTATAACGTTAAATATGGCATAATTGTATGTAACTAATATTCATACAAGTAAAATAATTCAATGTTGGAATATTTAGAATTTCCTAAATAAAATCATGCATTATATAACATTAAAACATATTTATTTCAAAATATAATATATTATTATGATTCTTTATTTTTTTATAGGCCATCTTATCTTCTTCCTATTTTTTCCTTTTTAAAAATCTATTATATCTATTTTCACTTTAGGCGATCAACAATTCTTTTCTATTCATAAGATGAAAAATTTTTTAAAAAGCAAATTATAGCAAAATTGAATTTTTACTTGTTAGAAAGACATACGGTACATTGAAAACAGTTATCATATTTTTCTATTAATTTTTACCATAATTCTTTTGTGCGTATGGTGGGAAATTGCTAATCGCTGTTGATGACCTGTCAGTTAAAAGTTAAATTTGTGTTATTTTCTGGATTTTATTTTCGACTACTGATTTTCTTTTATTATGCAATCAATTACGTCATAAGTTACAAATGTCAGACAAGTGGCATCATCATTTTGATATAACACCAAAATAACCACGATTACCTTGATATTTATAATTGTATTCTATTAAGGAAATTATATAGCACCTATTTTTTGATAGTAATTTATAAGAAGTGTTAGTTGAAAAAATCTTTAGTTGGTTTTTTAGGTGATTTTTTATGCCAAATGTCGAAATCTCACTTTTATACTAAATTAGTTCTGGTTAAAATGGTGGTCGAATGAATAAGTCAAATGAAATCACAATGCTGTAATTATCAATGTCAAAGACGTGTGTCATACAAGGTACAGCCGGAACTTTTCTTTTTATTAACGCTAACCGATGAGAAATAAAATCACGGATATTAAATCATTATACAAAATTAAATATCTAATAAAAGATAAATGCTGCTGAAATATGTAGAATTCTCCTCTTCAGAAATTTTTAAGCTACTTCTGAAAAGAAGAGCCTCAACTTTACTTAAGTTAATGCTGTATAGCACTGTAATGACGGTTCTGTGCCATTTTAGCTTATTATTTTGAGAGATTCCTCTTGCCCTCTTTCTTGTGTGCCAATGTCGATTTTCAATTAAATAGTACAGTATTTACAGATCATTATGCAGTATTGCCAAACTATTAATGATAGACAACATTTACTCGTATTGCATTTTAACGGTTTACACACTTAAGTTTCTACTCGATTGTTAAATTAAATACTGTATATTAAAATACAACTGAAGAATTTAAAAGCAATTTAGTGACCATCATTAAATTAAAAGCAATTTGATTAAAGAAACATTCAGGGCTAAATCATTTTGAAACACCAAATTTTGACTGAACATCAAATTACAGTATGTTTTCTATGTCGAGTCTGTTCAAATGACGAATTTCTCATCGTAAAGCACCTCAATCGTTATAATTACTAAGTTAAAAAGCTATAATTTTTAATTTCAAATTTTTCTTCTAAAGTTGCAAGTTTATACTGTAATTACATCGAAATTTTAAAATAAATCAGAGAAACAATAAAACATTATGTTCAGTGCAGGGCTATATAAACTTAAGTACTGGCAAGTTACATTTAACGTTGTTACAATTTTGAAATTTTATACATTGTGTAATTAAAATACAATTATGATAAAATCGATTTTCATCGCAACTTAAAATTTTACTAAAAGTTGAAACTTGCTTTTTGTCGAAAATTGCTTTTAATATATTCAAACTGATGTATAAAATATTTGACTATACTAAAATAACAAGTTGTGTGTTAAAAGTTCATCAGATAATAGTTTGTGTCAAAGATCTGTAACATCATTTTCAGCTCTGCTTTCAATAATTTAGGCAATTTGAAGTTTTTTCTATAATTATATCGCCAGTCCAAACGAAAATTGACGCAAATAAAAAATCTTAGTAAAGTAAGTTATACAGTAATGAATATGGAAATTTTAGTATGTTCTTTATAGTAAATATGTAAAAATATGTTATATATTTAACGTTTTGTGCAAAAATATATAGAAGAATAGATGTGCTTTTAGTTTTTTTGTCTTCACTTTTGAGATGTGTCAGTTTTCTTTGGAAGAAGCGAGATTTATCGTTTGAAATTTTATCAGCTTTATTGGCTAATAATTTGAATTAACATACTGTAACTCAGAAACATTTATGTAAGCCCACACCATTACGTCTACTCAATTTTAGGTATTGGTAATTACTAGGTTAGGGTAGAGTAACAATGTGGAGCAGAAATGTTGACGGTAAAAGATAATAGAAAATATCAATTTCTCAATCAAAAGTTTGCATAATAACATGTTTTTGCTATTTTGATTGTAGGCAAAACATATACATTATTGTTTATACTTCTCCATATTATTATCAGCATCCCTTTAATATAAACAAAAACAATTTAAATTAGGATCGATAATAATAGCCATCACTTATGCAGCTTAGTATCAGTTTTAAGTACCAATATTACAAAACAAATAAATAGCTAATAGAAAACGAATTAGGTTTTTTTTGGCAATTTACATGGTCAAATTCAAGTAAAAAACGCATTTATATTTTTTAAAAAATAAAATTCGTCTGTCCTAAAGAATTCAACGTTTTAAGTGTCAAATTTTGCAACAAAAAATCAAATTAGAGCTTTTGTTTTTTAACTTTAGATTGAACTTTTTTAATTTTAATTTTAGAAATCCAGATATTGATAAACATGAAAGGCATAGTAAGCTCATTTCATACCAGTCTATTGAAACCTAGTACTGTTTATTGTTATGAAAAGTTGAAAACCAATGCTTTTACATTCTTGCATTTTAGCCTATTTTATTACTGTAATTAAATTTAAAATTTTAGCTTTTACAATAATAGAATTGTACACATTTCACGGTAATTCAAAACAACAAAATACAAGTTCACTTTTAATTGCAGTTCAACGACTGTTATATGGTGATTACTTTGCATTTTGTAACGTTTTTATTATTTTCTTTTCTTTGAAGTTGTACAAATTTGTATAATAGTAACTCGCACACGTGGTGTCAGCTTTAATTGCATGTAGCTTCATAGTAATAATAATAATACGTGAACTACTTTTCTCCGTGCGTCAAAGTTCAAAGTTGAATGTTGTTGACTTGATGCATTGAAAACGCGTTGAAATTTTCACCAAAAAATGTTGAAATGAAAAATATGGGACGGGGCATTTTAGAGTTAAATATTATGCAGTTTGCTGAATATATCACACATTACAGTAATTATGTCGACTAAATTAGCAAAATGGTTGCATAATTAAAGGTTAAATGTTATATTTAGTAATAATTACATTTTTAAAATTTAAAATTATTTTTTGCAATAATATTATGCAGTAAGCTTGCTTCGTGTATACCGGTACTCAAAACTTTAAAATTTAAATTAAGGGAAAAAAAAGAATCATCCTCACCGGGATTCGAACCCGGGACCTCCTGCTTAGAAGGCAGGCGCGCTATCCACTGCGCTATGAGGACGCTTGTGAAAGGTATCACTCATAAAGTCCTATTAAATACACGAGATGTATTTATTTTATCATTAAATCATTATCATTATTATTGTTTTTGTTTTTATTCCAAATTTTAACAGTTAAATTTTAGGTACTTTAAATAGCTTTTTTAAGAATATAAAGGTAAAAAATTTTTTTTTTAGATTTATTATTAATTATGTTTATAGCTTAATACTGTACATGTTAATTAATCTTACTACAGTATTATCACATTATTTCTTAGTATAAAGGGATGATTAATATTACTGTTATTGTTGTTTATTTATTTATTTTTTTGACTGAGAGTTTTGTTGAAGTTCTTGTTTGTGGCGCCCTCTAATGATCAATGTAATGATATTTCGGATGTGTTTTTGGAAAGATCAGAAGTAACGCTTAGATGAGGAAAGTTATTCATAGCTGCAGTATCTGTCTTTAGGCTCCATCTAGTGACTGTATGTGAAAGTAGTTCAGAATATAATGGCAATATTTTCAAAATAATTATATTTTTGACATTACAGTACCGGATTTACATTTTACAAACACAATATTTGTTTGATTTTCACAGTCTTAATTAAATTTGTTATCACTAATAAAATGGTTAGTTTAAAGAAAAGTTTATCTATAGTATGCCGTAATTGTAAGAAATTAAGTTACGTCAACACCATATCTGTGATTATAATAATGATCTATCTTCTAAAATAACTACCGTAATATCTAAATCCAATTTTTTTATTGCTGGATGTAAAATTAATGTTAGCAGTTAATTAAAAAAATCTTTCAAATTAAATCCTAGCTATAAAAGCATATTTTGTGTCTTAAAAAATGAAATTCTGTAATGAAGTTATTGTTATGGTTGATTTTGATTAAATTGCTACTAGCTCTAATTTTTTTTTATTTTAACATCAATAGTTCACTGTGATTTGAAAAGCTTTGAAATGGCATTTTAATAATCATATTTTTATCACTTAAGCAACTTATTGCACTCTCTACATTTATAAGAAGCTCCTGAATAATACAAATCTTAATGCACCAAAGGAAAAAAAAAACTTTATTTTTTTTTGGGTTTGTTTGCTGTGTTGATGCTTATAGGCCTCATAAATGATGTCTGCATACAAATAAATTGAAACGTTTTCTTTTGAAAACCGTTTTGAAGTGAAGAGACGAAGATCAGTCGACTAAATAATAGTTAATAATATTTGCAGTTTGTGGTATTTGCAGTCCTTGAGGCACTTTATTTTTTTGTTATGGTTATTTTGTTCAATTTTTTTAAAAGTCTTTTGTCCCAGGCCATCTTCTTACCTTCTTATTGGGTTGACCAGTTGTTAACCTTCGTTTTCAATTTTTAAGCTTCTCTTTTATTTTCTATGCTATTCAATGAACAATATAATATTTTTCTACATGCTATGTAAGCGTGACACTCTTCAATTGTTGATTCA
The DNA here is from genome assembly GCA_013389785.1 of Helicorthomorpha holstii. Classification (NCBI taxonomy): domain Eukaryota; kingdom Metazoa; phylum Arthropoda; class Diplopoda; order Polydesmida; family Paradoxosomatidae; genus Helicorthomorpha; species Helicorthomorpha holstii. The sequence continues at coordinate 29,354,700 of JAAFCF010006596.1, read as the reverse complement.
GCCACAATGACAACAAATTTATTTAAACACTTATATCAGTCTAACAATTATTATTCTCCCAAAGACTGGCATCTCCACCAACGCAAATATTGATCCTTGGTTTACGAAACTTCGAACAACGATAACCGTTATAAAAATCAAAATTATACAAAATTTGCATAAAAATCTAATGTAATTGCATTTTAATTATGCTTGGTGTTATTGGTGCACTATGAAGCATTTTTTATTTGTTTGTTAATTATAATCTATTTGAATGCAGTTTTTGTTAATTTTATGTTGCAATTATTCAAATACATTATCGTGTAGTGTCTCGTTGTTTTGTGTTTTAGTACATTTTTATCATTGTGCAAATTTTTTAACTTTTTTGTTGATTTTAGTATATTTTAACAAAGTTTAGGGAGAAAAATCCGATTTCAATTGAATTTTTCCGATATTGAAAGGTAATAACGATTTCGTTAACCGAGGCATAGCTTTATTTTCCGTTAAAAATATTTTTAAAATTCTTTTCGTCTTTCAGTTAACTTTTAAAAGAAATTTTTTTTTTTAAATTTTTTTATATTTTAGTTTTTTTTAAAAAAATCTACAGCACATGCACTGTGCAAAAAAGCTTTGTAGTTGTATTTTTCACAATGAATTGTAAATTTTAAATGCAATATTATGAAATTGCGTGTTAAACGGCGTAGATTACGCTCATAATTAATCGCTTGATGGCTTAACATCTTTAACTATGTAAGCTACAAATTAACTAAAATCAATTTTCAAAAGAGAAAAAAAATGGTGTACTGTATATTCTGAGTTTGTAGACCAACAACCTTTTCTTTTAATTTTTTTTATTTGCAAAAAAAAAAAGAAATGTAACTATTTAAGCCTCTGCCTTCATAAAGATTCAAATCATAAAGGAAGTGGGTGTTACTTTTTTTAAATAGTTGCTAACTATTCCTGTGGAAAGCGTTTGATGGATTTCAACTGCTTACAGATGATGTTTGTTTACTTAAGATTGAATATCACAAATTTTGTCAAATTTAAGACGATAAGCATCTAAAGATGCAAAAAGTAAATGACGGTTAAAAAGACAAAGTTTCAACCAGCTTGAATATGTTGCAAACTTGCCAGTGGCTTTGCTACCAATTTAGATCTATTCTTAATTGGGACATTTCCCTCTTTCCACAGAATTGGGGAGCCACTAAGAAAACTGATATCTAATCGATTTACACTATTTTTTTAGGACACTTTAATATGCAGTATATTGTAATCTTGGATTATGTTGCAAGATTTTGGATTTTAACGATTAAATTTAAGTCCATAACAGGATGTCATGCATTGCGAGTTGGTTCAAGGGGTAGCAAATTCAGTGCTAATTGTCCTGGGCGTCATTTTCACCTATTACGTGTAGCAATGCCTTTTTCAATAATATTTAATGAACATATCTAAAATTATTATAAAATTAGATGTTTCGAAAAAATTGTTTAATAATGTGGTGTTATTGTCCCAACAAAGAAACCATAATTTCATATGATTATTGTTATTACGAATCATCATGTTAGTATAATGTAATTTTTGGACAATAGTTAATGGATTTAAAAAATGTTTTGAAGTTGAGAGAGATGTTATTTTTCATGAAACTGTTATTTCTTTTAACTAGCAGTACTTGTGATGTCTGAGTCCTTAGGAATAAAGTACTTATAAAAAAAAAAAACACCAAAAGAAACGTGACGTCAGCAAGTTGTAACCCTTCATATTGGTTTGGATGAGTGTGTGAGTGTTGGAATTAACGTTTTAAATTTATATGATAATGTACATGTTTTAAGTACCAATTGTCATGTACAAGTGGTGCTGCTGGAAAGAAGGGGGAATTGGGGGAAGGGAACTCCCCTTCTTTTATCCCGTTCATCCACCTTTGTGACTTTTTGCTGGCCCATATACAGCATAAACTATATAAATTTTAGATTTGAGGGACGTTATGTACAGTGTTTTTTCAATGAGATGATGAATACTGGCATTTTGAAGAGGGAAAAACACAATGAGAAAAAAATTACTGGGCAAAAACGTTGTTTTTTTTTTCTTTTGGTAAATATGTGTGTGGCATTTTGTAGCCAAAGAATAAGTAATGGTGTGAAAATACCTGCCCATTCCAGTAATTTGTTTTTCTAACAGTTTAGTAAAATGGCTTAATTTGATACCCGGCTACATTTTAAACAGACCTAATAACCATTAACTCTAATTTCAGTTAAGAAAAGTGGAACATTATAAACAAATTCTGTACAGTTGAATTATACTTTATAGTTAATACAAAATTGTTTATTTATCATTGTTTTCTTGTGTGCATTGAATGGCTAAATTTATCTTTTTATTCATCAAACAATTTGTCTATGATGTTTTGAAAGGGGTAAAATTGTAATGGAGATCATTTTTCTTAGTTGTATAAACGAATCAACCTATCTGAAATCAACAGACATTTCTTCGTTTAATTAAATTGGTTATTATCCAAAAAAGAGTGGTATTTTTGTAAGTTATTTAGGAAATTCCACGCTGTAGGTGGTTGCATTTTTGTGTTTGTATAGACATAATGAGAATTTGTGCATGTGAAGATGGACGTAAAGTGAAAGATAGGCACTTTAAGGTTATTAGAAGTTAATAGTGATCCATCCCAAGTCTGTTTGAAATGAATGACAGAGTAGTTGGTGTATTTACCAGTATAAGTACGAGTAAGACCGATTGGAATTTCGATTTTCAAGAGGAGTCGAAAAGTGTCGAAATAATAGTTAGGTAGCTGCTTCTGTTAATGGGTTCTGATATTTTCATGAGGGCAACCAAAATTGTTTGATACATTTTTCTTCCCTTTATTCCAAACTGCCTAATCTTTGTCTCTGCCCTTTTACACATTTCCTTGTACATGTATAGAAAAAGAGATCGTAAAATGAACGTTGTCTTTTGCAGAGGGAAGTGATGTTGATGAAGAGAGCGATGTGAGTGACAAGAGAGGAGTGGATGGGGGGCGCCAGGGAGATGGAACTTTTATCCTCCATTCCATTTCATCAAAAAGCTTCTGTTGTTCAAGTGAGAGAGACAGACGATGCCGTGCAAAAGGTAGTTCACACTGTTTAACCCTAATCATTTTCCATTCATCAATATGAAATGACAAATTTGTCAACCAATTTTCTCTTATGGAAAGGACAAGGGGGTAATGAGATATTGATAGAAATACATTACCAAATTGACGCATTATGTTTATGAAATGTCAACGATTAAATTCATTGATGCAATTTTACAACTGATTTAGCACGTTTTTTTAAAATCAGTTATAACTTGATTTTCAATTGATGATTTAACAGTTAAATTGTTTCAGTAATGTTGGTACTTTTTTTTATTAATTTAACTTTAAGATTTTGCATCTTAAAAGTTTAATGGAACATTCGTTGTTTCTAATTAGCTTTAGCAAACATTTATATTTTTTACGTAATATAAGCTTATTCGGTACTAGGCTCTTAAACTTTGGGTTCAAAATCTTTACAATATCGTGGAGAAGCCACTGTTTCAACTTCGATTACATTAGTGTACAATGTACAAGTCTACAAGATGTTAAAATGTAAGTGTGAAAGTGAAATAAGACACTGTAACTCGTCAGTTGATGTTGTCGAGAGGGATTTACAAGTGCTTAAAAGTGTTAATGCGTAAAAATAGCTAAGAAATGCGATCTGTTTCCCTCAACGGGAGACTGACCTGTCAATACACACTGTCACTAAATGTAAGTTACATGTATACATGCTATACAAAGTATGCTATGCAGTAGTTCTACTGTTAAATCTGTTTCTTTTATTTTTCGGACGTTTTCTATTAATGTACGCTACAAACGACTAATAAATGTGGCTGTCCAAATACAATTACACGCGATAGACTTTGTTAATGCTATCGACCTTTTTTTTATTCAGTGTTTTTGTACTTGGTCTTCTACTGTACTCCTATGAAGAACACAGTAAGCCCCCCTGTAGTTGTTGATGTGATGAAGCTTACACAGTAGTAAAAGATAAGGAATGTAATAGGACAATTGTGCCAACAACAAAGCTGTCAATAATGTCGTTGCGGTGGTCAACTGGTCATGGTTTAACTATTTTGTCACATTTTTATTTCCTTGCAACATTTACAACGCCACAAAAGTCCCATTAATTGAATGAAGTGCAGCAAAACGATTATGGAGCCAACCTTTTCTTTTTTATTTGGATGCCATAATAAAATCACTAAAGGCACTAAAACTAAAATAAAGAAATTATTTAGCTACTGTATATACATTTAGTTGAGCATCTTTAAATATGAAATCAAAGATTTTCTCTTTAGTAATCGTAGTATATACTGCAATTTTATAAGCCAGATTTTTAAATACGAAGAAACGGTATGAGCAAGTAATTTTGTTAGACGGCTATATCAAAGTTAAATGTGAGAAATGTAGATGGTAATTTATATATTTATAAATTTGTCTATGAGAAAATTGCATTCCCTGCTAACATTAGGTGTGGATATAGTCAATTTAGCTGACATTATTATTAATATTCTCATCTTAGATGAAACGGTGGTGTAACCTATTGCAAAACATTTTAAATAAAACAAAAAGTCATTACAGTTAAAAGATCATACATGATTTAGATAAATTTAAGTTTGTTTGTTAGCGAATAAACATAACGAAAATCACCATTGCTATATAAAATTGATTAAATTATAAGATAATAACAAGAGTACATGATTTTCCGTTTTGTATTTAGACAGCATCAATTTACTGTTCTTAATTGAAAATTATTTTTTTTTTACTTTGAATTTAGTTGACAGTGAAAAACGAAAAATAATATTTGATTAGTGTACCGAGTAATTGAATATTTTACAGTAGCTTCTAATAGTTGAAATGGTCTACGAAGAACTGTATACCGTGCAGTGTATTTTGTAATTGTATGATGCTTGAAATGGACAAAGGTGGTTTTTCTCACCTATAGTATATGGGAAAAGAGTTTACAGTATATATCTTTGTGTGTTTACCTGAGGGGGTTGGCTGATCGTTAAAAGCTGTCAAAACATTGATAGATAAACTAAGTTGGGGCGAGCCAAGTGTGAATGAATACACAAAACGATCGATTATACAGTCTCTCTCTCTGAATAATAATCGTCATCATCGTTAATCTAAGCATGACGATTCATTTCAGTCCAAAGTTGTTCATTGTTGGATTTTTTGAGAGATAACGTGAAAGAAAGAAAATAAAAGGACCATCACACAGGTGTTGGAGATTTTTATTATCATGGCACTAAAAAGACCACTTTATTATTTGTTGTTCATGTCTCTTTATTTTTTAAAAAGGAGGAGGAGGAGTTATATAGGTCCTTGTAATACGAATGTTTCGAATTTTATTTTTATATTGAAAGTTGCAAATGTCAAACGTTTCATATTGTTGGGGCACCATTTGCAAGCTCACCACAATTGCTGCTTTTCACTTCACCATGGTTGCTCACCGTTTTATTTTATTTAAAAAAAGTGAAATGGAAGATCTTCACATTCTTTTTCAATGAAGACAGTTTAGTCTTTTTTTATATTAGACATTTGTCAGACACAGGATAAAATCTTTTAAACGTTGACCACAACTATTCAGTTTGTGGTGGACAAAAGGATGATGATGTTTTGTCAAAAATGAAAACTTTGCAATTGGAGTTGATCGACGTTGTTACTGTTTGGTTATAATCCAATAGGCGACAGTTTCAGGGCCCTGAAAATTTTTGGATGTTTTTCTTATTGGTTTTTACTGTGATAATATTGGACTACTGTAGTGCAAAATGTACTTTACAAATTAATTTCAAATGTTTTAAATTAAAAACACATTGTTTTCAATTATTTTCACAGCAATTCTTAAGCATTAATATGATTTGCTGCTCCAGTATCAGTATAGAATTGTGCTAAAAATACAATGTGTGCAAAAATATTAGCTGAAAAGTCAAATCAGTCAATGTGACTAAGTTACCATAATTTGTTTTATTTTCATATTTTTTTTTATAACTGATATGACCCTTTGGGAGTTAAAATAGTCAATTTAATAAAGGCAATCGCTAAATGAACTCACTAACACCTTTTTGCAGTATTTACGACTATTATTCATCGTCTAACATTTTCTCGCTTATTTTGACAATTTCCTGTACAAACGTTCACTTTGCGTGTCGTCCATAATAAATGAACCCAATGAAGGTTTTCTCACTAGCTGCCAATTCACCCATCAACACGCATTTGTCTCATTAACACGAAACATAACAAATATATATTTTTTCATGTGGGGTTTTTTTTAATAATAAAAATAAACGGCTTGCAAGTTTGTTTGATAGCAGCCGGCATTTTGCACTACAGTATACATTTTTATTTATTTGCAGACGCAATTACCGAGATTAGTTGGTCGTAATTGCATTAAATGTTTGGTAATGGGACCTCCCTTCTCAACTGTACCCCTTGTACTGCACAATAGAAAAAATATATAAAGAAGGGTCTGTGTTTTTGCATGGTGGTGAGTGTAGGGGGAGAAGGGGGGTCTCACGAGGCTACTTTGTTACCTAATGTAAACGCTAACATGATCAAAAATTTCTACAAATCGATTTTTATTTTCAGTTGAACAATCTTACATTTACTCTGCCTGTGTATATGCGTATAAAAAGTGTTTTTGGAAGTTAACATCCTAAAGTATTGTCGAATTTGTGTCAACTTTCATTGGTTTACGTTGCTGTGTTGTATTAGGTAAGAAGATGGTGGAAAAATTTGTGAGGGGTGGTAGAGAGGGGGATTTAATCTGACTAGCAGTCTAGCACTGACTATATACAGTATGTGTATATATACAAGTTTTACTGTATCTTTTTATATACTGTATATAACCCCCCATCATACCTCACTCCCCCATCTTTCTTTCTAAAACTCTTTCTCTTCATTTTCATTCACCCAATAGGGTCCATAAGGCGCTTATAAAGTGGCTTTCAGTGGCTAATAATCCTCTCAATAAATAAGCTTAAGTGAATGGCATTTACAACCAATGTATGTCTTCCCTATGCAGTATATACCTGAACACAAATGACTTTATGCAAGTCCAAGGTGAAAACTTTAACGAGTTTATATACGAATTTGAAAGGAAAGTTTTTTTTTTGTTATTGTTTGTAAAAATAGTCTTTCCAAGTACCTTAAAAAATAAAAGCCGCGGCAATATAGACATTTGGCAAATTGAATTCTAGCAGATAAGAGAAAATCTCTTTTTATATACGCTAGGAGAAAAAAAGGTGATTTGATGGTAAAGGAAATAAAAGTTATTTTCTATATAAGTAAAAAAAGAATTTGATTGGTTTTTTCCGACTGATTTTTTTTTTCGGAGGTCTTTAAATCCGTAAACGTGTTATTGAATTTAATTTTTTTGTGTGTGTTACTAAATCTTAAATTAATTAAGTAACAGTTTCCAGTTGTAAATGACAAATTAAATACATTAAATTAAAATGTACGAATGCTGATTTGCAGTTGGCGTAATATGTGAGTTTGTGTATAAGTTAATTAAGTATGTAAAGTGTGGAATACGCTACAGTATACAGTGTGCACATTTATAAACTTATTATGCGTCACTTTGTTAGGAAAAAAATGTTGAAGATTTTAATTTGGTTAAGTGCAAACGCTGTTTATATCATTTTAATCTTTAGTGTAGTACAGTATGCACATTAGTTCGTGATATTTTAGTTCCCTTTTCTTTTCACGCATTAATTAACAAGCTATTAGCAGTGTGTGTGTGTGGTTTTGGTGTACATTGAAATATCATATAAAAGCGATAGTGTTGTAGACTGTACGAGAAGTCGGTGATCCGTTACATGTCATATGGATAATTCCCCTTCCTCCCCCACCAAGTACCACCTCTCTGGATACCACCAACCGACTAATCATCAAAATTAAATCGCATCTGCATGAATGTCTTCTTTGCTACTTTCCTATTAATTATAACGCCTCCCTAGTGTCTGTCCTTTTAACATTCATCAATCAAAAGACAGTTTAGTTGAAAACTGCTAAACTACTAATGCATATTTTAATTAATTCCATAAAACCAAAACTTAAAGTCTTACAGCTACTTCAATTCTTGATTTTTAGGATTCTAATAAACGATGATAACAGTCTAAAGACCATTCTAAATTAGTAATTGCTAAGCCCAATAACGAAATTGTTTCAAAATGGATTTAACGATACCATTTTACTAATTCAACTAATGCTGGATCTATTTTAGTTTTTTAGACGTTTACGACGGTGAAATAACTTTTTTTTTTACAGTACTGTACTTGCATTTGTTTTGAAAATACGATAATTTGCTTTTAACTTAATGGTCTTTATTTATTAATCGTTTTCAGTAAATCATTTAATGGCTAAATTTGTGGCAAATGTTTATTTCCCCTTTCTTCCAAATCGTAAAAACGTCTGATTTTTAATATTGTAATTATTGGTGAGTTTTGTTCATAAGCCATTTGGCGCGTATGAATGACGCCAAATGAGTATGGCGGCAGCATACTAAATGGCTGAGGACCCTTTATACTGCTAACTCTTTACAACAAGCCATCAATTACGAGAAAACAAATTAAATCGAAATCTATAATCAAATTATAAAGCAAGAAGGGGAAAAAGCTGATATATATACATATATATTATACAAAAAAGGTCTTTTGTTCAAATGCTTGACTTAACAAAGATTAATAGTCCCTCCTACATTTTATCCCTCTTTCCCCTAATAGACACTTTAACTGGCACTCTACCCCGACTACTGTACTTTCATTATTCCTCGTTATTACATCTTCAAATTGCACATCAGTCGCGCTATTCAAATTTACAAACCAATATGAAGATTGAAATACTTTGTTATACTTTTACTTACAATTTATTATAACGCGTTATTAAAAGCGCGTAATATAAAAGCAGATCATCGTTACTGCAGTAAATGAAAAAGCAGAATTTAAGAAATTAACATTTTGCAAAAAAAATTCAAAGTTTGTTAATTAAATTGCAAGTTTTTACTTTCAGAAATTATTGATGGTTTTGTTTTTATTACAAAGCATTGTATTTGTATATTTTGCACTTTCAAGTTCTAAGCTTTTTGTAATAATGTTTACTCGCGTTGTAACAAAATCCATATTTAAATGTTCTGGAAATCTAGCCAATCATATATTATTATAAAGTTTAGTTTGTGGCTGAATACATTTTGTATCCATTGCACTGATGACCATTAGATTAATGTGAGTAATTCGCTTTCTAACATGGTCCTGTGGAATGGTGTCAAAGTGGCTCTCTTTTATCATTTTATTTATATGATTATGAAATTCTGTTTATTAAATTTTAAACGTAATTCATTGAAATTTATGTTAATTTGACTTTTTTTTTATTATCGACTGGAGAGAGGGGTGGTGAAGTTGGGACGAGGAACAGTGGAAACATAAAACCGGCACTGAAAGGGCTTATTACACTTGGACTACTTGCTGTTTGCATTGTTTAATCTTTTATCATTTATCATCATAAAAGAGCCTCAGCTTTCATAAATGGCATACAGAGAAGTCCTAAAACACAGTATAATAAATCACGCTTACACCCACATTTAAGACCCTAAAAAGATTATGAATGGCATAAAAAAGGGAGAGCGAAAAAAATCGTATAATTAAATGAAGAAACAAATTTTATTCAGTTTATGTTAATTTGGAGGCAATGGCATAAATTCTACACAGGTACATAAAACAAATCGTTTGTAAAAAGATGAAATGTCAAAGGGTCTACCCTGTTTCGCATGCGTTTTATACAGTACGAGAGTGGTTCAGAAAATTTTGCTACCACTTTGTTTTTTAAATCTTTTAGTAACATGTAAATAAATTTTATTTTTTTAGTAATATTAAGCCATTTTTCTATGCATTTAAGTTATATTTCAAAATTACGCGCATATTAGAGTATGGGGTAATTTTTTTATACAACCATTTTGTGTTATTTGTAGTAAAAAAAAGTTTATAGAAGCGGCAAAAATGAGTGAGAACTTAAAAATAAGTTCAATTTTTTTTTTTTGACACAGACTTAGAAAATTATGCTTTTACATTCTTTAAAAACAAGATTAATTTTTTTACGAATTGGCTGACCACAATCATTTTGAATCAAATCAATATATGGGTTATCTAAACTGATCTTAAATGGCTTGATAAGCACTTTAGTCATGAATTCAACTGAACAGAAAAATAGCTTAATATTGGTATTTCAAAGCGAAATTTATTTACATTTTTATTTTTTTTGCAGCCAGAATTTCTAAAGCACCCTCGTAAATTGAAATTACATGGGATTTTACACACCCATTGACGACTGCGTATTTACAAAATTGCTAATTTTTACATTTTTTATTCCATTACCAAATAATGTGGTAATGAAAATGAATTATGTCGAGTCCATTACTTATTTTAGGTAACTCACATGTATAGCTAATACAGTAGTAATTAATAAATAACGGTATATTATTTTTTAAATCATTTTTTGTAAAACAATGTCACGTTAAGTGTTGATTTAACAGATACAGTCATTCTTTTCAAATTTATTTCAAATTTTTGGTATTTTGTATTTTTATGCCAAAAGTCGGAACAACTAATGATCATATTATGGTAAACTACTACTGTGAATTATTGGATTTGATCATATTCAAATATGGTTAAACAGTGACGTATTTCTGAAAACATTACTGGCCATGGTTAGCACTTTTGTTCAAGAAATCTCTAAAAAAATTGAATGATCGAGCAAATGGCCACAAGCCATGGAGGTCATGCCCTAGATACGCCACTGCCAATAATGAACAATTCAACTTAATCTGTGATGGCACATGTGAATGTTTAATTACGTTTATGACTATTGAAGCGATGAAAATGGCTGCCAATGTGTGAATAACATGTAAAACGATACGTAAATAAGCATATGGGCTAAACAAAATAATTGTATGATGCCACTGACAAATTTAATTTAAAAAAATTAAAAAAATATTATAAAACATACCAAATGATTAGGCTAATTGCACAGTAAACGAAATCTCATTCGGAACAACTTCCTCCACCATTTGGAGATGGGGAGACCAGCAGAGTGACACTGCGCATTTTAGCACTATGTTCTTGAGCTTTGGCTCGAAGTGACGCAATGCTATGTGACCTTAAGTCATCTTTGTCTGACTTAGCAGAGGAAGTAGAAGTAGATCCCAATCCGGAAGTAGTGTTGGAAGTAATGGCTGACGCTTCTGGTAATTGTGGGTGGGAAATGTGTTGATGTAATTGATGGTGTGGTAGTGGATGACTGTGATGATGATGATGGGGATGTTGTGGCGGCGGTTGTAACTGGGACTGTGAATGAGCGTGAAGCGGATGGGAAGATGGTGGATGGCCTCCTTCCACCCGGGAACTGTGGCCATGTCCACTATCATCGTCATCTTCATCCTCATCATCGTCATCGTCTTTAGTCAAGTTATCTTCAGTGTCGCTGTTTTTTAATTGATGAGCCGCTTCAATTGACTTTTTATGCATACCTGAACAATAATAAAAGCCTGATGAGTTAAGATCTAAAAAATAGACAGAAAATATTATCAAAGTTTAATGGAGGAAAATTGTGGGGCTGATAACCAATAAAAAGTTTTAATCGATTTATTTAGTTTAATTGAAAATTTATAGGCTATTTATTCGTAGCACATTTTGGGTTTCTAACTTAGGTTATTTGGGACTTTTAAGAGACAATCTGAATACATTATTTAAAAATTTAAATAAACTTATTGAATTAAAATTTGCTGTCCATTATAAAATAAAAACATTCCTAGGTAGTATAGATTGAAACAATTAGACTTTATGATTATTATTGGGCTCATCAGCTATTTTAGTGAATAACAAAATATAAAATAATACATTTGTTGACATCTGAAGGGACGTCAAGTTTATTTGACATTTATGAGATGTTGTACCGGTGATTAAAAAATCGTGAAAACAACATTTATGAGACTTTTTTTTTTAGTTTTGAAAGGTTTTTAGTGCGTTGAATGTAGCTTAAGTTTCAATAGTCAAATAACTTAATCATGTAGGTACAATAGCAACAAACATTCCATGCGTGAAGTTGTATTAGAGCTATTTAGCAATTGTTTGTTTGTGTTTGAGTCAAAGGTCAAAAAAATTTTTTTTTGTAAATACAGCTTCATCAATATGTGAAACTTAAATAGAGGGAACTCCATTCTCTTCTTTTAAAAAGTTGAAAAGTCAAAGCAAAATGTAAGAAGATAGAAGAGACCTATGGGAAAGTGTTTGGAAGATGAATCGACACAAAATATTATATTATAAACTATTTTAGACTTGTTTTCCTTCTTAACTTGTACGAAGGAATCGCTACATTGTGTCAATAGGGATATGTATTTCTCTAATGTTTAGTTTATTGTGTGATTTTCTATTTTTTTAAATAAATAAATAAAAGATAATAAAAACAGGTGATTTCTCACTGACATGTATAGCATGCTAATGAACGTATGGAGTAAAGTACACAACAATATTTCAACTCTTTAAAAACCACGAATTTTTTGCATTGATAAACCATTGCTTCTCAACTGATGGTACGAAAAATAGTCACTTAAACAGCTACTAAGTCTTGTGCTTTAAAAATTTAGCTTTTAATTGAATAAACTGATTAATTTAGTTAAAATTAAATAATAAGTTTTATCTCCAGGTAATGAAGTTAAACGTTATGTGACAATTTGAGTTTTAAAAAGTTGTTTTTTTTTTTTTGATTAACTGGTCTATAAAAAAATGGTTTGCAAGTTAAATAGTTTGTAAATTATAAAAAAATATATTGAGAATCACAGTAGTGTTTTGCAGTTGCCGTTTGTAATTTATGATTTTTTTTCAATGGCAAACGAACTAGTTTATGGATTTTTTTTTCTTTCTTTCTTTCTAAGTTTAGAAGATGAACTTTGAAGAGTGAGAGGATTATTTTCTATTATACATATTTTTAAAAATGTTTTTTTATTATTGTTGTTATTATTAGAGTTGAGGGCTTTTTTATTCTTCATACAAACATTTGAAATGCGGGTTGTGATGAAAGTGAAGAAGTTCAAATAGATTAAAATACGAGTGGATACAAAGTGAATGAGCTAAATTGTAAATGACATGTTTGAATTTTTATTTAAATGCCGGTGTGTATAGCGAAATGTTTTAATCGTTTGTTAGTTAACGTGGGAAAATGTACTCAGAGGAATTTTGTGTACTGCGCAACTACTGTATGACTAAATCCCTTAATATGATGATTGCAGTTTTGATAGCAAAGTAACGGAATTTTTTTTTTTGTTATTAGAATTTGAAAGTTTTTAAAGATGTAAGCCAGAGGTAAGAAGCTGTAAGAAAGTGGCAACACAGATTTGAATTATTTACCCAACAGCCACGGTGCACAAGATTCGGTTCCTTCTTTACAACTTTTCAGTATTGTTTCTGGTAATGGAAGTGAATGGCGAACCATTGCACCATAAAGACCATATTCAGCCATTATTGTACTTCGGCCCCAGCATTTCTCAGTCTTCCTCCACTTGGCTCTGCGATTCTGAAACCAAACCTATAAACAAACAATTAAAAAAAATTAGCATACAGGAGTAACCAAGTCTAAGTTTTGCCTCATCGAATTGTATTTGTAAACTGTAAATCGTGGCTACTAAAAATTAGCAATTATAGTAAAGATTAAAAAGCAGCGTTGCACAGCATATTGAAATCTAAGGTGATTTATGAAATCTGTGGTAATATAATTGCAATTAAATGTCTACTGAATTCGTGCAAAAATATACAACAAAATTGAAGTTGTTAATATTTCGCTCTAGGTGACTCTCATCGTTTGATGCATCACCCCTACATGCAACCAAAATCATCAATCTGCAATTGATAAGAGTGGAACTGTATAGAATAACTACTCTTAAATAACTATCCATTGCACTATTTATAATAGGATATGCGTTTCAAAATGATTTTTAAATTTGGGTTCATTAAACAGACAACGTAAAGTGCAAATTGGAAGAGAAAGTTGCACTTCTACTGTGTAGCAATTACTTGGATACAATAACGCTGCATTATGTTTGTTTTGAAACTATAGAACATGAGGGATGAATCGTACAATAGTAACTATAACATTAGGGTGCATACAGAATGAAACCATTGGACACAGGGCATGGGATGATGGCAAAAATAGAAAAACGAGTAAATTCAATTGTGAAATCAATAATACGCAATTGATGGTGCAATTTTCTTTGAAATGAAAATATTGTTTAGGTTGATGTGAATAATCTTTAGTTTCCAAAAACTGACAATTGTTTACCAGTAAATTTTAATTTACATGTGATTTTTTCAAATTTGCAATAATTACATATAAGTGTAATGTAAACCACTTAATCATTAGAAGTTTTGTTTGAAAAGGTATAAACTAAGTTTGACACTTTTTGTTTAATAATTCTGGTAATTATTGTTCTTTCCTCCATGCCAAACGTGTTTTGGAATTTTAATGATTACCCTGTATATAATATATAGATAAAAAATAAATATGGCATGGAAAAGGAAAATGGCCATCCATACAGTAGGCCATAGCCATTAAATGTATTGTTATAATCCATTTGTAACTAAGGATAGGTTAAAACGATAGGAGATAAGACAAGGGGTGGGGTAAGTTGTTCAAATAAGATATCATTATCGCTCTATATGGCGTTACCATGGAACAAAAGTTGTATAGAAAAAGAGACGACATTAAATAGTGATGTAGCAAAACCGCAGCATCCTCATCATCATTATATCAATATATAAGAGGGTGGGGTGGGGGTATTGAAAACAAGACTGAGGAGGAGCATGGAGGGGGAGGGAATAAAAACGTGAGGAAAAAGCAAAATCCCGGCGTAAAATTCGCTTTCTAACTATAACTGTGATATTGGGTTCGTTATTTCTCTCAAATACATTTTCGACATAGAAGAACAATGGGCTTACGAGACAGTTAACTACATTGTGTTTTTTCTTCTTCTTCTCCTTTTTGTGGGTATAATAAGTGTGTGTATATAATGTATATACAGTATAGGGTGGAGAGAATTAATGGGAGATAAGGACCAAATTTCAATGTAGAAACACGACCTATCTCAGCATGTGGTTCAGTGTAATTGGAATATACGCACATATTGTAAAGAAAAAACTTCTTCTCCTTGTGTGTGTGTAATATTTGGAGAGAGTGTGTGTCTATTGCATTCAATGGAAATGAGATTATTGGACTAATGAAGTTCTTAATAAACATACGAGCATTGTATTGTTGTTTAATGAGATATTATTCAAGCTGTTACAGTAATATGGTCGATATGTTAAATTCAAAAATATAAAATAATGGTTCAAGACACAGCATAATCAATTCATGGGTTTCGAAATTCTATAGATGTTATTGTATAATTATTATATATTTTTAAAAGTATCATTTAGTTTTTAACGATGCATTTATTATAGAAAATTTCAAAAACTTTGGTAGTTAATAAGTTAGTTATATAGACTAAATAATAATAACGAATTAGTACAGCAAAATAAAAGTTATTTATTTTATTTGCTGGTTTTAAGTCTGATTTTCAATTTGTGATGTTTTTATTTTTTGGTACAGCATTATTTTTGCTTCTGTATTACGTTGGTGTAGAATTTAAAGTCTTCACAAATTTGAATTACTGTTTATAAAATTGATGACAACTTTTTTCTTCCCCCAATTTGTGCGTGTTGAGTTGTAATGAATGGAAAGTGACAGTTTGTGGGTGTGAGACTGAAGGAGAAAGTGTGGAGAGAAAGAGGGAATAAAATAGGGGGATTTTCAAATCCAATGCCACTTTAAATATTTGATCAAATCAATAATTGGTATGGATTTTTATTACATTAAAATGAATAAACCATTTAACTACATAAATACCATAGACGGTTAACTCTTAGATCGATTTTAAGTTGTATCTAATTTGTTTTGACATTTACAATGAAAGTAAACGTAGCACGATGATTGCTGTATGTTACCAGTTAATTTATCCAAGTGTTTTTTTTAATTTTTTGAAAAATACTGTTTAATGATAATCGACTTGAGTGACACGAGAGATATAGTGATATTCAATGTTTTCATATTTCTAGACATAAAAATATTGCACTGTTAAATAGCTTCATTTTAAAGTCAAATGTGGAGCTCTAACATCTAATTAACTTTTACTAAAAATTAAATTTGGCATCTTAAACTTTTTGTTGACTGTTGTATTGCAAGTTTGTAAATTATATTGATACTAGTGACGAAGTAGTGAAATTGTAAGTGAAACCATTTCTTTGCTTTTTTGTTTTTTTTTTTTTTGTTCAAGTCTCGACGGTTCCCTTTTTTGCTTTATTGGCAATGGTGCACACATTTAGAAACACTGATTTACATGATGTTTCTGTTTTTATGCCAAGTCTAACAACATTATTGACTCCAACGAAAATAAATTTTGATTGAATTGATGACCAAAAAGTAAATGTTGAAAGAAAAAGTAATTTTGAAATGTAACTAGGGACATTTGTAAAACAACATTTTGCTCTGGGGTTTCAGTGTAAAAAGTGGAGAAAATTTAAAATTTATTTGAGGGAAATTTTTCACTCAGTTTAAGTGGAGAACTTTATTTAAAATGTTGAACTGAGTTTTATTTTCTAGTCTTTTGAGTTTATTTTTTAGAGATGGACAAATTGAATTTGTATAAGCATATACTAAGTGATTTAGATTTATTTCACTCAATTTAAACGACGACGTTAAAACGGTTTTATTACGTCTCTCTTAACTTTTCAAATTTTATTTTTTACCGTCAGATTTACGTCAAATTTACGCTGATGCATACTCACTTAATATCGTTTGTCTTTCATCCGAGCATTTTAGGAAATTACTTTCTAAAATAGCACTGTTTTACGCCATTGCAAAACAACCAATTGTTCAAATGGTGGTCTAATTTGATGGACATATTAAGTTAACAAGAAAGTCACGTAACCAAAATTGCCGAAACCAATTATTTATCGTAGGGTTGAGGAGGGGTGGATATTTGGACATACAAACAACAACTTTAAAATTTTGCTAAGATATTTTAATGCTCACATTGAGAACCACTTGAGTCTCAACAAAAAAAAGCTTAATTTTTTTTGCCAAATAGCAAATTGTGCTTAAACATTTTACCGATAACCTAAATATCATATTGACCGCAAAAAGTGCACGTTTTAACGTTAACAAAATGGATCAACAAGTCAAGCTTAACGAAGCTTGTGTTAATATTATTGTGTTTAGCCATTGCAACATAATATGTGACATTCGACATTTATATCCACTTGTTTTTCCCCCTTTTCATCATCATTCAAATCGTTTATTTCTAACTGAAAATAAAAGTTTTTTTGTATGTATGTTTCTACAAAGTAAAGTTAAAACGTGACCTAAACATGAAAAGACCCTTGTGTAAATAAGGCTTCTCTCACTCTTCAATTTTTTTCTCTTCTCTGATAACAATCGTTTATTAGTTGATGTAGTTTAGCTGTTTGTTGTAAAGATATAACAATATAATGTGGCACCGATTTTATTTGGGTAATTGCAATTTGCATTGTGATGGCGTTGGAAAATTTACGTAGAAGTCGTATTAACTTTAATTGCTCATTTAACAAAAAGTTAATTGTCCCTCAAAAGAAGTATCGTATAGAATTGCTGCAGTTAGAACTACTGCTTAGTATGACGCCAAAGAGCAACCTCGATTGCGTCTTCATGCACTTCAATCGTAATTTATGCCATCGATAAACATTGTTCATTATTTCTCAACTTTTAGCATAAGAAAATGATTCTCTAGTGGTGGTACATGTCACTTTTGGAATACTGTATACCTGACAAGTACTCAATTGATTTGCAAAAAAGGTCATAGAAAAATATTTGAAATAAAGTTTCACAAAAGTTGTTTTAATTTGGGCTAATGTTTGCAATTAAATGTTATAAACAAACCTCAAAAAATTGCACAATTGGAATACATACGATATATTAACATTTGAAATACTGTGAAATGCATAGGCAACTGGCAAAAATTCTAAATAATGACTGTTGATCATACTATTTAGCAAATAAGAGCATTAAGTATATTTTAAAAAAGCTCAATTGTTTTTTTAAATCAATTACAAGGCTTTTTTCTTACTGGTTTACTTTTAAGAAGTACTTGGTACATAATTCAGAAAAGCTTGAAAAACACTACTTCACAATATTTATCCATTAAGTATTATGATTGTGAAAGTTTAGCGTTCCTTGAAAGAAGCAATGGAAGCAGCAGCGTTGCATTCCTTGGGCGTTAAAGCGGCGTCAGCTGCTGCTACTTTTACGCCCACGGATGTGCCACTAAATGATCGTCAATTTTAATTATGTTAATGAACTTCTCTTGTGCTTTATTTTAAGCTTCTCTTTCTTTTCTTATAAAAACATTTATTTCCCAACGAATATTTCTTCCATATCATTAGCATGCAAATTAAAAGGATAGAAATTTGAGTCTCCTTTGTTAATTGACTTTCTATAAAAACAGATTAATTTAAGCTAATGGAGATATTTCACTTAACACTGTAATTTGTAATGTTTTTTAATGTTAATTAAGTTTATTTTTTTTAAGAAAAAGAAGTTAAAAATGCATGAAAATAGGGAGAATTTAAAATATTGTTTTTATTTGGATTGTATAATTTTCTTAATCATTTGTGACTTATTTGTGTTAGCAAGTTGTTAGGCGTGAAATGGGGCTCAAAATGCAAAAGCGTTCATGCAGAAGCATCCGATTTTTCTTTATGGCATTTTTTCATCTAATTGGTCTTTATATCCATTTACATACTAAGTTATAGTTTGCGTAGTCGCGCATGCGTGTGTGTCTTTCCCTCCAGCGCATTTTTAATGGCGTCCAACGCCAGTTCTTTCGGCTTCAGCTACAAAATTGGTTCGTTGACTCGTAAATTTTAAATTGAACGCATATATTAATTTAGACGTGCACTTTTGACGTCATCTGTGTAAATTAATGATTTAATTAATAACTGTAAAAATTTCTAAGTACTGTGCTTGTGCTATGTCGAGGGTTTGTATGGCTGCTTTGCTTACACTTACTCATAGATTTATCTCAACTCGCATAACATACACACAGGAATAAACAAATTTCTCATTTTAATACGCTGAGTAAATCGTCCGTTTTCTTTCTCATTTACATAAAACACATATTTGAAATGGCGCTTTCCTCAATAGGCATAGGCTTAACTTTGTCCCCTATTTTACACGTTTACAAACTTCATATTTTTTCTAACATAAGCTATATAGAACTCAAAAGAGACAAAACCGACATTTATGAAGCAGCTTTTATAAACCTAGTGCCCTGGGCCCCCACTAAAAAAATATTCAAAAATTTATAATAAAAAATGATATTTTAAAACAAAATTTGGTGCTTAATTAAACGTTTTGTTTTGGACCTTCTTATTAAAAAAAATATTTAAATGCTTAAATGTGATTTATAAATTAGTAAAATAAAAACGTCTAACAATTTGTGCAAATATTGTAAAATAACGTAAAACACTTTAAAAAGTAGCAAATATTTTCATTAATTAAAAATAATTTAAAGGTAAAGTACATAAATACAATTAATTTTCAAGCATGAATAAATAATACACGCATTGTTAATGTGGGCCCCAAGCCTAAAGCGTCCTAGCCTTAATCGTGCCGAAAGTCTTAAGACGGTATAAAGAAGCCCTAACATTGATTAAGGCTTAAATCTTAAAAATTAATCCACTTAAAATCATGGCAAAATATAAAGCCAGCAGCGTTACCAGCGTATTACTACATTTTGAAGTATTTTTACTTTCCATCCCATAGGCACAATTGAAAATGAAATGATTTATTTAGGTGACGGATCTTCCCTGTGTGTACACAATCAAATTACACGCCTTTTTGCACGATTTGTTAACGAATTTATCGTATTTTTCTATGTCGTTTAACCCTCCTTCCCATGGAGAAAATGGTTTTTTTTGTTTATTCTTTCCCATTGCTTTCCTATATTATATTCACTTTAAAACTCTAATATAGCTTAAACGAGGGTTACAAAACTCGCATATATAAATGCAAATATTTCGCAACATTATTTTTTCTTTCACTTCCATTCCCTTTACATTCACATGTCTTTTATAGATGTTCAAATTCTGACATTAGTGATAATAACTTTGTTTTGAGTGGATGGGAAACACCAAATAATGTAAACCAATGATTCTCAACTTATAGTATTTTGGCTCTTTAGGACAAAAAAGCCCGAAATATCAAAATAAACTGGAAAAATAGAGCAATTATTAAATTGTAAAAAAAAAAAAAATAAAACTACAAAAAAATAGTTACTAAAACATGGCAAAAATTAAATTAAAAAAATTGCAAAGTGAATTAATATCTGCCAGATTTATAAATAAAAGAAAAATATGATATAATGAAGAAATATTATTTCTTTTTCTAAAATCTACTAAGAAATAGTTGAAATGTTTGATAAAATTTTGACATTTTGTTTGAGGCAATTTTGCAACGTCGAAATGTAAATTGTTTTTTAATTTAAACATTTAATTTTTTTGGGGCCACATAAAATTGGTGTTGAAACTCGTAAGTAACATAAGGTTGGGAAATGGGAAATAAAAGCTCCCCAAAGATGTTAAAAACTGAGACTATTTAAAAGAAAGAATTGTATTGATTACACAGTTTCCATTTACAGCTATTTTTATGGAGCATTTGAACATTGTATTTGTAGAGAATTTTTATGATGTCGTTAAGCTAACTACAGTAATGCACTGTATGTGCACATTATAAAGAGCAGAATGTGTTGAAATAACGTAAATAAGGTCTTTTTTATTTACCTGTATTCTGTCCTCAGGAAGGTCTGTTTTTAGGGAGAGCATTTCCCTGGCGTATACGTCTGGATAATGAGCTTCTTTGAACGCTTTTTCCAAAATTTCCAATTGGTAACTCGTAAAAATGGTTCTGCAATTGTGTGAATTATGTAATAACGATAAATTGCATGTTGCATATTGACAGAAAAAATACCTATGGCGACGTTTTTTCTTCTTTTTCTTGTCATAGTTGCTCATGCTCTGGCTGACAAATGCCTTGTCCAAAAGTCCATTTTCTAGGAAAGAAAAAAATAGAATTGAACATTAAATTATTTATGTAATACAGTACTTGAAGAAAAATTGTTAAAAAATGTTTTTCATGGTAATGAACACTTTGGACAATTTGACAAATATTTTAAACATTTTTTAAAACTAGTTTGGCTTAATTTAGTCGCATGTTTTGCATAATTATTTTAATTTGCTTTCTAGTTACGTTATAATACTTATTTTTTGTAGCTGTCAACAAGTTATATTTCAGTGGATTTTATTTTTATTTTAAAACATTATTTTTGTTAGCTTATTACGTTTGGCATATTTTTTTCCCTCTATAATCTTTAATACAGTAAAGGAACTCCAAGAAATTATAGTTTGTCTACTACATTTCCAGTGTTCATAATAATATCAAGTATGCAAGTATTGCCAAAGTAAAATCTCTTGCAGTGTCCCTACTTGTAAAAATGATGCAACTTGTTTACTGTATTGAACAAAATAAGAAAATAGGATTTCGCAGGCGGTATTGTGGATGGCTAGCATTTCCAGGTTTTACACAGGTTTAACCATATTGAAAAAAAGGATGAAGGGAGAAAGACAAAAAGAAAAAGCAGCAAAAGAAGCTTAATTTTCAATTACGTTTCCCCACCTACGACAGTACCCTTTTGACAAAAACCCTCATTTTACTAAATTCACTTAAAAGGGGTATACATGCAATTGTTTAGCGTTTTAATCCAGCTTCAACCCAATCCCCCTTCTTCTTCCAGAAGCAGTCTTTTAAGAGAGTGAATGGTGACGCCTGGAATTTTGGTGATGAGATATTCTATTAGGTCGAATAAATTCACTTATGGAGGCATTTATGGAAAAACCTTTTAAATGCACACATCATCATTGATAAGAAAGCTTCATATGATGCACAACGACGACGACGACGATGATGATCATGATGACATGGTGGTCGATGGAATTTGTGGAATGTCGTTCAACCATTGACAGAGGAACATTTATTTCTCCCCCCACCCAACCCTCCTTCCCTCCTACTAACTCCTTGTAAACTTCATATCATGTGATGAGGATATAGCTGGAAAATATTTTCATCGTCTGCTCTGATGCTTTTCAACCTTCATATTTGATATTTTTCATGCAACGTAAGCAGGCTCTTGAAAAAATACAGTGGTGAAAAGCAAAATAATGTCCCACAGGACTGAAATTGAGACTTTGCCTAATAAATGACATTCATGAATATCCTGAATGACAAAATTGTCTTATGGAAATGACATGCAACAAACTCAGTGTCTTAAATGTTGAACTTTGTCAGTATAATCAATAACTTGTAATTAAAATTCTTTTTCATGAAATATGAGCCAAATTTAAACGATAAATGATCAAAATTAGGCGCTAAATTTGAATTTTTATTTTTGCTATTTTATACCTTGGTTAACTTGGTAAGTGCTTAGATTAATTTCAAACTTGAGTAACTTTTAAGCAATTACGTGTTTATTTGGTGATATTCTTATTATTTTGTTCACCGCTGTATTATGTCCTACGTTTTTATATTGAGCCACTCAGTTTTTTTTATCCACATTGGTACAGAGATGGAATTTGAAAATGGCCATTTACAGTTGAACTCAAAATGAATTTGTTTTGTTATTTTCAACTTCCTTAAATTGCTAATAAGTTATGTTAAATCTGTTGTTAGTGGTGTTTTAAGTTGTAAGCAATTTTGTTTCAGTTTTAAAAAATGTAGTTTTGATTATTTCAAAAGTAACTTTTTATTTTGTATATATTTTTTGGTTTTATATTTAACTTTTGAGTTTGATATGTGTTTGGAGTTCAACTTCTGAAAAGATTTTCTATATCAAGCGATGATTTTTGAAATTCTGACGAAGCTGCGGATTGCAAATGATTAATTTGAGAAATATTTCAGCAATTCCCCTGCTCTCCTACTTCTTCTTTTTGGCTTGTAAATAGAATTATTAATTTAATAAGTTCTAGAAAAACGTGATGGGGCGCATTGCATTCAATTGCACTCGCATTTTTTCACGGTTTCTACGGTCACGTCACCAATAACTCCTCATTTAATAAACTATATGACTGCAAAAAAAGTGCTATAGTACTTTTTTTAGTGGTGTATTATTCAATAGTGGTGACCTTGTGCCATGCCTTTACAACGGCCCCAGTTTTTAACAAATCATTTTTATGTTCTTTCAGTACAAGAACTTGGCTTAAATGTATAAAAACTTACTCAGCCGTGCCAGTTTTGTAATAAAAAGTTGTGGTATTACTTTAAAATTTGTTTATATATGCAAAACATTCTGTGAAAATTTGCTTAAATGTACAAGAGTAATTAAGCCATAATAATTTAGCTCTCCTCCCATTATTAGGTTCCAAATTAGGATACTGAGAACTTTTAAAATGCTTAATCTAACAATTTTGTTGATACCTGTACATACATTTTACACAATCATTTTGGGATAATAATTTTCTGTACTGTATTTTAAAAAATAAAAGTCTTAACAAACGTTACATTAAACGTTTGTGTCATTATTAAGTAATTTTTAAAGTAAATTACGAGCAATTGGAAGTCGAAATTTGTCGCAGCAATTTTTTATTTAGCTGAATGTAAGGAAAAAGAAAAAAAAAAGGAAACGGAATTAAACTTTCAATGTGAATCATTAAATAAAATCGAAGTGAAAAGCAAATGGTAGTCAATTATTAATTATCTTCTTTTTATGTAACACTGTTAATGCGCATGCGTAAGCTGAAAAGAAGGGTGGGTGAGAAAATGTGGGGGAGGGAAAGGAAAAACAGGGTGCAAAGCGAAATTAATTAAGTAAACATGGATGATGGGTTGTTAAATGGGAGGAAACACTAGGTGAAGAGTCTGTTGTTTGGTAAGGGTGGCAAAGGGATATAGGGTGGTATGAGTGGGTGAGTTGTCTACTGGGAGAAACGACGTTTGGTCCCAACCACTGATACAAATTCAACACTCATTGCAAATTAACCCCCCACCCACACCTCATTCAACCATACTCTTCTCAAAATCACCACTCTGTGACACTAAAATTGGATGTTTTGTCACAAAAGTAAATTAGGATTTGTACAAATGTTGCTGCGGTTTAATAAATTAGTTTACTAGACGCTTTCATCCTTATTTAAAACCATTTTACGAATTTATTTAATTAAAATATGGAATTGTTAGTGTGAGTGTACGGTATAACTTAGGGCAAATGAAATTATATCAATGACCTTTTACCTCTTGCATTTTGATTAATCAAACAATTCATAGAAAAGCTTTTTAAACAAATATTATATTTAAAATGCAATATACGGTACTGTTGTACAATTAGTTTGACACATTTGTCAAATGTAATGTTTAAATCTAAGAAAATGATCACTT
This sequence comes from Helicorthomorpha holstii, assembly GCA_013389785.1. Classification (NCBI taxonomy): domain Eukaryota; kingdom Metazoa; phylum Arthropoda; class Diplopoda; order Polydesmida; family Paradoxosomatidae; genus Helicorthomorpha; species Helicorthomorpha holstii. The sequence continues at coordinate 29,330,129 of JAAFCF010006596.1, read as the reverse complement.
AATCCATTTTTATCCAAAATTAAATTTTAAGAAAGTTTTTCATATATTTTTGTAACAGTAAAGTCAATTAAGTTATTTTAAACCCTCAATTTTGTCTATGCTGGTCGATATTTTGCTAACTGAGTATTCTCTGACATTATCTTTATTACTGTATTTGTTTTTAGTACATTAAGGTCTATTCTTGTCCTATAATTAAAATCGATTCAATACTTTCTAAATCTAGTTCATGTTAATTAATTGTCTTGTTCAATTATAAAATTTATCTAACAATACGAATCGATGCTGGATTAGTGTTTAATTAAGAGAAGTGTGAGGTGCCACAAATGAACAAACAGTGTGAATGTGACCTTAAATTACAAACACTGTGTGTAAAGGGGTTCGATCATTAAAATGACAACATCCAAGTACGATATACTGTACTACTGTACAGTCGTATTTTCGAAAATAGGAAAAATGTCACTTTGACAAATATTGCAGACCCCCTTAATTGTCCTCTGTTGCCATTCTCCTTCCACCACTGTGCATCAAATTACCTTTTTGCCAATTATTTCCACGCCCACCTAAGTGTAACTCACCCACCAAACCCAAACTCCCACCCCACTCTCACATTCCCAGCGACAGAGAAGATGAACAAAAGACTTTAATTTGCTACTACAACGTATATAAGAAGCCATTAAATTGATCGAATTAAGGGTGTGTGTATATGTGTGTTGGGTTGAACATGACAAATTTTAATAAGCGTATTTTGCCACGTAAATGAAGCGCGCATACTGCGTGTGCTACTTATTTTCTTAACTTAGCACGTAATGACAATTAACGCTAATATAATGTTTAATAAAACGGCATTATATTTTATATTCACCAAAATCAGCAAAAAAATGCTAGCAAGTTTAGAAGTTCAGCTGCAAAAATTATATTCGATGAAGGGGCCCAACCACAACACAATGTTTCTATTATTTTTTGCTTGAAACAATTGACAAATGTAAACATTTAAAAAACAACAATAAGTTTTGATTTAGTACAAGAAATTTTAAATTTTTTATTGGAAAAGCTTCCTTGACTGTGGGGCCCAGGTGCAATGGCGCTCCCTGTCACTGGTAAAATGGCTGTTGTTTAGTTAGCTACTGTAAGTAATAATGGTCTCTGTACATAATGAAGAGATATTAATCGATGTGTAAAGGCTTATCTGATCAATTATCAAATATTGTAATGTTGGGTGATGTGTTAATCTGACAACACCGCCATAATAGGCTTAGAGAAACATTGATGGCAAATCTAATTACTGTTACACCACCACAATTACATTAAAGGTTAATGTTATTATACTTAAGGCAGTAAGTTTGCTGCGTGAAAACGATGGAGCAGGCAGATGCGTTTTTTATTTGTTTGTGGATAGTTTAATTAACGTTGAATGAAGTTGCAATTATAAAAATTATGATTAATTATTGTGAATATGGCAGGTGATAAACTATAATACACGCAGTTCATCAAAATATTAATGTATCAATGACATGTTTTTATCTCTGATTATCAAGCGGTGGCATCATTTATATTCAGTCAGCACAACATTAACACAGTAGAATATTGCCAAAATAATTTCCAGCTTATTTTTATTCTTAAATTACATGTACTAACATTTTCAAAACTTAAATGAAACTTAAAATTAGCACACAAAAAATGTACTTAAATAACAAACATTATATTTTATCTTTAAGTCTATGTAATATAAATAATTGGTATGCAAGGCTTGAAAGTTTAAGAAACGTAATCTTACTTAAGTTATATGTTTGTGTTTTTTAATTAAAAGTTCTAAGTTTATATAAACAGTGCAATGGGCATTGACTTTCATATTAGCTTAAAGTGAAATTTAAATTGGCATTAAAGACGTTATATGTAACTTAAATGTTGACTACATAAAACAAACAGTGCAAATTGTTACTTGTTGCTTATTACGTGTTGTCCATTTTAGCACTTAAGCTTTGTACATACAATAGATAATATGTGGTGGGTGTGAGGGGTGGGGGCGATGATGAGGGAAGAATAAAAATGTTATTTGTCGATGGAAATCGCATTATAATATAGCCTACCTGTGTGAATGAGTAATAGTCATTGTAAACGGCATTGAAAATAAAGTGAGAACAAAACTTTTTTTTATTCAGTTGCAACGTAAAACGCCTTAAAACATCTGTCAATCTCAAATAAATTACACACTCCCACTCCATATTATTCATAAACCCCCTTTAAAATACTGTATATCCATCATGCAACCAACCAACCAACGTTTTATCTGATAAACCTTCTCTCACAATGCATTTCAAATGTCATATACACATAAGGCATCTAGACATTAGGCAGTGCTGTGCTTACAAGTACTTTTTTTGGCTGAAGCTTGAAATGGAAGTGAATGTGAAAGCACAGCTAAAAGAAAAAGTGCTATACAACGTACAAAAAAACTTGTATTTCTCACACCCAACTAGAAAATTTTGTCGAGTGCTGATTATGACAGTTAGGGCTGACGGATGCACTGTAATTATTTCCATAAAAGTATTTTTTGTTGCTAAGTTTTTGTTATTATTTGCCAGGAAGCGTAACACAATGTTTGCAGTGCTATTAAGCGCTAATTTGAAAATGTTTGGTTAATTTTCAGCTGTTAGACTATTTAAAAAAAAAGTTAATTGGTAAGTTTGGCTAAATTGTTGTTTTGTGGAGTTAAAACAATTTCAGATGGCCCGGATTGGCCTCTTTTTTTCATGTTCAGATTATTGCTGAAATTTGCGTACTTGACGACGTTAAATTTTTAAGTCAGCCACTAAATTTACTGTATAAACACTAAATTGGTTGTTTATTTTTGTTCAAATTGGCGTTTATAAACACCTAATGCTGTGTTAAGTAGATAAATTTAGATTTTGAGACCCACACCTTTTTTTTAATCTCTTGCGTTTTATGTTTTAATAATTGGTTAATTAATAGTAATACTAAAGCTTCTGCATATTCTAAAGTTAGTAATTGTTCATTTTTATTTGTTTTTGAGAAATTGACTTACTTGTCATTTTCTACCAGCTTTAAATAATATCTACTGTGCGTGTAATGCAAAACTTATTTTTGTTTCTTTTTAACCAATTTTTTAAGTAAATGTTTTGATATGCTTTAAGTGAAATTTTGGACACGTTATGTTATTCCAATGCTTATTTTGGGATATGATTATACTTATTTCAAGTTTTTTGAAGGCAGTTTGTAAACTACTGTCATATCCAGTATCTTTGCCGACTTAAACAATATTCGCTTTCTCGCAACATTTGCTTGCCATCAAAATAATGCCAACTTTTAACTTAATTTTTCAGCTCCCTAAACTTTTTTTTGCTTTCGTTTTTTATTTTTCCTAACAAAGTCAATTATGACATTTTGTAAACACGGTCATTAGAAAAAAATCTTATTCCAACATTTAAAAATAGTCTTAGTCATGTCTAATTTGAAAAAAAATAAAGCAAACATCCATCGTAATTCAGTAGATTTTTATTAGCATAATGTCATAACAGTATTTTACTAAGTACTGTACTCCATTTAATTTTTGTTTTAGCGGATAACTGCATTTTTCATGAAAATGCATTTTTATAATTATGTTAATGATATGTAAGTTAATAATGTTTTGCTGTATTACTAATGGCTCTATTGAAGTACTTTGCGAAATTTTTGTTCAAAAAATTGGGAAAATATATATATTCTTGTATGAGTGAAATCCACTTTAATATTTTAACACAAATCCCAATTCTGTAATTAGAAACGTTTTTATTGTAGCTGATGTTTAATTACGTTAACGTTATTAGACTCGGTTGTATATAATATTTACGAAATTAACTGATGCATTATGTATGCAAAAATAGTAGAATATACAGAGAACATGACAAGTCAATGAAATATATACTGTAGTACATTTTATATTATTAATTAAAAAGTAGAAGTCTTTGAAGTTTTAGTAGCTGATACTTTAGTTACAATGATATTTCTAAAATTTGCTTATGATTATAATCAGCATTCAGGAAATTTAAAAATTAAGGTAATCATCAAATTAAGTTTGTACAGTATAAATTTGGCAGGGTGACAATTGCCAAGTACAATATTTCATCACCAGCCATTAGTAAATTGCAACTTAATTTCAATAACAGTAAAAATGCTGATTGTATTTTCTTCCTTATTCTCTTTTAATCAAAACAAAGTATCATTCATTAAATTTCTAAACGGTGACCAATCATTTTCTTGGTAATCAAGTCACTGCATTTTCATGAATGCTTTTACATTGTCATTAAGTAAATTTAAAATGCATTTTTTAGGGAATTTAAATTAAAAGTTTATCAATAATTAAGAATTGTGCACTTATTACGTTTATAAATGTAACCTAGTAGTTTTTAATTTTTTTCTTATTGGTCGATATAGTGTCTATATTGTTTGGTCTAACGTCAATTGTCAAATGTATGCCTATTTTACTATAAACTTAAAACGCTTTATACGTAATGTATCCTTAAAAAGTTAACTAATATATGAAGCAAAACTGTATACAGTTTGGTTTTGAGCTTTTGCAATATTATTCATTAAGATTTTTAGTTTCAGTATTGCGTTAACGTAAAATAAATGATTAACAAATGATACCGTATAAAACTTTAAATATGTATGGTATATGTATGTAAGTACTGTATGTCAGTTTTCTGCAGGTTTTTTTTTTAATGATTTGTTATAAAAATGAAAATATGTCAGCTGTTAAATGTACCTTAAACTATTTAATTATCACGTTTAACGTAGTAGTACACTACCTGTATATAAAAGTTACATGATTTAATATGCATTTTGGATATTGATTTAAATGAAAAAAATTGTAACGTATAATAAGCTTAATTGATGGTTACTAACGTCTGACAGGCACTTTGAAATACGTTATCGACATATTTGCTAATTTAAATCTTAATTTTACAATAAGTTGAATATTTTTCTACGTAATTGATATGACATTCTAATTAGTAGCCACTTTGTCTTCAACGATGACGTAACTTAGCAAGTCAAAATGCACATTTTTACGTGATTTTGGCATGAAATTAAGCCTTATTAAATGACTAAAACATATAGTAATTTTAAAGGTATAAACTAACCTGATAGTGTATCATGCTGGAGGGTGCTGGGATTAATGTGGTCCAAGCCAGTAACATTAGGGACGCATGGCACTGATGTAGAATGGCCTAATCCACCGTGGACTACAGCCACATCCGTTAAAAAAGCTGCCGTTGGATTGAAATACATTCGACTCGCGGCCGCTTGATTTAAAGTATCTGCGAAATATTGATGGTGATGATGATGATGGTGGTGATTGTTATTATGTAAATGTGGAATCGGTCCTACTAATGTCCTAGGTGGTGAATAAGGTGAAGGGTTATTTGCAGATACGGCCGCGGCCGACATCGCAATTGACATAGCCGCAGCCGCAGCTACGGCTGCTCCACGTTGAAGTTGCAATGCCGAAGCCGTCGACACCGAAGCGGCAGAAACCGACGATGACGATGATGGTAAAACAGCTGACGTTGATGTGATGGGTGACGCTGCCGTAGTAATCGCAGCAGTCGCGGCTGCTGTTGATGTAACCGACGTTGAAGCAGCCGATGAAAATTGGAATGGATGCACGGATGACAAATGATGTGAAGGATTAGCATTATGATGGTGGTGATGATGAGACCCTCCTAAGCCTAATAGTTCTTGAATTGCAAAAGGTGACCGTCTGGGCATTACATGTGGCGGTCCAACAACGGCCGCGGTTGATGGATTAGCCGCAATTCCCTGCAAAGATGCGGGGCCGTGCAACAACGGCAGGCTGCCAGGCTCAACAGGGTGAACCGAAAGGCTCATTCCGGCTCTCATTCAGACAACACTTTAAGGCCTATTACACAACTTTTTTTTAAAAAAATATATACAATATAGGCTTAAAATATATAATAACTATTAACTAATAACTTTTTATAGTGGTTAAAGTAAGCTATTTCGTTTACCTTAAAGTTAATTATCTGAGAGGAATGAAAAATTTAAACTACCAGGAATAATTTAGTATACTCACAGTTTATTAGGTTGTTTTTATCCGTCTATAAGCACACTACACGAATGTCTGAGATGTTATTAACGTTTGGCAAAGACAGAGAGCATTTAAAGTGCTGGCAACGCGTTCATTATTAATATTCCAACCCCAAATAGTATAAAAATATAATATAGCAGATATTTCCACTGAAACTTTAGATGATGCTGTTTGATATCCAACACGATATTTTTTTCCAGTGATTTTATCAAATCAAATTCAAATTATAATAATTTTTGCAGAAGCGTAAGCTAGAAAATACATATAAAAGATCGAATAACTTTTTAAAAGTTCGTGTTTTTCTCGGCTTTTGAAAATAATTTTTTGGGATGCTGCTGAAGTTTTAAGACCTTCAACAAATTGTCATATGATCAGAACCATTACTGCCAACACGATTTGCCTCAATTGACTTTTCTGTGATAAGATTTTCAAAGCTTCACTCATAACATTGTAAAAAGTTGAAGACTTATGCCTGTTTTCCTCATGCCTTACTTCTTACGACGTTTTACTAATTCAAAAATCTCGTCTGTTCATTGGCCTACTCCAGCGATGGCAACACGCGCGATTGGCACTATCTCTAACAACGGTTGACCAATCATACGCTGGGGTCCCAAAACTTTATCCCGATATCACAATTCCTCCCTATATTACCAAATATTTTTTTCGTTATTGTGGACATCCAAATAACACGAAAAACATTTTTTTTATCCAGCAGTACTGCTGGTTTGCTGCAATTGTATTTATCAGCAAAGGAAGGGAGGAGTTGAAATCGCTACATAATAACCCACTCTACTTCATAATTTTAATGAAGACTTTATACACTGTATTGTCATGTTTGAGGATATTGCACATAAGTACAGCAGTACAGCATGTATTATCATGTTCATACAATATAATTTAATAATTAGTATGATAGAAGAACTCCATGGGTGCAAAATAAATTAACGCTTAAAATCGTTGTGAAACTGATGAAAATGTTGATCGGTGTATTACTGCTGATCTCAATTTATTACTGTTTATAAACTCGCTAAAAATACTAAAATATTCACTAAAAATTTTATTATTATTATCACAAGCATTATTTCGATTATTTCAATAAGATGGTATTTTTAAATAATCAAAAACATCAATTTATAAAATTTATTGAATGAATCTTTGATTGGAAATTTATGGGCCCTGCTGGTCCATTTTTGAGCAATTGTATTGTCGTTACTTGCCAAAACATGCTAAAGAAACACGTTATTGATTAAAAAATTGAATTTAGTCAATATTATTGGTAAAATTAAAACAAATTTCATGGTCAACCAATTTCATTATACGTTGTATTTGTACAGTTTTATTAAATTAATTTAATAGCAGTAATAATTATCTTATTACTAAAATTATTTGTAAGTTTATGAGTTACATTCGTACGCGTTTCGATGATCAGCCGGACGTTTTTTGTACGTAATTACCACGTGCATTTTGTAATGTTCGTAATTCAAGAAATGTCTAGCACATTTGTAGCGTACCAAACGCGTTAATGTAGCCTTCAGAATAGGTAGTGAATATAATATTGCCGTTCAAGCTAAATGCCGCTACTTTAATACGCTACAATGTTGTCATGCTCGAACACGCCTGTCGCTAATAAAAGAGCAGACGCTTTTTCAATTCTCATTTCGAAAATATTTTAACTGGCATGATAGCATAAAGGTGCTTGTCTAGATTTTTGTTTTTATCACAACTGTTTTACAGTGTTTATTTGTAGTGGATTATATTTGTTATTGAATTAGTGATCAAAAACCTTCAGAAAATGCAGGATCTAATATCGAGTGTAGACCATATTAAATTTGATATCGAAATTGCTTTAGAAATGCAGTTGGGTACACTACCCTTGCCATTTCCAGGAATGGATAGTATGTATATTTGTGTAAATTACTAGCGTTATGTTTTATTTAATATTGATTTCTTGTTTTAATTAATATCAGAATCTGGATCTGCAGTATGTGGTTTCTATGCAAAAAGTTCGTGTAGTCGAGGTGGTTCATGTCCATTTCGCCATGTGAAGGGAGACAGGACCGTTGTTTGTAAACATTGGCTTCGAGGTTTATGTAAAAAAGGAGACCAGTGCGAGTTTTTGCACGAATATGATATGACAAAAATGCCTGAATGTTACTTTTACTCAAGATTTAGTAAGCATTAACACTCATTTCTATTTAGTAACACATTTTAACTTTCATTTTCTAATAATAGATGCGTGTAGTAACAAAGAATGTCCATTTCTTCACATTGACCCAGAATCAAAAATTAAAGATTGTCCCTGGTATGATCGAGGCTTTTGTAGACATGGTATGTCAAGTAATCGATTTATTCACTTATTAGAAAAATATAACTAAGGTTTATTATTTTCATTTCTTCAGGACCAAACTGCAGACATCGACACACTAGGCGTGTGATGTGTTTAAATTTCTTATTTGGATTTTGTCCGGAAGGTCCACTGTGTAAATATATGCAGTGAGTATATTTTAATATTAATATTTGAATAAGCTTGTATATTTATCCTAAAATGATTTTTCAGTCCAAAATTTGACCTTCCAATTCAAGATCCAGTACAACAAGCGAAGAAAGCGTCGATTGTTTGTCATTTTTGCGGTGAACCTGGACATAAAGCAGCAAACTGTGTTAAAATGCCTCCAGATGTTAGGGAACAGCAATATGCAAAGCAAGCCGAGGTAACCTTTTAAGTCAAAACATTCGTTAAATTAAAATTCACTGTTAGCCGGTTAACGTTACGAAACTCATTAGTAGAACAGAAACTTGATGTTGAAGTTTACTGAAAGTTTACCCCATATCAAGATTATTACTATTATCATTTACAATAATATTGTTTGTTTGATTTTAATAGCAACAAAATGTTCAAGCTCAATTGAATGCTTTTCAAGATAATAATCAACAACAAAGGCAGTATCGGCCACTTGATCAAGTTACATGCTTTAAGGTGAGTAATTATTAACACAAAATTATTATCAAAACAAAATTTTAATAAATTGAACATTTTTAGTGTGGTGAAAGAGGTCATTATGCTAACAAATGTCCTAAAGGACACTTGGCATTTCTTAGCAGTGCTTTAACGCAGCCAAACAGCTAAACCAATTGACGTTGGAAGTTAACACATACCGATAATCGGCTTTAATACCGTATTTGACTCGCGAATGAAACTAATAAGATCTTGTTATATAAGATTGCAACACATTAGGGACTTCGAAATCACCATTTTGCGTTTGTAAATTTTCTATTAAACATCCTAAAAAAGGTGAAACTGTAATCGCATTGCCACCAACAGTATGAGTAAAGTCAAATTTTTTTCCGTCTTTAAAACACATCCATAATCGTTTAGCAATATAATTCCCGTACTCAGAGATGCTGGAAACTGGAACATAAGTTTCTAAATGAGGAGACCACATTTGAATTTCAGTTCGACGGCTTTCAGAGAGCAAAAGTTTTGGCGCACAGACATCCACCACTCGGTAATGAATGTCCAATCCTTTAAAACATTCTAATAACGTTTTTAAGCAGTCTTGAAATAGCACTTCGTTATCTTGCCCCTTATGAGCAACGTAGAAATAAAGCTGAGAAGATTGCTTAGTGTTAAATAAGCTGTCGTTTGCGTTGGGAGTGTTAGGACAGTAGTAACGACCAGTGGAGAAATGTTTCATTGGAAAATCCGTTCCTATTATACCGTTTTTTGCGTAATATGCGCAAAATGAAGGCAAAGAAGCTGAACCGCTAAGATGAATGCTTGAAGCGTAGTCCATGTAAGTTTTATCGTCTAATTGAAAACTATGCAATGGATTATTAATATCGATTCCACAACCTTCAACTACAACTGCTTTACATATGTCTGGGTTTGAAAACCGAATAAAACCATTTTTACTAAACTGCTCACTGAAGTAATCCAAAACTGCCATTTCTAAACCAGCTGCACGTCCTAGTAAGTAATATGTTCCCTTAACGCCACTAAATGGTTTTAAGCAATTCAGTTTGGAACCAATTTCAATGTGACTTTTAACAGGATATTCAAAAACAGGACATCCCATACTGGAAACTTCTTGAGTTCTACAAGTCGATGATGGTACGTCTGGGTGCAAAACGTTAGGTAATTTTAATAGCTTTGGGAAAAGTAAATCCTCTAAATCCTGTACACGATTATAAACCGATTTACGTTCATGCTTAAGTTGTCGTCCACGCTGTACTAGTTGTTCGACTTCAATGCTAGTTTCTTTGTTAAGTTTTTCATTAATCTTTGATATGGATTCCCGTCTTAAATTCTCCAAACGATTAATTTCATTGTTTAGTTCAACTAATTGCAAACATTGGTTGTGCAAAACATCTACATCTTCAGACATTTGTCTAAACTTCAAACTGTTTTTAATTTGCGGAATATCATCTTGAGAAAACAAATGCTGAGGTTGTTGACGAAGAACTGTATAGACTGATTGCTGCTCTCGAGGAACATACAAAAACGATGCTAAATTGCGCTGAATAAAGTTTATATTCTTAATCTTATGTGAGGAACTTAAGATTCTTAAGATGGATAAAGACACCGGCATTTTTAAAATGAATTAAAGGTTCGTAAACTTGCACCAAGTCGCGTACACACGCACAAAAATATCAGCTGATCAACCATGCGGATGTGCCACTGTTAACCATGATGTACTAGACTAGTACCTTATTTCAGATAATGCTTTTAAAAAATTAGTTAACGTTGTTAAATTTATCAAAGAAAACTACATAATATAATTATTATATTTTGTTTAGATCGATAGTTTAAAATTACAAGTTAAATTATTAATTTAATTTATTTTGGTGCCATAATCCATAATAAGTACTGGTTACATTGGTCGTATCTTACGTTACGGAATGCTTTTTTTTTCTGTAATGTAAATGACCTTCCATAAGGATGACTGATTAATCGTTTTGAAAATTTGAATTTTGATTTTCATCTGATCAGAGAATCTGCTGTGTTTTGTCTAGAAATTTAACTAGCTTGATTATCTATCTCAAATTTCTATGTGTTTTAATTTTGAAAAATTGCACCGAAATCATGCAATCTGGAAAATTTAAATTTTCTTTAAATGATTTGGACACTCAGTAAGTATTGTACCAGTAATAAATAAGCAATATTATCTGTTCATTACCCGAATTTTATGTACTACAGTAAAAAGCTTTTTGGAAATGATAAAGTATGTGTGGTGAGCATATTTGGAAAAAGTGATTATCAGTCAAGTAATTGTAAAGCCAGTCTTATTGACGACATTCTTGGAAGACATGTTTTTCAGGTTTTTGTTTGTGAAATTAAATTATTACTTTATGATTATAAAAATTGTCTATATTAGACGCCTATACGATCAATGTCAAAGTCGATTTTATCTGATGCATGCAGGGTAAGTAATACGTAATTGCATTTTCATCAGTATTCAACATTGTAACTACACGTAAAGTATAATATAAATTCTAATTACAGGAAGAAATTGAAGGATTTTACGATGAAGAAAATCAAATCGTTTACTTGCATTTGATTGGGGTTTTCGATTCTTGTCAGTTTATTAATGCTTGTAAATCGATGTCATCGCAAATCGAATCAAAGGTAATAGTAAATATTAAATTTGTAAACATGGAATAATCTTAACATTTTAGGGATTTCTAAGTGCATGGGCAGATATGAAGTATACCCAAGCAAAAGCTTTGTTATTTCTATTTTCAGTAACTCACATCATGTTGGTAAGATAAAACCACAAAATGATTTCAGTTTGGAAATAAATCTTGCATTTTTGATACAGGTTGTGCATCCAACTACGGCTTTTGATGTTGGTTACGTCCATTTATTTCGTACTATTGATGGAATCAGGCTAGTCATTATTCCGCAAATCTATTGTGGCTTTATGGTACTTGTAATAATATACAGTATATGCTTTCACAGACAGAAAATTCAATCTCGAATGACAGAAGCACTAAGACATACTAATGTTACTGATGAATGGGCCGATGCTGGTCGACCTTGTTCACCTCGAGCGCTATTTGTATTTCGAATGCCCCACCAAGAATTAGAAGATGACCATAAAACGTCTTCTACACGTCTTTCAAAAGTAAAAGTCACTCTAAACTTAAAAGTATGATATTTATTGTCCGACATTTTAAATTTAGAAACTGCCTCCTATTAAGAAGTTGGAACATGCTTTAGAAGATCAGATTTACAAAATTCTTAGAAAGAGTAGAGTAATAACAAACATAAGGTACTTCTTAATGAATTAGAAAACTATTATAAATTACGAGAGCCAAACTGTACAAAGCGAAATCAATTTTTAAAAAAATATGCTGAAAGGGATATATTTTGTTTGTGATGTTTTTCAACTTACGCTGGTAATCCTAATACACATTTTGAAAATGCATAACATCAAATTTGTTAAGTTTGTCACAGTACGTTTGATTTATTTTTATATTTTCAGTATGAATTCATTGTTTGCCATTCCTGCTAATCAAGAATTTGTTTTCGTTCAAACGCCTGAAACCTTACCTGTTGATCCAATTTCTTTTCTACTTCACAAATTACGGGAACAGTGTTTAACCAGTCTGGATAAAAATTCAACGCCTGACGATTTTAAACAAGATTCTAATCAAACGTATTCTGCTAAAACTAGCAGTTCGGATGTCCACTCGTTAAGTTTGGTCAACAAAGAATCTAGTCACAGCTTTAAAGAATTCTTGTGGCAACATGTAACTCTTGCCAAAAATAAAGGGTTCGACGATAATGTTGGCCGACATGCGGGAACTTCAGTTTTTGAGGTTTACAAACTGCGGTAAATTTTATAGATGCATGGAAATACACATTAGTTTAATTTTTTAGCTGTCATCTGGAAAGTTATGGTACAAGGTTGCGTGTTTAGTTTATCGACTAATATTTGACGAGGAAAGTGAATTTTATAAAGAAGGGGCATCAGACACTTTGAATACTTTGAAAACTCACATAGATGTTGATGGAAGATTTTCTGAAACGTAAACAAAAATATTTGCCAACGATTTAACATTTTTTTTTAATTATAATAATTGTATTTAGGAGATGTTTGAAAGTTTTACCTTTGGCAACCGCAGCTTATCAAGAAGGTTTACCTTCTCATTACTCGTCTGAAATGCACTTATCTCAAGTAATTTGCTCTTTCATAACTTCTATAAACCTAGTAATGCTATGAGTATTTTTAGTTGGCTTTAGCTTCTCGAATGTTTGCGCTTCACGCTAGAGGCCCTGCTTCCGAACGATTTGCATTGCAGCTGAAAGAAGAATGTGAAAAATTTTGGAGAAATGGTCATCAATTATGTGAATTTCTTAGTTTAACAGGCAACCCTTGCCTCAAGCCGGTAAAAAGTGTACCTGGCAAATTATTATCCTCAATCATCTTTGTTAATACTTTAAAATCAGATTCATAAATGCCCTGGTGATGTTGATGAAGAAGTTCCAGAGGGAGGTCGAGCCAGTCTTGGTACTACTCATTGTAGTCAAGTCAAATTTACAGCAGCATGTAACTGTGGTCGCAAGCAAGGAACAAGAGATGATCCTTTTGATGCTAAAGTAACTTAATTTACTAAAAATTAAATTTATAATACGAACTCTAGTAATCTAAATTTATCTCCAGACAGCTAATTACGACTTTTATAAGCAACTTGAAAAACTGTGCTGTAAAGATTTTGAACACTACGACTTTCCCGTTTTCCAACCAAGTACGAGCGATTTTAAGGCAGCTAAAATAACCGTTAATGAGTGGACTTTATCGGCACAATCAACTAACAAGAGAGACTCTCAAAACATTTTAAAAGACGATAGAGATTTCTTAATAGCACCGTCTATGAGTTTGGCTTTAAGTTTAGGTAATGTAAAAATTGTTGAGTAACAGTTAAAATCATTAGAAATTGTATAAAGATAAATAATATAAATGTTTAGGCCAGTCATTAGGCGTAGCAAGTGGAGAAATTAGTGGAAGTCGACTGAGCCCACATACTGATCTCAGTTCACGAGAATTAGGAAGAAGCGAAGGCATTTTAAGTGTAACTGATTTAATCGCACCGTCTTGTATAAGTGGCAGTGACAGCGAAAAAGAAGGTGTTTAACATCATCAAATTTTATCCTATCAATGGTTCCTCATTAATGAATTTACAGAAAAAGTTTTAATTCGTCAAGCATCGACCACCGAGTATTTGCCTGGTATGATGCATAGCGATAGTCCTTACGGATTACTTCCAGCATTTCCTTCTTGGTCGCTTGTTTGTTTAGGTCCTTCCAGTCTCTATTCACATAACGTCGGTAAATATAATGTTTTACATCATTAATTTAACTTATAATATTTATTGATTATTCCAATTGTTGAATAATATTCGAATTATGAAGGTATGTGAACTTTCTAATGACTACTATGAATATTTTTACGTTAAATCTAGGAATACAAGAACAGTCGGGATTTATTTCAAGTACTAATTTTTTGTTGCCATGGGATGTAACCGTTAAAACCGTAAACAAAGATAAGTGGCCAACTATCGCTGAAACAAGTGGAAGGAAAGGACACACACTAAAAGGAAAGAAAGGCGCTCGTGGTAACTATAGTACTTATTAATACTGTAGTCTTATTTTATTTGAAATATTTTGTTTGTTAGCTTCATCGGAATTTACTGTAAAAATATTTATTGGTACTGAATATGAATGCCCTCGAGGTCACCGATTTATGTGTTCAGCTCCTGACAAAATACTAAAAGCTACCGGATCAGGACTAGTCAAAGTATATTTATGAGAAATAAGATATGGAATAAATTTATATTTTATAAGTGAATTTACTTACAGGAAAATGCCACTAAAGTTACAGCTAACGATATGCCATTGTATTTCTCATGCCCTTGCAGGTAGTGTACGAATCACAAGTTGGTTACTTTACATGTTGTAGACGGAAAGTTTTATCGTTTTAAAATTATTAGCAGGCCTGGCAAACCAGTAGTGGCTCAGTTAATGCGACTGCATGTGGTAACTCCTAAAGCTCCAGTTCATGTTACATTAGACCCGAAAGTAATGCCATCAACACCTCCCTGTCCATTGTTTCATCCAGGAAATACAGAACCTATTAAATTATCGCAATCAACGTATTGGGTATTAAGGCTACCGTATCCTTTTGTTGTGAATTAATATTTAATAATTTTTTGTAGTTTTCAAATTTTCTTACGAGTTTAACCACTTAAATTTTTCTTTAACAATTTAAACAGATTTATTTATGAAGGAAATGAAGGGACGTATCTACCATCAAAAGATAAAAAAACAGTAAATATGGGTAAACTATTAAAGGGAACATATAATGTTGTTCAATTAACCCAAGATTTGAAATAATTGTTGTAAGTTTTACTCACTGAAATTTTCTTCACTGGAGTTTCAATTTTAACTTTCAAACTGTATGCTGCCTTTGATTTTTAACGGACGTTCCTTGCTCGATCTTCAAAGGTTTGCCAGAAGTTACGGGTACCGATACTAAACAGATAAGTTTTTTACTGTTACCATATCTATAATTTTTTTAAAAAATTGCCAATAAATTTAAATAAATATAATTAAACGTACATTATCGGTTAATCTGTAGTTGAAGTAGACGTTATACAGTTAATGATTGATAATGAACAATACGCCAGTGGAAATGGGTTTATGGAATTTCAGTCATGTACATCTTCCTCTTTAAGTTTATACGACTCCTAATAACAGAATTTAAAAACTGTTTTTTATCAAATAACTATTTCTTAAATTTTTACCAAGGAATCCCAATTTGTCTCTGCTACTTCAATGTAACTACAGTAGTTTTCTCAAAAATGGTCATTTTTTTTTTTAAAAAAAAAAAAGTGCAAAGGCCTTTGTGATTTTTTCAAAAATGGCCAAAAATCAACACAGTTTTATTGATTTTATGAGCGGAAGTAGCGTAAAAAGACTTGCGAAAACAAGGGTGCTCCAGCTAAGGGGGTCGGATACCAGGCGGGTCGGCCTCTAGGAGACGAGGAGGAGCCCACGAAGCTTTTTTTAACTACGCTCCTAATTTTGTTGAATTTGGTTCAAATTGCTTTGTTTTGGACAAAATGTGAATGGAAAAATTTGCAAAAAGCAGAATTCTAATTTGCTATTAAATAAGAAATTAATTGTAGATTTTCAAAATTAATTCCAACACTGAAATAAATGTTTAAAGTTGTTATTACAGTTTACGAGTATTGCGCAATACAGTATTTCAGTGCCAATTGTTTTCATTTTTTTTTTATAATGAATTCGAAATAAGTTTATACCTGATCAAAGAAAGATTATACTGTATACTGAATATACATATAACGTATTTCTTTGATAACAATAAAAAAAAATTATTTTTTTTACCATAGCTAAAGTATATAGTGTGTTATTAAGAGACTAACTTCCGTCTTCTCCGGTGTGGCCGAGTTGGTTTAGTCGCCAACTAAAAACAGCGGAACCCTCCTCCCGTCCCATTCCCCTCCCAATGGTTGGTTTAGGTATCTGCTATGGTACCAGGTATATAGGTATGGCATGGACGTCAAGCGCCTTTGAGGCCTTCACCCCGCAGGGGGCTTTCTTCGACCCTGGCTCCCTGCAGGGGGTGGGGTGAGGGCCTCAGAGGCGCTGGTGATGAAACCTTCCTTTGGGGTAAGGGGGGCACGGTTGAGGCGTTTTATTACAGTTTTGGAAGGCGTGACGTCACCTTCTTAGTTACGACGGCAGCGCCACCTACGATGAGGTAACAAGCGCCATCTTCAATGATTAAGAAGTCAAGGAGTGGATGAGCTTCTGGACGGATGTACTTTTTTTTTTTGTCGTCGTGGAGGATTCTTTTTTTTTTTTAATTTGTATCTTGAAATTTAAAATTCTTTATAGTACAGTACTTATATTATTTACTGTAGATTTCATTTTATTTATAACATTTGTTTTGATTTTTCTAGAGGATGGCGTACAGAAGATCAAGGGATTACATTGGATTTACAAAGGGAAATTGTGAACCATGGTAAAAGATCGTTTTTGATTTTGATGCTTTTCCAAATGTAGTTATTAGATTGATAGTTTAACTTAGAATTCAAGACTAATTTAGTATTCTGGCTTTAAAATGTCGCTTAATGGGCATGCTTTCTTTGAAAACGAAATGAAAATCTTTTCACGTAACAATTGGACTTTTATCATCGTCGCCCATCCAAGTCTTAAACAAGCATTTATTTTATAATTTCTATTAAATACAATTCAATTTAGTCGTAAGCTCTCAACTAATTTAGTTTTTGATAAATTGAATGGTTAAGTTAGCATAATGTTGGCGTTATAATTATTTCTTTTGAATTTCTATTGCAACGTATCAGCCATTGTTTTTCAACAGCAAGTGACTTTGAACATCGAGAAAGGCTGGCGAAATTTTAAATATGAAACCACGAACATTTGATCAAGTTTTTCATAGTCTTTGTTACATGAAGGAATTTGTATGTTGGAGTCTTTATTGGGTGGATCAGTCTGAGAAATGGAATCTACGATCGTTCTTCCATGGAGGGTTTCAAGCACCAAAAAGGTTACTTTTGAAATGTTATTGTTTGCAAATTAATATATTTGTTTAATTATTTCTTGTATTTCTGTCTGCAGCTTTTGAAATTGCTTTTGTCTGAATTATTCTGCAGCTCCAAAAACTTCAAAAGGTGAAATTTTTCGCGAAAAAGCGCAATCTTTTCTTCCAAAATTTAATATCGTTTGTAAATTCGCATATTTCTTGTTTATTTTCGTTTCGGCTGTAATCGCTTGTTTTTGGATTTTTTTTTGCTTTGAGTTTTTTGTTGTTCTTTATCGTTGTTGCATTAAAGTTTTTTTCAAAATATTTTTGGCCCTTCCAGCATCCGTCCTTTTTTCAACCATCATCGCAGCAGGGGGAGAGCATTCTTCAAGTCCCCGCGCACACATTTACAATGGCAACCACCTGCGCCAACACTTAGCTATTTTTCCTTTTTTTCCCCTTGGTTTTTTTTTTCCTCCCATTTTTTTTTTTTTTTTTTTACCTTTAATTTTTTTCCCTCCGAAATTTTTGAAATTTTAAAACTATTTTTATTGAAAATGTTAAACTTACAAAATGGTTTCGAAATAAAACGACCTGAAAAAAAAAACGACCTGAAAATAAAACGACTTGGAAAAAAAAAAGACCTGAAATCGATTTGTTTTGTGCAAGACAAGTAAAATTTCGAAAATAGAAAAGTCATAAACGACTACCCAGTGGTTGAGAATCAGCTGGCAGGGAAATTTCGAAAAAGGAAAAGTCATAAATGACTACCCAGTGGTTGAGGAACATCTTGGCAAAACAAACTATATAGACATATAGAAATAACTTAACAACATATGAAAATGTATAGAAATAACATGCATATAAACAGACAAATGTACGAGTTTGATGGATTTTTTGGACATCTAAATCCAAAAAAAACAATGAACAATTTAAATGTTTGCGCATGCGTAGTTACAAATACAATTGTGAAATTTTAAAAAAAAAAATTTATCTTGTAGGAGACTCGAACCTGCAGTTGCTATAACAGGAATTTCTGACAATCACGCTCGGCCATTAGAACATTACATAGGTGCTAGTCATACATTTGGTAGCAGCTAGTAAAAAGTGCAAATAAAACAGCATTCAACTCTAAAAAAAAATTAAATAATTGATTAGCAACTTCTTCTTATACATTAAATTACAAATAAATGCCACTTACCCCATGAAAAAGATGAAACTTTTTGATGGTTTTGCACTCTTTCCTATCTGCCTTTGTCCAATGTTTGACCAATAACAACGCACTCTACAAATATCAAAAACATTGCTATTTCCTGGGTTTGTCGATCAAACCCAGCCAACACTATCACGGTATGTATTATTTTTTACAATGTTTTTAAAACTACGTTACATAAAATTACGTTTTCAAAAATTTAAGACAAGTAAAGCGCTCTTAAAGAAATGATTTTTCTTATTATTTTTATAAATCAGTCTTTCGCTTACGTCATAGTGTACAAAATCTGAAAAAAAATTAAAATCTTGCATCATACTTTTATGAACTGTTATTAACAAATTCTTACCCAAGAAGCTATAAATCAAAATTAATCACATCCAAATTACAACTAGTAATAAGATTTTTGTAAAACGTCCGTCCATTCAGCATGTCTCTAAAATCAAAATAAAATTAGTTTATGGCTAAGTTTTTAACACACTATTTAACTTCTAAAATGACAGAATTACTGTAATGTATTGTCACAGGTACCATCACATTACCGTATCTACAGTAGTAGATAACATAAATGATCTACTGTATGCCATGTCATAGATACAGCACAAACTAAAAGCCAACTAAATCATCAGATCAGACACGCAATCGGCATAGTGACAAAGTCATTTGTAAATATGCAAATTAAAGAAAATTAAATCTATGGAATGTGATACTTTGATCACGCCGGTGCCACAACTAGTTTTTTTTTGCATACTATTCAAGGTTTCTGTGTAATTTTAAATTAGAAACAGTATACTAAATTTGAAATGTTGGCAACTTTTTAGTGACATTTAGGCATTTGTGAAAGTTGACGGCAAAAAAAAAGAATTTGTTTTAAAAGATAAAATAAGGAATTATAAAAACTAAAATATGGCTACTCACCAGATAATTGTAGTTGATCAATTTTGCTCGATGTCCATTTACAATTTCCGTATAAGCTGCAAAATCCATATAATTACAGTAATTAACTGTACTTTGATTTTATATCGCTGATTTTTAAAAATTGTTGTAATTTAATTATACTTATTTGCAAATATTGATGCAGTACTAATCTCTAATGACGAAACTTTGATCGAATTGTAGAAAAGTTATCTTAGGATCTACCGTTGATTTTAGATTTATTTTAATGCAATTGTGAGAAATTATTATTATAGTAATATTTCCCGTTAACAATAGTAAAATACCAGACTTAATTTCTTACAAGTTGACATACTGTACAATTGCTGCCCGCCATTACTGAACTTCATACTATTCTCTACCAAAAGCCATAAATATACTGTATAGCCCGAAAATATTTTTGACGATGATTGTTTCATAGCTATTATTATTTCCCGTGTCCTGCGATAAAATGTTGTGCATACCTTGCCCACATACGAGATTAAAATAATAGAAAATGCGAATTAACTATCGGAAATGCACTTTAAACAATTACAACATTTTATTAGCCAATAAAAATTGCATATTTCACATGTTGTATACTGAAAACATTTTAAGCAACCAATAAGATGATACAATAATCGTTTTTTTTTTTACAGGGTAGAGAAAATGTCCCGTTTTTTATATATGTATTTTTTAATTTAGAAGGGTTCGTACTTTTTGTACACCCTGTAGTTTTCAATAAACGTGAATAGCGATCAGCAGTGACGCTTTAAACAAAAAAAAAAGGTTGCAACTAGTTACTACTAGGTAGTAGCACTTTACGGACAACAAGAATTAGTGATCAGCCGTTACGCTTAAATCAGATAGAATGATAAAAGTAGTTTAAATGAAAGTGAATAGGGATCAGCAGTGACGCTTTAAACAGAGAAACGGTTCAACCAGTCACTACTAGGTGGCAGCACTTTATGGTTAATTAAAAATGTGGCCCGTTCTTAGGAAAAAAAGAGAGACCTGGAGGGCATAAATTTGCTGTACAACTTTTATTTGAAAACCAAAATAAAAGTTGTACATGAAATTTATGCCCTCCGGGTCTCCCATTTTTCCTAAAAGACGGGCCACTTTTAGTTGAAAAACATTTAACGTAAATCGTTGCTTTTTAGGTCTCCCATTTTCTTTTAAAGACGGGCCACTTTTATTTACGTTTTCAACAACTTTATTTGTTAAATTCAACGAAAGTTATTTTTTTGAATTCTGTTAAAATTTTCGTTAGTAAAACTCGATAAGTAAATTTTAACTTAAAATTTATTTTTCATTAGAATGATGTACATTTTGATATGTAAACATCATTTTAAAACAAATGTAGATAAAAACTATACAATTCAAGTTTTAGATACAATAACTTTTGCGTAAATATGCAATAATTCTTCTTCATTTCATTAATAAACATATAAATAAATTACGATTTACAGTTACGATTACATTTACAATTAAAAGCTACAATTAGCCAGATAGAACTTTTTCAATCGCAATTGTTGTCGCTACACACAAAACGTTTTTTTACAAGTTTAACAACGATGCAATTATAAGTTTATAACAAACAATCAACGATCGCAATGACAAACGCAATTGTTTTCAGTTAGTTTACAACAACGTATTAAACAACAACGATAAAACGCTCTCGATCAACTTTCACTCAGTCAGATGGAAGCTCAATAACAGAGTCAAACAGAAATTCATTTTCATCCAAAAGACGAATCAACTCATCTTCATATTTCCAACTGTCTTCATCATTTGACCAGCACTATAAAAATCATTAAAAAAATTATTTAATTTACAAAAACGATGCCAATTTCATTTAAAATGCAATCGAGTTACCTGTTCAACTGAAATACAGTTCAAATCTTCTTGATCGTTTTTACTGGCAGAGAAATTGTTGTTTAAAATTTTCTTCACAATCAACCTATTGAAATCAAAAACAATTCTTAGTTAAGTTTAATTATTCAGAAAACACACACAGTTAACTACATTGACAAAACTACAATGAAATAAGTTTTCTGGAGCTATGATTTGAAGATGCCACACAATACAAGTACAAATTATGATTCTCATATTATCAAAGCTAAATGGACGCCCATGCTGCCCTCAAGCAAAGGGTGCAAAGAGTTTAGTGTCTTTGCAAAGCTCCATCTTCCAAAAACACATCTTAGTTTTGATTGTCAGGTTCCAGAATTGACTGTGTGCAGTACTTGAAACCCAATAACGTAACAGCACCTGTCCTGTATCCAAATAAGGATTTCTGTGATGAAAAGGCCACCTATTACATCTCAAAATGGACAAAATAAACTCAATATACTTACTTCTAAGTTTATTAATGTCCATCATGGTTGCAAAAAGCCTCCATCAGCATATAATTCAAATGTTTTCGACATCATTCAGATGATTTTGTGGCAAAATACAGAAACTGACTCCTAAATTAAGAAAAGCAACAATTTTTAGTACCGGTAATAAACACACAACCTCTAAAATGTGATCTTTCTGTATCAATATTCAAATAGCAAGATTTCTCACGGTTATACAGTATTGTACAAATTGATCAAAATCTGAACCAGCAAAAAACTTAACCAGCAAAAAAATAGTCTAAGAAGAATTGAATAAAAATCCATTAAACCTACCATTTTTGAATTGCAGAGGAATTTTCCAAAATCCTTCACTTTGACTGGGACAATTGCTTACACACTTTCCTCCTTCAAAATACAAAAAATAATTAAAATACTAAATCTCAATCGTATTTATGTTGAAGAAACTCAGAAATTAAAAAAAAATTAAAGATATTTTTGAGTTCATCTTCCAACAACCTTATCAACTGTTTCAATCACTCTTCTGCATTGCATTTATCATTTAGTGCCATTGTTAAAAACCCACAAGCGATATTTCATACAATATAACAAGAACTGTACAATACACCCAAATGTTATAAACGACATTCAACTTAGAAATTCGTTTACGTCAATATCAAGTAAACGGCGCAGACACCACTGCCGTCTTTATATTAGAGATAACAGTTAATTGACAAGTGTCAACCGTCCTAAAAGTACCACCACTAAACGTATTAATAGTACGTGTTCAGAGATATAAACGTGAAATCTAATTAGGATGAAAATAACATTTCGGCCACCTCAATCGTTAACTTAGTACTGTGTAACTGAAAAAAATTAGCAGAAGATTAGTCGTTTCTAGTCTGTTATTACTGTCACCTTCATAATTGGGCTTTATACGCACAGCTTAATATGTTACGTCTTTGGAATACATTTATTACAACAGTGTTTACTACCGCATATTAATAGTATATGACCATATTAGGATCGTTTCAGTAGCTCCAGTCAAAATGTTGCTATATTTATTTAAATAAATCACAAAATATAACTTCAAAGTGACAAAAGTTTTCGTTTTAAAGCTGCTTTACAAGTTTGCCGTGCCATCAACTTGTTTGAATAAAGTAAACAACACATCTATCAATTTTCACATACTGTAATACAATTAAATTAATATAACTTTGCCCTAACTCTCGTTAATTATTTTGAAATACCGTAGATCATTGGTCAATATTACAGATTTACCGTACCAGTATAAGGAATTTGTAAAACAAATGGAAATTTGTGCCAACGTAATTCCAGGTGTTATGTAAATTCTGCTCTTTTAAAGAGACAATGATAAATGCTTGCAGACATAGCAGTCATTAATTTGAGTCAATTTGACCATTTTAATGTCCCTCCTATCTGACGATTTAACATCAACCATCACATTCTCACTGACACAGCATTTTCCAAAATATATTTTACATTAATAATTACTCGTCATTTAAATCATTTTAAATAAGCAAAACGATCTTAGAAAGTTTACAAAAACGTCGTAATAGATATCTAGACACGATTGAATAATTACTTAGTTACTGCAAATAATACTTAATTTAGATGTACAGTATATGTCATCGCTATCTATGTGTCTATCTAATAAACTATTAAATTATAGATTGTTCACAGAAAAAAAAGCTCTTAGTTACCTTAAATCAATAACAATTATCGATGCTAATATATTATTGAATGCTGTAACAACTAAAATAACCTACACCAATTATTGCCACTAAGCAGCCTCATTATCAACGTCATAATACTCAATTAACAAGCGATTTAAATGATTTTGAAATGCTTTTAGATGTCATCATTGAATTTTACGCCGTGACTATGATTGTCAAACCATACATGTAACTTAGCGAGCAGACAGATTCAATTAACCTCAAGTTTACATTTCCGATATTAACACATGCTGTAGTTCATACAATACGTTGTTACATGTTTCTCAGTGTTTTAGAGATAAACTTAACTTGCGTCTCATGACACTTCCTCACAGTTACCAGCATTAAACATCGTTATCACACTTCTACCAACGCTTTTGCCAACATCAATAGAGCCACATAGTCATTTAGTTTTGTAGAAGCGGAATCAGTTACGTCAATGACTGTCAACGTGGGATTCGTGACTCCATATTACGTCACGACTGAAAAAAAAAAGTAAAATAATAAAATGTGTTGTACATAGAAAACTGCATACAAATGAGACAACATTTTCAAAGTAACTTTTCTAATACTAAAAAAAGTTTTAATGAATATTTAATTTACAAATAAATATTAAATTAAAATTTTGGAAAATATAATTATGATTATTCAAGACATTTATGAATGCACCGTCGGTCATTATAAACATTATTAAGAACCACAAAATAACTACAAACATAATAAAAATTTAATTTTTGTAAATATTGATAATGTTGGAAACTAATTACGCAATAACATTTCTGCTGGGGAAAAATGTGAGCTGTGGGTGAATAAGGTTGAAAAGCAAAAGCTGTGTTGTGCTTTGAGTCGACCAATAGCTATCGACTCTCCCACGCTCTAACATTTCCCCTCAAACAAATTTTCTTAGCTCACAATGCTTCCCCATCCACCGCTTAAATTACGCCGCATTTACAGCCCTTGCAACAGCTGCGCAACATCAGACAAAATACGTACGGCACTTGAGGTTTACGACGTCAAACTTTACACGCAAACAACATTTTATTCAACAGTTTGTGAAATACACATTGGAATCAACTTTAACATGCTGCTAAACTACTTTCTTAACTGATCAGCAAAGTCGTGATTTGAATTAACAACTTAAAAGTGTAATTAAAAACAGTTGCTTTTAAAAAAGCATTTGATAACTAAAAATAAATAGCATTCCTGGTGATTTTGAATGCCAGTAAGACTACAACTTGGGCTGCATTTCATTACGTCATCTTCAAAACAAAAAGAGAAATAAGGTAAATTGTCTTATTTTTTACATTCACAGTGATAATCAATAAAATAACACGAAGAAAACACGGAAATTGTTCCCTTGACCTAAAACAAACAATTCTCAATCATTATCATAGTAAATGTTAAACTTTGCTTCTAAAAATATCTTAAGAGTTAAATACTTGTCCTTTCTAAAAAGTACTATTTATTAAAATATAATAGTATCATGCCAGTTAAATTTAGCCATCATGAAAATTCTATTAATATTTCACCAAATTTGGTCAATTTTAAAGTTATTATTTTTAATATTTAATTTATTTTAAAACACTTTAATTTACCAAAACGTTTATTTCATTAGTACAAATTGTTGATTTTTTTATAAATTTGTGTACTGTAGATATGTTTGTACAGAATACTAGACAAACAAATAAAATATGGCAGTTATAAGTATATTGGGTTTCTGTAAATGTAATCAAATAATATATGTAGAACAATGCACAAAAATAATGGTATTATTAACTTACTAATCCTATTTATGAATAACTTGATACTGTCTGTTAGCATACAATATTAAATTGCATTATTGATTATACTGTCAGCTTTGCGTGTTGACATTGAGTTTACAAATCAAATTCCCTAAGATATTGCTTAAAATTTACTCAACAACTAAATAATAAATAAAACCATGAATATGGTTAGCTAAATGTTAATTTGCATAATTAAATCATAAATAACTTTTTTACTATCTAAAACTTATATTTGGCACAAGTCAAATGCAATAATTTATTAAGTTTATTATTAGTTCCAATGTAGTGTAAGTTATCTCATGAAAAAAAATGTCTTAAAAATATACAGTATGTTACTACTGTACCTACGATATACGATAGCATTGTTACCAAGTTTAATATTAAAATATACATAAATGATTTTACTGTATTTGAATAGAATACATCAAATACCGATCCGATAAGTTATGATCAATAAGAAATGCTATGTTAAAATTAACTTTAACCAATAAAAAAAATTCAATAATAGAGCTGTTGCATCACGCAATTTTGTACACAAATGCAACTACAAGTATTTTCAAACATTACATTATAATTCTATTTACAAAGTCGATTTTGTAAAGTTAATGTCCAATTTAAATGCTTAACGATGACGTTAACATAAGTCAGATAGCAGTATGCTTACTTTTTACAGTATTAGCTTAGTAATTCCTGCATTAAAATGCACATAATTTTAATATATTAAACGCCCATTTGAACAACTTTTAAATAAACTGATCTACAACATAATATCGCATCCTTTTTGACGACTATGTACAGTATGCAGGGCCAGCCATCTGGGAATTGCAGAGGGCCGAGCAATTAATTAAATTACCTGTTGGGTACTGTTGGTTATGATGATGCATCACTTCTCTTTCACTATGGTCAAAAAATCAAATTGCCATTGAAAATTTAGGTATATTTTGGAAGCTTGTTGAACCTCACACCTGTAACTTACAGGGGTGTGCAATAGCTCCAATAAAAAGTAATAAAATTACTTGTTTGGTACACCATTTCTCATTCATTAGTTAGGGTTTAAAAACGGAATTGTCATTAAAAGTTAAGCTAAACTTTGGGAGCTTCTGAAACCTCGTCTTCCTGACCGACCAGGGCCAACCATCTGGTGGGACAAATGCTATGCACTGGAGCTCCACAATTTAGAAAGCCCCATATTGTAGTAATAAATATACTGTATGTTTTTGTTTGTAATTTGTTTTACTTTACAATACATTTAGGGCCTCAAATAGTGTTTTGTACCTTGGCCCCTTTATAGAGAAGACCAGCATGATATGTGTTACCATGAGTTGAGTTCTAAAGTGTTCAGTCGTAAATAATTGATGGAAACTTCTGTGTATTGAGTTATATTCCCTCCGGAAGAAGATCAAACATAGAGAGCTACTTACCTCGTTAAGTATGTAAATACGACACGCATCCAATAGTTTAACTTCCCACTAGCCATTCATTTATCGCTAAATTTATTACTTAACTAAGCGAATACAAATAAAATATAAGTATTACAGCTCGTTAATTTACTAGAACTATATTCATAATTTAGACTAGTTTGACATTTTCTAATAAACTTCTACATTTGCTACACATGAAACTGCCATGATAATTTTTATCACTAAAAGTAGAGAATAGAAATTGTGTAAGCTGTCCAGTTCATGCACAACGGTAAATTTAAACACTATTTCAATTATAACAAACTTGAAAAAATTATCTAAAAATAAATTTTGACTAACATTTGGCTCCTCGTAATCTATAATATAATGTCACTTTTACTTAATTTACTAAAACCATACAAATTTAGTTGAAGTTAATTATCCAGTATAAATGTGTCCTTTCATTTCTATTCGTCTAATGTTAATGTACATTCACGTTTGTAAAACAGTAAACATCATACAAATTCACATGGGCTGTTTGTCTCTGTGAATTTCCATTGACAGCATACGTGCTAGTGCAATACGATGTAAACATTGCAATGCAGCAGTAAACAATCCATATACTCTGGGTGAACCAATTACAAATGACCCAACGCAAATATTAAAAAAAATGTCATTTGTTTTACATAAATTGGTTTCTAAGTGATTAAAAAGATTAACCACAACATTAATTTTGTCTTTTAAGATGGTTATCAACTTATTGGCTTTTAGAAGCACATGAGCATGATTTCAATGCATCTCGTAGGCACTGTTTTCTTTATTACGTCACTGTTTAGATTAAATTCGAAATAGGTCAATGAAAATTACTATTGGCTTGCGTAGACTTAAGAAACTGCACCTCCAGTGTATATAATGTTTAAGACATAATCGCTCAAGCTCTCAACGTTTTAATACTTTATGATTAATGTTATAAGATTAGATAAGTTATATTCGGTACATTATGCAGTATCCATAATGTTTTTATTTACTTGCACTTTCCTAAGTTAGGGAGCAACGATCGAAATTATTTTACTCAGCATGACGATGCTATACTACAGTACATACATTATATTACAATACGATGAAAGTGTTTTCAAGCCATAACCCACGCCCAAAAACTCAAAAAAATATACTGTCGATAAAAACCCTAATATTAAACTGTTGACGTCACACATTTTACATGATCTGTTCCTGGTAGTCGAACATAAAAAGTTTTTCAACAAATAACGCGAGCCATTGATAAAACCTAAAAGGCAATCTCTGTAAAAGTAGACAATGACATGAAACAAGTAACGACTATCCAGAAATTTACGAAGCATATCATGTCCATAAAATGCATTGTGTTAGATTTAGACCATAGATGAAATGAAAAAAAAATCTGACACGCATTATCGTTTGGAACATCAAACAACATTTTCACTTTTAAACGGTGATTTATAATTATACGGATTGATACGCAGCACTTTTGTTTATGAATATTTAAAAGGAAAACATTTCGAAATGATATTATATCACCTACAGATTAATGTAGTCATCAAAACCAGAGCAATGGCATGGAGTGACGCGATGAATGACAATTAAAGTCATCCATCAAACACCATTAAAGTGTCATGAAAAAACTCTTTTCGATTAACCTTATATAAACAAAACTTAATGCTAAAACAACACTGGTTTCTACGATTTTGCAACGCTACATAAATCATCTATAGATAATCGCATACTTAAGGAGAGATAATGATTTATGCACTATCAAAGTACTAAGATGGTTCATAAATTGTGGCTCAAATTAAAAAAGAAAAAAAAGCAAATAAAGCATTTAAGTATTTTTATTTTGAATTACAGATCGTTAAGTTATTTTTCTGCGTAGTTATGTTTATGACTTAAGCACTAGAAGAATTATTATGATGAAGTTAGCTAATTACTGTAGCATTATATACAAACAACTGCTGCAAAGCAAATAGATTAATTTAAATATTAGTATTTAAGTTATAATAAAAACAATTACGAAATAGTTGTAGTTATTACAGTAATAAACAAAAGCTAAATGCACAAAATAACTTATATTTATATAATCAAATTATTTAAACTCTGGTATGGTATAATCTTATTAAAACTTATTGCTTTAATAATAATAAAATTAATGTTTAAGTTTTTCTTCATCGTTAAGTTTTTAAGTATCATTTCAAATAGGATAAAATGCAAATAAATTAAAACTCGTTATGTTGAAAGTTATTTGCTCAAAATATGAATTAAGCTGCTTTTCAAAACAACATCTTTGTGCTGAATAATATAATATATTATTATATAGCGCTCACGATTTATGTCAATAGATTTTAAAGTAATATTGCTACTATTTACTTATGGCAATGCATTTCCATTAGAAATCGACATTCAAAAAACGTTAAATTGAAAGCAGAGATAATACTAAAGAATGAAAAGTAGACAGAGCAATTGATAAAAATTAATATTCCATCTAAATCATGTTTAGGATAATTTAAAAACAGGTCATTGGGTCAAACCTAACACGGACTTCCGGTATAATGTTTTAAATCAATAAACAGGAGTTTAGCGCAGTCTTAAACAAAAATGACCAAATGTTTTCTAAAAAATATTATAAATGTTTCTCAAGTGTCAATATTATTATGATAAATTTTTAAAAAAATAAGAACAATGAATAGATTTAACGATTTGTAATTTAAAAATACATCCCATTAACAATTTTAAACATGTTAATCGTATTAAAGATATCACTAGCGTTTAAAATATACCAAATGTTTTTAAGAAACATTCTGAAGAAAGATTAAGAAAACAAGAAACGTATTGTAATTGTTGAAGCCAACTTATTATAATAAAATCGATTACGTGAACTGAATTGTTATACTGAAAGTAATTCTCTCATCTTAGCTGTGGAAAATACCAAACCATGTTTTAAGATACAAAATAACAAGGTAGCAACCACAACCGACATTCACTAACAATGAAAAATGACTTCATTACCGAGGTTAAATCGAAATCCGGTATCGCAATCATATCTATATTATCCACAAAATCGTATCAAATTTTACATCCAGATACAGTTTACAACATGTATCACAAACTCTTCTATTAAGCTAAATTAGTTTTGACTTTTGATACAAATTTAATGGCCGATATTGATTTTTTCCGACCATGAACAAAATTAAACACTATAAACCAAACTCAAATTTAGATTATAAACACAAATTTCTAGATACCAAGAGTCAAATTTTAATTTTTTAAAAATCACACTTAATGTACAAATTTAACGAATAAATTTCTAAAACATTGTTTATTGTGCACCATATAATTTAGCAATATTTTAGAATGTTTAAAACGTACTGTAGGTTCTTTTGGACTAATTTTTCCAATCTCACTTATGCTCTCTGCTTCGGCAATAAATAAACATTTAAGAAAAAATAAAGCATCAACATGACATGCAATAAAACTTAGTAAATATGCACTCCTACAGGAGGTAATTAGATGTGCTACTAGTTAAAAATGCCACAAATATTTTGCCGTAAATGTAAAAAAATTCGTAGTTGTTCAATATTTTTAGTGCTAAAAATTGAGTCGTTCAATGTTATTGCTATATAACTTTAGTCTACAAGGCCATAACATCAACAACTCCTAATAAAAAATTAATGAAACACTCAAAAAAAACTCTCATTTTTACAACATTGGCATTTTATCAAGTCAATGGGGAATTGAAACTCATAAAGCAAACAAAAAAACACTATAAATGAAATTTTACAGTATTTTAGCATATTACGCTGCAACATTCATTTTAACTGCACTAAATGTAGTTAAAAATAATCGATGAATATTTTAGTTGCTTAAAAATGACTATTTTTACATGTTAATACTGTAAGTGACCCAGAGTCACAAATTTAGATGTATTTCAAATACAGTAATTTGCATATATTTCTATTGTACAGTATTTGGTTCTTTGCACAGAGCAAATATGCGTATGATAAAAAATGTATATTAGCCAACAAATTATCAGCGTAGTAGAATAAACAATGACATACTGTATGTTAAAGTAAGCGACTGTAAGAATGTCTAAAAAAAACCAAGACACTGAAACAGACGAGATAACAACAAACACATTTTACATGAAATCTAAACTGACAATGAAAACCACCCTTTTCATTCACTGTCTGAAAGAGTTTTTGCTGGTGATATTGTAAAAAAATCAAGAAAAAAAAATATTTTTCATGTAGACAAAATACTTTTTTTTTAAAATAAGAAATAAAATAAATGTGTTACTTGAATGTCGGCATGATAAAGAAAGTAAAGATGTGCAGTTACGCATAAAACTGAATTCATATTAAACATACACAGCCACAGAAAAGTACCATTTTGTCATTTAATTTAATATATTTTCAGATCTTGGTCGATTTTTTCTGCAATTGTAGTGGCATCGAATTATGCAGCTGAAAACAGTGGTCACGTTCTTCCGTTTGCACTTTTGTGCTATGTGTGCCTTTATGTTGCACTATACGACTGTTCAGCTGACTTTTGGATTGTTAATTATTGTCACTTCCAGGATGTGCCTAGCTCATACCTCTACGTCTACACAAGAACCAAATGTTTGTTTTGGAAAAAAAGAAAACGCTAATGAAGGACTTCAAATTCGACAATACTGTGTGATTGGTGCCGGACCAGCTGGATTACAAATGGGATATTTTTTCAGCAAAGCCAAAAGAGACTATGTTGTTTTTGAGAGATCAAATATCTCTGGTAAGTTACAAAATATAACTGATATTTAATAATCATACTGTATTTGATAAACATCGGACTTAATTGCACTGTCATTGTGATGTCAATCTTCACCTTTTCTCGCGACACCGTAAATAACATCGTAAAAGAAACGTTAATTAATTAATATCATAAAGACAGGAAATGCAGTACTTAATCAAAACAGTTAATTCATTTTATGACGCTTGGTTTCACTGAAATGGCACAAAACTGCCAGTAATTTATTCTTATGGCAGCGCTAAATGTCTAAGTGCACTGTTTGCAATACATTGGCAAATTAACAGTCACAACTATCAAAACAAATAGGTTGTTAATCAAGGCGTAGGTTCCATTGACGTAAACCGAAAAACAAAATGAAAATGCCAAGCAAGTCAGCGAATGACAATCTACAATTAAATACACCAGAAACGTTTTAATTTCTCATTTAATTAAACAAACTGTCAAGCAATGTTTCAAAGTTAAATCAAATACCATTAAAAATTACAAAAAATAGCCAAAATAAGATTTAAAATTACAAATTAGAAAATAAATAAATCCGACAAAGTATCAGCAGGTTTAATCCCCTTTTTAACAATTTCTATAAAACATATTTTTATATCCGGAAGTAAAACTTGGCCGACTTTGCAATGAACTTAATTCTAAAGCAAACACTAAAATCTTTTTTTTAAAACTTAAGTACTTTACAAGTTGTATAAAATCGTGTTCAACAACCTGTGCAGATAGATTTAATTTTGTGGCACGTTATATCTCTTGCCACGTCAATTTTCATTTGCAGTATACTGTATTAAATAAACAAAGCACGCGTAAACTTACAGTATGTCCGACGTGACAAGATCATATAATTTAAAAGAGATCAAACTATTTAACACACAGCTAGTTGTAACAATTTGTAAAACTTTTACAGTCGCATGTTGGCACGTTAAAATTAATTGGCAACCCTTTACACATTTAAACTAAAGATGATAAAAAACTTATCACGTCTAATATATTTTCTTAGCAAACTAAAAAAATGTCCCTTGTAATTGGGCAAACAATGAAACGCTGTATGCAATGCGCTTACGCATACTCACAGCGCACCAACAGTTCTAAAGCAAATAGTTCAACTGTCAATCAATCGTTGTTAAAGCGTCTAATTGACGTCAACTGGCTTGTTTTAACTTAATAGTTTGTAACAATAGCTAAAATAATCTGTAAGTCTTTTAGATCTTTTTATTCTAGTGTCTGAGAAACAAGTTTTAAAGGAGAAGTAGTCTGTCTTTGCTCAACCAAATAAATCAATGCATTTACGATTTCTTCACATTAAAAAATAGTGAAAAACCGTTGCAAAAATCAAAAACATTAATAATTTCAAAATTTCTCATTAATTTAAGAAAGGGATTGCTACTCAGTATTAAATATTTATAATTTAGATATTTAATTTGGTTCTGAAAATAGATTCTAAAACGTTCAAAATGTCACTTCTAAAAATTTAGTTTTAATAATAACACACTATTATATACTGTAACTAAACAACCAATTTAATCATAAATACAGTACTAAATTGGTTTAAAGAATATTTTTTTTTTGTATATGGAATACGATTTTATTGTTTATGTATGGAAATTCCATTAAAATGCATTAACTTAAAAGTTATAAATAACAATCAAAACGAAACCAAAAACAGTATTTCCAAATAAAACAATATGCAATATTATATTCATTGCTAGTACATTCAGTCATTGCTGTCAATAAATCTTTTAAGCAAGATTTTTTTGCACATCAATCTAATCTGACAACAACATCGCTTTTCGCATTCGACGTTTAATTACAGTTAAAAGAGCGTATATGAACATCACTGTCCCTCAAAGTAAATACTAGAATAAATCAAAGGTCTAATGCATCGATGGCAGCAGTTGAAATTCCCATTTGGCAATATAAAAGCAAGACAAGTGTTGACACTAATAATGAAAACTACCATAAAATGTTTACAATATAATAGACTCGTAATAGTGCAGAAAAACTACTAACATTTCCTTAAATCAAGACAAAATTATAGCTCCTTCTACATAAAATCTTTCTGTACTGACTGTTTTAACATTCTATACTAATTTTCTAAAGAATTTCCGACAATCTTTAGTAATTTGATGCAATTTTGATTATTTGAGTGCATTTTTACTCAGTTTTGAGATTTTTAGATCAAGCGTTGAACATTTTGTATTGGCTTCTTCATCCACCTGACGACGTCGCTGATTTTTCTACTAACATTATGCTAATACCATTTGAGCTTTTGACATCGTTTGCTGGTTCTTGACTAGATTAGCTTCCTTTATATTAGTATATCAAATAGTACAACTTTTGTTTGAAAGTCGAAGCACTTCCACTTGTATGGTTAAACAACATGAATAATGTAAAACCATGTTACTTGTATACTTACTCTCATAACTCGGTAAAAGTACAAATGCGCAATGACTGCAAAAAAATGTTTAAATTTTCCTCGTGTGTTTTGACTGCAAAATGACATTTGCATTGAAAACTACTGTGTACACAACACGCTATTATTTTCTTTTAAAAACCTAAATATTTTTCAGTGTTTTATTCTATTGTATTGCATGTACAAATTTTGTTTACTGAATTAGATAACTATAGTATTTGTCTGCTCAGAAAAATATTATTCAAATATTTGAGATACATTGATAAAAAAAAATGGTTTAATACGTTTATGTTAACATTTTTTTATCCGTTTAGGAAAATATATGAAAATTGCTTTATTATTATAAAAGTAATCGAATACTTAAATCAAAGTAAACATGTACTGAAAATCATTTGATTTTGAAATAAGTTTTGTTTGTTGTTAATTTTTAATGGTATAGCGTTTTAATTAGTGGTTTTACAGTGTCTCAATTAGTGATTTCATTACGCTTTAATATACTGACTGTGATAAGGGAGATTTCCACCCGAATAAATAATGTTTCAAATTCAGAAAAAATGTTTGAATTATAAAAAATTACATCAAAGGTCGGCAAACTTCAAAAATGCACAAATTCGGATCCAGCACAGATAAATATAATTTTATGCTATCAATTTAAATTTACTGCCGTAAGCAAAAAAATAATGTTTCACACTTCCATTATTTAATAAAATCGCGATTAGCATTTATAATTCCGTACATTTGTCCAAAAAAATGTATTTCTTTTAATAGTACTGTATAAATCTAAAATTGAATTAAAGCTGACTTAGTTCTTAACTTACAGCACCAAAGTCATTACTACGACAATTACAAAATTACAAAAGACGTATAAAAAAGTGCATACAATAAATGCGAAATAAATAATAAATACAGGAAAACAAATTAAATGTGTGAAAATAGTAATTCCGACATTTTACACGATATTCAGTTTTTAAATTTATAATCACGGATGTTATAACGGAAGTTAATAAATGGCACGTTTTTTACGCTTCACTAATCCGTATCATTTTATGATTAGACCTTAAGTTAACATGAAGTCCAAGTTACGAGCTCACACATGAAATAAATATACAGTATAGTAAGCCAACTGCAAACAGCATCAAATTCACTAAAATTTGTATGAATTGAGCTGAAAGACGAAGTCTGAATAACAAAGTTTTGCATACAGTGACGATATGCTGTATAAATATAATAAAACCCCTTCTTATTCATCGCCCAATGCAGATATGCTTTGCCAGTAAAATATTTCTTTAAAAAAATAAATTGAAATACTCTCGCACTTTTTTCAACGTCAATTTAACAGACGTCAAATAAAATTCCGCTCAACAAATAAAAAAAAGCATTTTGAATTGTTGGCATGTTCATTCGTTACACTGTTAATGGCAAGTTTACATGACGCCAACGCAACAGAAATACAAAAAACCCAGATGTTCAACAAAAAAATAAAATCCAATATAATTCAAACTTAATATAGTGTACTGGATAACATTGAGACACATTTAAAAACTCAGATTGAAACAACTAAAAACCTAAAAATTGAGTGTCATAATTGCATTAAAAAAGATAAAAAAAAAAGTAAAAATGCACTAAAATTGCAAATAAACGCATTAACATTTTTGCAATAAGTTTTGGCAAAAATATATCTCAAATACGTCGTTATATGGTATTTTCAATTTAGCTACTGTAAGTACACACACGAGAAAATATACGTTGATTACCGTGAAAAAGTAACAAAAAAAACGAAATTTGCTTTTAGATGATTACGGTATCATGTAAACAGAAATTGATTCAAATAAAACAGGATGTACTATTACTCTTCTATCAAATTCTCTTAATCTTTCAATTGCCTTCTACTAGTTTTCTTCCTAATTTAATTTTCATAGGCTAGCTCAGATTACAGTTAAAAGTCACAACATCTCCCCAAAACATAATACAGTAATGAAATCTCAGATAATCAAATAAAAAACGAATAATAATACCAAGAGCGAACTAATGGATTTCACCATCCACCAAATACAAAATGTTAAAAACAAGAGCAACCTAGGATAAAATGTACAAGCTCAAAATGGAATTTTCATTTCCTTCGTTATTTATTAGTATTTAATGAAATTTTCGTTGTTCAAAAGCTGTCATCTACCATTTGGTTAATCTATCAACAATTTTGAATAATAAACTTAAATGAATTCTGCTTAATTGTATGCTTTGTTAACATTAAAAGATTTAAAAATATTAATTAAAACGCAATACAAAAAATAATACTCAAAAGAGCAAAATACTATTCATATAAAAAAATAATGATAATATAAAAATACATTATCATCAAAAAAATAATTATCTTACTAAAAATTATTTCTGTTTAAAGTATCCAATGAACTCCAATATTACCATAATAACATTGACTTAAATGTGTTAAAAGTTGATAAATGATTTATTACTTGCTTAATATACAGTAAAACACGTATACCAAAACAATTTTTGGCATTGCATTTACTTTCATATTTATTTACAAACCGTTAAGCAAACACATATTTATCACTGCCAAAATTAACTATTTTGAAACTCCCACATTCATTATTCAGTTTGTAATCGATTTTTTTAAAAAACGCATTTATTATTAGCAGCGCAAGCAAGTTTAATGGCACGACCAAGTGCTTGTAATACCCATTTAAATGGTATTGTTATTTCCCATACGAACAATTTAAAACAACTCCTCGTTAGCTAAATTTTAATTTTAAACATCTCCAAACATAAAACAATCATCAACCAATTGAACCAAATAATTAATGACTAAATAAAAAGTGATTGCTACCACGCATTTTTACGCCC
Source organism: Helicorthomorpha holstii (assembly GCA_013389785.1). Classification (NCBI taxonomy): domain Eukaryota; kingdom Metazoa; phylum Arthropoda; class Diplopoda; order Polydesmida; family Paradoxosomatidae; genus Helicorthomorpha; species Helicorthomorpha holstii. The sequence goes on along the minus strand of JAAFCF010006596.1, from coordinate 29,292,982 downwards.
ACGTATCATTAAGCACAAAGTCCAGAAACACGTTGCAATCACTGTACAGTACCACAATAAGTTACAGTATAAGCTTATTGTACATGGACTGTATGCACCAAATGCTAATTTTGAACTGTGCGTGTTCTGTACTTGAACTATACGTGTACACAATGCAAAATGTTGTCGCATCAATGATCAGCAGTCTCCGTAGAATACTAATATTTTAGGCACATACGATGAATCATGAACATCAGGTTGATTCATTAAATCTCTTTTGAACTTTTTGACTTCATGTTAGTCAAACTCTTGTAAATTCGTTATATACGTTGCTAAGTAACACTGATGCATTTAAACAAAACACAAATTCCTTAATAATAGCAACATAAAAGAAAATAGGATCAGTGAGTTATTTTCTGGTATTGCACACTATTTGCCCACAACCTTATCTTTCACGATAAATTAACTAGACAAGAATTTGCGTAATAAAAAGCAAAACTGTCACAATAAACCACATTTCATATTGTAGATTTAAATTTAATTTCTGACGCCCCCGTATCTACAATTTTACATGTCACTAATAAAGCGGTTAAAAATTTAAATTGAATTCTTATGTTTGAGAACCTTAAGTCTTTTATTTTTTAAAGAAATTTCAAATACAAATTCAAAGCAATTTGTTTCTGTTTGTTATTTTGCTCCCATCATTATTTTCTCAATCGTTTATTTTTAGATTGTAGTATATTAAGTGCTTATAACTATGAATCTGCTTATAACAGGCTTTCCATTTCGACATTGCACAGATCAAAATTGAACTAGTTTACTGTTAAATACAGTATATACTACGCATTTCTAAAAGTTTTCCACTACTCCCACACTTGTATTCGCTACAGAAAAGAAACACTCTTAGCTCTTACAATCTCTTAATGAAGAAAACTTTTGATGTCTTTCCCTCGATTTTATCTATACTGCATCTAAACTCAGTTCTGCTTTCAATTTGGCATCAGCTCAGACAATTTCGATTTCATTTAAAGCCAAACAATCACCATCATCATTCGTTGACCATCTAAAATTACAGAGGGAAAACATCAAAACAACAACAACAGCTTTGATCACTAACATTTCACAAACAACTTTAATTAGATGGAATACTGAAAAAGAATTTCAGCATGGAATAAAATACCATTGAGTGTATTAAACTACAGGAATGCTATTTACAGTCGCCGTTTGAAATGAAATCAATATCTTTATAGAAAAAATGCTTAAAAATGTATAATCCACTGAATAATATCAGTAAATTAAGATCAGCGATTTAACCGATGTCATAAAATTATATTCATTCTCCACCAACATGTGCTCAAATAAAGTTCAGTACTTGATGATACTGAATGAAAAGTTACAATTAACTTCAGTTGAATTGTAATGTGCACATGCTAAATTTACCAACATTGTTTCGTAATTTAATTACGCCCAAATAAGGGCTGTTAAAGATTATACAGCAGCAATCGTGACGCCAACACACTTCCATTCTAGTATTTAGTGAGACAGTGCTCATCATTTCGAGTTAATCATTTTCACTAAAACTCTTAATATTGTGTGCACATTTAAACAAGTCATTTTCACCATTAGCGATTTCATCAGAATTTGCTATTAGAACAAATTGATCACCAGGGATCTTTAGCAAAAGCTAGTTTCCGTGTTAATGAATAAAAATAAGTTTAAATTTAAAAAGTATAGTGATTTATCATACAATACTGTAATTAACAATTAGAGCTGTGAAACGTTGACAAGGCTGCTAGTTTTTTTTGCTCATCAAATGAATGTAACAACGTTAAAAGCGTAATTAGTAAACAGTAAAAACATTGTTAAAATGTCAACACTGCTTTCTCGCTACAACCAACCAATACCATCTTTAACTTGAATTAAAAATAAAGATTTTGTACATTAAAAGTCAGATTAAAGACACTCTTATTTCAGTACTGCTTCTCGAAAACCCAATTTAATTGATCAAAAAGAAAATATTGCTCTTTAATAGTCAAATTTGGCTTTTCAAACATCACCAGTAAAAATGGACTTTGGGGGGATAAATCCAATTTTCTGGTTTCTTGTACAAGGCTATTTAAGTTCGATTTTACGCCACAACAGTAGCAATATATTGGTTTTCTTTACTCAAAACTCCTAACACGTCTTTTCTTGCTTTAACATTTTGCTCATGAACGGAATAAACTAATGTAATATAATAATAATAACAAAATCGAAGAACTTGTGCATCAACTTCAACGCATGCTCTGGCATAAATAATACAACTTTATAGTGTTAAAACATAATGTAAATGCGAACTGTACATTTTGATAATCATTTGAGATTTCTAAAAGTTAATTAAACAAATGAGAGAATAGTGTGCATGCATATTGTTCATTAAGCTAAACAAGTTGCAGAAAGCAATCGACAATTATTTAAATTTATTCATTCACGTATTCTGCTAAAGCATTCAATATGGTAGTAAATTTAGCACTGACAAAAAAAGAAAAAAAACTGGAAAGAATTCAGCAGCTGTTGGATTCCACAAACCATGTACAGTAAACAAAATTAATACATTTTTCAAACTCAGTGATTATCTACGTCAAGTAGCTCTATAACTTTATTTTTTCTCTATATATGAATACTTCGTTAAACTTTAAACATTACATTGTATGTGCTAACTCAATTACACTAACAGTAAACCATTAGAAGTTTAGAGTTTCTATTAACTTATAATAGTTTTATAGTCATTTTATATGAGGTTTTTCAGACAAACGTTTTTTACAATGAATTTATCTTGCTTCTAAACAATATGCGTTTAAGTAATTAAACGACTATTCATTTAAATGCCAGCTTTTTAATTATATTACAGGTAGTTTTTTTGCAACTTATCCAAGGCATCGAAAGCTAATAAGCATTAATAAACGGCACACTGGAAAAAGTAACAGCGAATTTAACATGAGACATGATTGGAATTCTCTCCTAAGTGATGATCCATCGCTTTTATTTCGTCACTATTCTACTGATTTCTTCCCATCGGTAATTAATAAAAAAAAACTTTAATGTTTACTTTCAAATTGCTTTAGTTACCATAATTAAATAAACTAAAATTCATATTCATCTTCAGGCCGATGCAATGGTTAAATATGTTAATGATTTTCGGACAAAGCTACAGATAAACGTCCAATATAACACAGAAATAAGAAATATAAAACGCAATGAAAATGCTAATACGGATGAATGTCTGAGAAAAACAAACGCAGAAAACAACCATTTATTTTCAATGGAAGATCAGCATGGAAATGTCTACTGGTGCAGGTTGAATTTTTATAAGCCGTGCTAGAATTCAGACATCGATACTTTAAAACAACAATAATAAGATAAAATATACCCTAATTTGTAACTAGAAGGTAGTAAAGATGCGTATTGAGCATCTAATTTCGGCCCAAGAAAATTATTAATAATTATGTATGATGTTTGCTAAAATTTAGCACTGTATTGAAATGAATATACAGTACTGTATTTACATCTTCAAAATGTAATACTAATTTTAAAACCTAAAATTATTTTAATTAGAAACGTCATTGTTAACACTGGATTTTGGAAACCAAACCAACCAAGTTTTCAAGGTTCTAATCTCACTGTGGGATATGAAGCTGTCCCAATTGACCCTAAACAATTCGAAGGAAAAAGCGTCCTCATTCTAGGACGTGGAAACTCGGCATTTGAGACTGCCGACGCAATTTATGGTCAGACCAACGTAGTTCATATGGTCAGTCGGTCTCGAGCCCGGCTTAGTTGGAGCACTCATTACGTTGGAGACTTAAGGTTAGTCTGTAAGTTGAAAGTCAATTCCCACTTTGTGTAGGGATTTACAACTCAAAATGACACAACTTCGATCCCCTTTGGGCAAAACATTTCTTCTCATCAACAATAAGATAAAGTTTGCTATACTATAATAATAAAAGTAGTATGCAGTATATGAAAGGTTATTGCCAAGTGATCGTATAGAAAATATTCACTTCTGTTTATCTCAGATAAATTCCTTAGCTTTGAAAACAGCAGTGAAATGTAGCATTTCAAAAACGTTAAGACTAAAAGTTTTTCTGAGAGGATGCCAACAGCAGATACTGTATTAAGTGTTAAAAAGTCAAAATACTTTACGTGGGCCATTACTATACCTACATAAGTCGCAATAATAGCAGAGATAATTTATTGATGACAAATTTGACTTTCCACACGTATGCGAGATAAACCCAACAATTCGCACTTAACGCTAGCTTTTCACTCAGGGGAAAAAACATTTTCTTCTCGATGAAAAATTTTCTCATTATACACCTACACACACACTAAACTTTCACTGAAGATTTTAAAATATAAAAAAAAAGTTGTAATAAAAGTTTTGAACTCTTTCTGTATCAAGTTACTGAAAACATTGTTGTTTTCTTCATCAGTTCATCTAGTCTTAAAACAGTTAATCTGGTAAAACTTACAAAACAATAACAACTAATTGCAATAATTAATCATAACGGAATGACATAAAACGTTAATTTTTTAGCAGTAATATAATGGTTTGCTTCAGTTTTTCAAGCATAAACGTATTAAAAATAGCCCATATTCTGGATACCTATGCATACTGTAAAACCACAAAGATACTTATACAGTATTTGACTAACACAACAAAATAAATGCACATTATCTACTAATATAATTCATGTATATTTCACGTATATAATACTGTACTTCTAATTTGCATCATTACCTTTACTTATGTAATCTTTTGAATCATATAAGATTGTGTAAACAATCTATACGATGTACCAGTTCCCTATTTCTACATTTTGTAAAAGGAATTATGCTTAACAGTATGCGCATTAATAATTATACGTGATCCAGCTTTAAGTTTAATATTTTCATCCACAGAGCGATCAATAATGGTCTGCTGGACACCTACCAGCTAAAATCTTTAGATGGACTTTTAGAAGCCCCTGTTGAGGAAATGATTTTTGAGAAGCGTCGAAATAAAATTTACATTCGCTTACCGTGGCAAAATCATCCGAACAATGTCACCAATTTAACAATTTCACCAGCGTATCGTAGAATTGGATCTGAATTGGATAACTTCTCACTAAGAGAAGGGTACGACTATGTTATAAGATGCCTAGGATTTCACTTTGACGATTCAATATTTCACAAGTGAGAATCGTAGTTTAAAATATGTCAATAAAATCGTATAACAATTCATACGTACTTCGGTCAAAACTAATCTGACAATTATTTCCTATTAGCTCGACAAAACCTGGACGAGGCAAAGGATTAATTGCTAAATATCCCGAGGTTTTATCAACTTACGAGTCACCAACCATACCTAATCTTTACTTTGCTGGAACTATAACGCATTCTTTAGATTTTCGTAAGTCAGCTGGCGGATTTATACATGGCTTTCGATATACAGGTACTGTACAATCTCAATTTCGTTTAAGAACAATAACCAGTTCAAATGTGTCGCTATTATACATGGCTTAATAACTCAGTTATGCTATACTAATTCTGCTTACTTACTACAATTTTATCCTTTCAGCTCGAGTTCTTCATCGTTTACTTGAATACAAAAATCACGGAACAAAATGGCCAGTTACCGAAGGATCATTTGCAGACTTGCTGAACTTTATTGTGAAGCGAATCAACGAAGCTGCTGGACTTTATCAGATGTTTGGTACTCTTGCAGATATTATTGCGTTTCGAATGTAAGTTCACTAAAAGTCTCATTAATTTTAAGACGAAAAGATCAATATACTGAAATATATAAATCTAATACGCGTTCGATCCTACTGTACTACACGTTACGTTTTAGCACGTAATGATGCCGTACGTTTACGTCACATTAGAACTGTACTGCCCTCTCTTTACTTTTTAATACGGTACAGTATAATGTACTGCATTTTCATGAATTTGCCAAGTATTTCACACAAAAACGACACAATCAATTAGTTAAATTACTATTTAATTTAAATATCTCCTAATTGTTTTTATGCATTTACATTATATTGGTTTCTGAACGGTTTATAGTAATGGGTCAAGGCATACTGAAATTATTAATTAAAAATTGAGTTAAACCAGCTTAAAAGCTCTCATATTTCAGTAATCAAATTAATTTAGTAACCAATACTTTTTAACTTAATTTTTTTATTGATCTATTACAAATGAAATGACTGTTCACCACCGTATATTATTTTAAGTTTATCTTCGGTCTATCAAATAAACAGTATTGATTAGGTCATTCTATTTAATATACTGTAGAAATGAAACGCATCGACATTATCAAGTATTCGACGAATTTCCTGTCAGTGAATTGCACCAATTTCAGAAGCTGACTGGCCATGAAATAGACCAAGGGATAATCGTCATGATGATGATCTATGGTCCAAATTTCTCAGGTCCTGACAAAGACACATTTCGTCCGGATAGAGCGACTGGCGATCCACTTGAAGCTCATCTATCCAATTTTCTTCATCCTGTTTTTTACTATTACGACCGACTTCCATCAGGTATACCTATTAATTACATTTATAATGTTAAAAAAACTAACACCAAGATTTTATAACAGAGAATCAGATGTTCCATAAACCTCCAAGTTGGATTCTTCCACGTCCTAATCGAATTCATCACGTTCTAGAAGACTTTCTCACATCATGGACAGCACCGCTTAGTCATATTTTACCTCTGAGACGATTTCTGGAATATTGCATTGGTCAAGATCTTCGCCATTTCTTTGCAGAAACATGTCTCCAATACTCGTTAACTCATTCAAAACTCCCACTTACATGTCAAGATCACTTCATGTCAGTTCAAGGTGTTGCAGTGCCAATTATGCCAACTCCAGAAGCTTCTGTAACACAATTCATATTATGACATAGCCTAAAATAGACACACAAAAAAGATAAGAACCAGAATTAACTTTGTTAACATTAAAATGAAATATATCTTAAAAAATAAATGGCACTCTTAAAACTTTTATCATAATGTACTTGTAGTTACAGTATACTGATACAAAGGTAAAATATTTACCTTTAAAATATTGGTAAGTCAATCAAGACATAATATATTTTATAGAATTAATTTATTTATATAACACTGTGTTTAATTTCATCATTAAATGCATTATTTGTAAGCAAAAGATATATATTTCAGACTATAATATTGTTAAAGACTTCAATTTCATTGAAAAACTAGAAAGTAATTAGCTTCGACGTTTCATTAGTAAAATCTGTCTTTTAAAAATTCAATAATGATTAATACTGTCATCTTTAATCTAATCTGTCGCATTTTTACATGTGTGATCATTTAAAATGCAATCTGTTTCAAACAAGCGACTTCCATGTGTATGAAAAATTAATAAATGTTGTTTGTGTTTATTAAAACACTGTATATTAATTTTGTGACTTGTCTATTAATGGGAATTTTGATTCTGTAAAAAAAAAACCTTATACTGGTAAACTGAAAATAACGGTAATAACAATTTTGAACGAAAAGTCGAAAACAATTTATCTTGTTTATTCTAAACTACATTTGCCATCACAATTAAGTATATTTACTTTCAGATTATTGATTTTTGGTGGAAAGTTTTTAAAAAAAAAATAGATTAATGGCTGCTGACCTCGTCCTGCAAACTTTGGGGGTTTCCTGTTAGCAACGTACACTGTTGTGCAAATAATAGAAACTCCACCTTTGTATAATGTACAATTAACATTACACGATTTCAATCACCTCAAAACAAATTGATATGGGTTTTGATAAGCTCTTTCAATAATTTATGCTAGATTTAATTATGCCATCTCAGAACAATGATCGAAAATTAACGTTTTCAACTGCAATAAAAAATTCCAAAAACAAACCATAACTCTTTTAAATGTATAAATATCGCTAAATAAACCAAACGTTAATCAATTAGACACCATTCCATCAAAAAAAAACCTGTAAAAACGGTACTTTATACTAGCAATAATACTGCATAGTACGTAAAAAGTCGTTATTACTAAAATGTCAAGAAACATATTTATTGTTTGTGTCTTAATGGCAATATCTTTAAATAAAGTGGTAAGTAACTTTTGTAACAACTTTAAAGCACAACTCGTTTAATAGACTTTTGTGACACAAAATTGGCTTCCAAAATATAAAATATTGGTTTCAATAATTTCATTTTCATGTGGGCTACGTTGAAAAAACTATAGTTTTATGTAACTAGAAATACGAATAGCTTCTCCAAAACACTTTTTCCTCTCTAACTTTATTAAATTATATACTCTATTTACTTTTTTACTGTTTAGTTATCCTCTGAATTTGACTTTAATCCTTTTGAGCAACAAGGAACGTCTTCTATATCCTTCAGCACAATGTTGGAACTGCTATCAACATTGAAAACACTTAGCGCTTCTGATACATCGCTTGGCTCTTCCCATTCTCAAGGTATTCCACCTACAAAAACGGATAACCAAAATGGTCAACAGAATCATATCGATCATCTGGGCAGCTTTTTAGTAAACCTTCTTAACGGTGTTGGGAACACAGTAGATGGTGGACCTAATAAACCAGGTCTCATCAGTGATCTACTTCAGTTGGTGAGCCACTTGCTTGGATTTCTAGGATTAGGTGGTAAGGACCATGGTTTGTTAGGAGGATTACTAGGAGGACTTCTTGGCGATCTTCTTGGAAGTGGTAGCGGTGGTGGGCTGCTAGGAGGACTTCTTGGTGGTCTTCTGGGAGGTGGTGGCGGCGGTGGCCTCTTAGGTAGTTTACTGTAAGCTGAACTTTAATTTTAACTGAAATACAAACATTTGAAATTATAATTAGTAAGTTATAACAATATTTTGGTCAATAATTAAATTATATTTAAACTAAACCAAGTCCATGTATTTATTAAATACAAAAGTACAATCGATACCACATATTTCACTAATTGGCTAAGTCCAGAATATAATAATGAAGATTGATCGGTTTTGGTTTGAAACTGCACAAACATCAAATAATTAAAACAAACTTTAGCCACTATAAACAAAATTATAGAAATCAATTATTTTTCGAAAAAGATGTAAAGTAGAAGTCCAGTTTGACGTGGAATAAAAACATTTCACGAATTATTTCCATAATACTCCAACAACCGAATTAACAAAATCAGCTTTCACAATGATCTCAGAATCTTAAATCATCTGTCAAATCACTGTGAAAACCAGTTTTGTCTACAAGGTCTCATATGAAATCCATTCTGCCCACGAGTAACTTCATTCTTAACTATCGCTGTACGAGTTCTCAACTGCAACTCAGTAGCCATCCAACCTGAAAAGAACTTTAAAAATTTTATTCACAATATTACAACACTGAAACCGTGTTACAATAACAACAAAAACGACAGCTTTTATAAACCCACCCATAATAAGTTTACATTCTATTTTACATAAGTTTAATAATGGTTAGAAATTTCAATCGACAAATACCTCTAGACACTTATTACAGTTTGTTAACAATTCAACTGCACAGTTATTATACGACAATAGTCAACGTTTAGATTACTCTTAAACAAAATGAAACCACAATAATAATACACTTGTAAACACTACAAAATAAAACGGTACAAGCACACATTAGTAATTTAAAAAAATCTTAATTTTCAACTTCCTGTCTTTTGCTCTCAATTTTGATTTTTTTTTGTTGGCCTAATATTTTCCTGAGAAATGACAATTAAAACGGTTGCTCACACGCACAAAATTGTCTAGTAAAGACATCAACAAAAACTATCGCAAATAAAGCCTAAAATTACTACACACACTAGTATTAATTAAATTCTATCTGGCACAAGAAAATATTTTTTTTCAATGAATTTTTGGGTACTATACGGTACTACCAACCGTGAATTTCCTGTTTATTATCGATTGCATACGTTTTTAATTTTACATTTTTATTTTTAGACTTTTTCCCCCTTCTCCCCCAAGACAGAATTTCATTCACACACACAGTTTGAATTACAGTCCTCCCTTCAGTTTCCTCTCTTATCATCAACGCATATCTTCCTATCTACGTTTTCACTTGTTCATTCACAAAAATTGACATAAACTAGCCTTGGACATTCAACTTCATATTGAACAACTTAGTGACGTAAGCACCAACATCCGCAATGAAATACTCGGTTCTCCTCAAATAGAAAATAATTTATTACAGTACTGTACATGTTAAAACAAGGCCTGTGCTTCTTCAGTAGCCTCTAAATTATAATTATACAGTAATTATGATTTTTAATCCTGTATTTAGCATTTATTACTGAATTTTTAAATGAGAAAATGAGCAAAAAAAAGCTATTTTAAAGTTAACTCATAAAAAATATTGTGCCAACATAAAAGTATACTAATATTGTCTTTAAAAGATTAAGTTGGACATTTCAATCACTAAATGCTTAACATGGTTTTAAAATTCCAATGACTAAAGAAACAAATTCGGTAAAATAAATTAGTATTAACTTTTAAAAAAACTCGGCATCGTTTTCATTAATAAACTATACTATTTCAATAGGCAAAGTAATTATTTGTTTTGTAGCAGCCTATCGTATACTTGGTATTATTTTACAGATGACCTCTATACTGCCATTGCCAATTTACAATGTACCACTGCAAAGGATTTCCACTCCCAATTTCCCATATTCGTAGAAACTTTTAACACATGCAATTCGTACAAATTTCACCAAGATAATCAATCGCTGCAAAGTGTACAAAAGTAATTTCAGTATAATAAAAATCTATTTCAGTCCACATAACTTACAACATAGAAGTTTGAAATTACAAGTACTGTACTAAGAAAATCCAAAAAAACCAAAATAAATATTCATTATTTTATAAAGTGCAGAAAATTAAGTTACATAAAACTTGTCATCGCAATAAAAAAAATAAATATTACCTGTTAAGTGTCACGTGATAATTTTTAATTCCAATGCATTTTATCCTTAATGAATTCATCTTTTGCATGGCTGAATTCCGTGATAAGTTGATAACACTGTTTTTCAAAGGAGCACCAGTTCATCCATAGTCATTATGAACTCAGTTTTGCTTAACCTCAATCCCTGGTATCAACCTAAAACACACAAACAACACAAACTTTAAAAATAAAGCTGAAGTCCAAGTTTATATCAGTACAGTAATTATTAAAACTGAAACATTTTGCAGTGTTGTGTGGTTAGAAAGTCACAGGTTTAAGTTAAAATAAATGGGAGTGAAAACTAATACTGCTTTTACACCCAGCAGTTTCACAACCCGGAAGTCACTAACAAGAAAAAATCTTTGATAAATAAGTTTATGGTGTATTTATAGTCTTCTAATTCATAAAACCCAAAAGTCACGTGACAAATAACAAAATCCGGTGAACGGTTACGCTACACTACGTAAAGACATGTTGCTACCGTTAAGCTCAAGAATTACTATTGGGATACCAACAGCTGGATAAACATTATGACACTCTCTTTAGTTGTTTTTTATTTTGATATTTGAATCAGTTTTCAAGCCAATAGTAAAGTCTATGTTTGATAAAGCTGTCTAGTTCTGACGTAACTTCCTGTGATACAAAATAAACAATGGCAAGATAATTATCCATGAAACGAGAAAACTTTATACCTTTTAGTTTCTAATTAAATAAATGAAAATTAAGTAGTTTCATCAAAAATCATAAAATGGAATTCATTATTGCACAGTTCTGCATTTTTTTAAAAAAAAAATTCTACATCACTGTTTCGCAATAAGCTGTAAATATAGACATACAAAAATAAAGACTGTGATGAGAAGAGTTAAGACATTCCTAAGACATTGTCATCAAATTGGGTGGAGTGTTTTTCATTTAAAGCAACAAAAAAATTGTTCCACCAATTAAAAGTTTTTGTCATGTTGGTCGTCGTCTAATAAGAATAAATACCGAAGCACAAAATTCAGCTCCACCTACATTTGAATTCCAACAACTCGCTCTCACAATCATTGGGTGGTCAGCATTTGGGTGGCAATTGCTATTGTTATAGAAAAGAGAAACACGCTCATGGAAAAAAAAATTAAAAAAAGCTGCAGTGTATAAGGAAAAAAAAAAGCTCAACTACGTTGCTTACATTTTTTTTCATCTTTATGATTCGTTTGGACTTTGCTTTTCATATTCGCTTTAGCAAATCGTTTGTCATCCTTCACTGACTATTTTATCCTTCTCTTTCAACTCCCTCTTTTCCTATCTTATAATAATATCTTTTGTGTGTGCAACAGCTTTCATTAGACACCAAAAAGAAAATAGTAAAGTGGATTTCACACGCTCCTTTCTGTCTATATCTATTACCCATATTATAATACTAACAGTACATTTCAAAATAAAAAAGTAACAAATATGTTCATCAAGGTGAAAAATGCCTGAAAAATACATGTATTATGTAAGAAAATAATTGAAACATACTGCAATAATTTGCATAAACTTTTTTTTTGGTGGCTCATTTGGTAAAAGCGTGGACCAAAAGCCAGGAAACTCAAACTAAAGTAAAAATGGAAATGGTAAAGTCATGAAAAATCGAATATATAAGTTGAAATTTACCATTGCTTCAAAGTTCCATAACTTCAGTCCACTAAATGTTTTTTTTGAATTTATTTTAAATGGATGCAAAATTCAGTCTTCATAAGTGTCAGAGGGGGAAAAAAGTGCAGTACAGTCTCTACATTTAATTTACTGCGTGTTATTAAATTATAAAATTCAAAGATCAATTTACAAAACTGTAAAAATCGCCTCTAACTGTCAATTAACCCATTTCAACATTTATTTACTGTACATGATACCATATACAGTAGACCGCTTTCAATTGAAGTTGTATCGAATAGCATTTACTATAAAGAATCTTTTTTTTTTCTCTTCCAAACCTAAATGGAGCAAATGCAGCGACAACTGTCAAAACACTGCGTAAAATGTCCATCGTGTTCTTCCCACCATATAAATAAAGATTAGTTATTGACATGATGTAACCCATATTTTGTTTACATATTCAATCATGTAATTGTTGATCAACTTTAACGAACAACTTCATTTAGGCAGCAAAGCAATTTCAATTAATAAATAAATTTATCCAAGACAACATTATACTGTATAAACTACAGTACTTCCCCCCTCTCACCCCGAGGTGCTACAATTTAAAGGAGTTATGTCTATAATGAGGAAGTAGTAGACGAGGAAAAAAGTCCATATAATGCAACCTGATATTTGAGATCTTCAACCGATTCGCGATCCAACATGACCGCTTGCTAATTCGCTGGCATTTAATTTGGCCACCGCGTATCTCTTATTATTATCCACATTTTTATTTTTTTACATTATTAATAGACGGTGCTCATGTCCTATACAAAAATAGTAAACAAATTTAAGTGCCGAAAGCACTTCCTATACGAATGCTTTAATCAAGGAGCATCATTTGATGAAAGTTTCATAAACATGTAAAAATTGCTGAACTATAATGAAAATATTTTCTAAATTTTAACCAAAAATTTAATAAACATGACATAAAATTTCTTAGCAATAATCCATTTAAAATTGCATCAAAAATTAAAAATACCAGTGGTAGTGTTAACTCAACTGACTTTTAAGTTGTAACGACTGGCATAAATTACTAGCATTTTCTCACTCAACTACAGTATGTTAAAACTAAATAATTCTAAGTAACTTATTACACGACAATGTGGTTCCAGAAAATACGAAGAAATGAAGCATCTACTGTAACTATGAAAGTTTTTCAATTGTGCAATTACGCCAAATGTTCATGCTGGAAATTCAAATTAGTAAAATAGCATACATTTATGTCTAATGATTTTATAGGTCGTAAATTGTAAAGTGTTGATTTGACAGACTTTTAACAACAAATTCCTGGAATAATTGAGAGGAAGCTGCTGTAGTTGAACTCTGCCTCCATCCAACATCAAAAGAAAAATGGGGTGATATGAGGTGGAAATTCCGTGTTTCCGGATTTCACACGCTGTTACTAAATAATGAATGGAAAAAATATTGATTACTCTCCCACCGCTAAACTTACAAAACCAGTTTTCCAATATAGTCAGCTGCCAAGTTTTCATTCACCCTGTAATCACCTACCCAACCGATTCATCTTACGTCAATCAACAAAATGGTTAAACTTTGACTTAACCGATTTCAAATTCATCACCAAATATCGCTGCACGTTCAATACAAGTTAATCAAAATTAAAACAATAGTTGCAAACTTACACTGTATGAATTGCTTGTATGTCATCTAAACAACCAAATGGCTTTGTAATGGACTAACTCTATTAACTCAAGTACATGATTAGCCTGCAAGGTTGTACACATTAACATTTCATCACTAAAATGCCAATAGCAAACACAATTTGTATTAATATCTGCGCACATTGAAATGCAGTATACAGACCTGTAATAATTTCAAAATGTGCCAATCGTAAATTCGCATTAATCCAACATTTAATGCGTCTTGGAATTTTATTTTGCTTATGAATTTCATCGCAACCGTAACAATAATACGGCGCTCTATTATAGCTCTCGAGTAAGGCACTATAGATGTTTATAGTTAAAACACTAAATTATAATCACACTTTAAGTACTAGTATAACTTTTATATGTACACACTTACTTTAGTATAAACATCTATCTATATTCTATAGTTACTATTTAAAAGTGCAAAATCCAGACTAAATTAATGCAATAAAAATGAAATCCATAGACTGGTTAACCACATAACGAGTTTTTTCTCCTTTTGGCATCGAAATACAGCATATTGTTAAAATTATTTACATTTTTAAAATGTTAATTACTGAATTACGCAATACAATTACGTAAAGTAGTTTGCATTCAACGCGTTGATTGCCCAATCTTAGGTTTTAGAAACGTGAATTGATTGATGATCTACAAGTTTTTACTTTGCACAATTTCTCGTTACTTAGCAGTGGTTGGCAACTCAAAAAAAAATTAAAGAATATAGTGTTTATAAATCATTAGACAATAATTTAAAAAAAATAATTATAAGAGCATATTCGATTCACCTTCATTGTCATTACTATATTATTACCCAGTGTAAGGTATGCGATTTTGTTTAGTGTTAAAAAATTATCATCACTTTTCAAATTACTCGTTTTCATCTAAGCGAAACGAAAACCGATCGGTCTCAATTGTGTGCGTAGAAAAATATAATTGAAAATAGATAATAAATAAGAGTATGAATGTAGGAGGCGTTAATGATCCAATCCATCCGGTTTGTATATCCATTCATCTCACCGCTCACAGGGCTTCTAAAAGAATTTCGTTCATCACCATTCATTCCTCCCTCTTTCACTTCCATCATTTCCTAACTTCATCTCTATACAGTACCTACTTACTCCATCTGGCGATGATTATGTTTGGAATTTGAAACTTTTTTCCGCATATCAGAACGGACCAGGCGTCTTGTGTACACTTTGCTTGGAGCATAGAGATTGCGAGAATATAGAGGAGGTGGAGGGGGTGTAGACGGTGCTTTAAGAATGACGGCTAAGGTCACATAACTAACAAGTCATTGACTCTTTAAAAAAAATGGAGGAGGATGGAGTAATGTAGAGGGAGAGGAAGAGAGAGGGGTTGGGGTGTAGAAATTGATGTCGGAGAGGGAAGATGGAGTAGTTTGGTTCATAAAAATGTACTGTATACTCCCGAATGTAACTTCATTCTGTCCTGGGGTGCCTCCAAACGACAACATATCAAAGCACTATGCTTGGTTGTTTGGAGTGCCAAAAGGTGATGGGAAAAGAGAATAGCCAGTAGAGAAGGGGGTAAGAGAATAAATACTGTATTACAAACCCCATGTCACACATAATAACGGTAATATTTAATTGATGTTACCTAACTCGGTATTATTCTTTTCGAACTCATTTAATAACAAGTTGCAAGTGATGGAATTTTTAAGCTAAACAACTTAAAACAAAATCGAAACAGTGAATTCCATCAAATTTGAGTACTGAATCGTAAACATCGAAAAATCGTGTGGGTTGAAAAAATAATTTCGTTATTTTAAAAGCAAATTGAGTGCCTTTAAGAGTGAATTGTATAATCCCATAATATCTACCAAATTAAATCAGTCTAAATTCAGAAATAATATATGAGTATTGCAATTTTATTCAACTAAACTTGTAATTTATTTAAATGTTTTCGCTAAAAATTAAGTGCTGTATTGTGTTATCTGTAAAAAGTGCACTTAGTTTTGAATTATTAGATAATGCTTTCTTAGGTAATTATTGTTAGTTTAAATTAGGTAAACTGTGTAATTTTTTATAATTAATTTGACAAATTTACCATTTAGTAATTACGTGAAAATACAGATTCGAACGTATTAATTACTTATAAAATTAATAACACTTATTCATAATTATATCTCATACTGTATTTACAAATAAAAAGATTGTAGTAAGTAAAGTAACCTCATTTCTTGTATACAAAAGACATAACTCATAGTGGATATGACATGCCTTCATAATTTTAATAATTACTATACTTCTAGC
>JAAFCF010006596.1:29258531-29276321 GCA_013389785.1 Helicorthomorpha holstii | reverse complement strand
AATGAATCATCCATAAATAAGTTAAATATTTGCAAAAATATAGTACAATAGATTAAACCTTCAAGTTACCTTTATATTAAAAATTCAACTTGGAAAAACCTTTTTTTTTTTTTTTTGTTAAAAGAAAAAAATGTATTATTTTTACTTCGCTAAGTATAAAAGTAATAATGTTTTATGGTTATTAAAGAATGCATTGTATGCAACTTTGAAGTTTGAATACAAATCTCACACAGTAGTAACAAACGAGATCATTCAATGTATTCAAATGAGCAGACAAGTTAACAGTATTATTATGAAAACAACTTTCAAGCACAGAAAAGAATTTCAACTATTTTCCCATTTTAATTCAACTACATATTTGCAACGCCTCTTATGTAACGCATTCACATTTTTACCTTCCCCTTCCAAAAAAAAATCTACTTAATATCATTACATCACACAAACACAAAACATTTTTATTATAAAACTTTTATATAAAAAATCAAAAAAAAATGTGCATGTTACAAGTAATATCTTTTTGTACTTGTACTGTAGCTACTGTATAATGTATGAAGAAGGAAGGTATTGAACTTCCGGGAAAACATTTCAGTTCGTCCCAAATAATAAACCCTTATATAATCTCAAGTTAAGATCTAAGTTGCCAAGCTAAATGTCTCGATCCATTTGGTAAGAAGCACTAATAAATTCATCAAAATGCCTCCCGAAATTAACATCAAAAAAATGATGCATTCACACGAATTAACCATTCTATTGGTTAACCAACTACTGAACTGCAACATTGAACACCACACAATCAACTACATTAAAATTTAATTACAAACAATCCAATAATCACATTATAATGGAATTACTTCGCAAAATGATAATTATTAGAAGTTTATCTTTATAGGTGATTAAACTGAAGGTCATGGGTCAACAAGTATATAAAAATTTCTCTCTGTTTAACTTTAACCTTCTAGTTAAGCTAATACAAATAGAAAAGAATTTTCCTCTTCCTTTTCTTCCCAAATTTATTACTCGGCATAGTAACTTTGAATGAGTGGTATTTGGCGGCGGCGTCTCGGTTTGAGAAAAATAATAGGAAAAAAAAAGTGAGAGAGCAACTATAAAACTTATCTTTGCCTATAGGCAAGTACTGTATATTGTTTGTCAATATACTGACTTTTCCCAGGGGATCCGAGCACAATTTCTCTTTTTGTGTAACTCGCACCTCCCAACCCCATCAAAAAACAAAATCTTTTTCCTTCACTGGAAAAACTTCACAGCAACTTTCACCATTTCTTTAGCACCAACCACTACCACTGGCACCATCACCTCAAAATTCAACTATTTCTCATTCAACTCATTCTCATTTAACACCATCTCCCCTTTCATCCACTCAAATAAACATTACACACACCCAAGCAATTTTCTCCACTTATCTTTATTCTTTTATGTTCTATCGTCCATCTTGTTGACAGGGCCGACTCAAAACATATTCAAATGAATAAGGACCCCATGATTTGGTGCATTCGTTCAAAAATACAGCCAAGTTCATAATTTTATACCAAGGCAAAATAAAGTACTGTAATAAAACTCGTTTATATCTTTTTTCAATGATTGGAACCACTAATCCTTAATGATCTGTTTTTATGTCTAATTCCAGAAAGACGTGTTAAAAACTTAAACGTCCGACATTTACTCGGGTCACAGTTCTTATTATACAATACGAGTCCAGCACTCCAATTATAAATGCAGTACTAACTTACACACAACCAGACACAACTTTCCATTCTCTCTCGTTATATTCTGCAACTTTGTAGTAATTTTTTTTTCCTTCTATACTTCTTATAATGACCCCTTAACCCCCGTACAACTCCCCCGCATATCCCACCATCACCTCCCCATCAAAGATCACCGCCTGCCTTGACCACAAGCGTGAGAACTGCACAACGATCGTGGGTGGCATCACCGAGTAAAAGAAGCAGAGAAAAAGATAGAGAAGATGAAGGGAAAGACTGTGGGTGGGGAGTGGATAGGATGAGATTTGAGAAAAAAAAATGGGGGAAAGGAAAATGGAGGTGGCACAGAGAGGAATTGCATTTTTCCACATTCATGACACACAACAAGAGTGGGTGTGTGGGAGTTTAAAATAAATTTTTTAAAAAAAAAGAAGTGAATGCATCTTCCTTCATTCCATAACGCTGTGTGCATGCGTAACTTCATTCAAAACGCCCTTGGTGAAGAAAAAACAATGCTGCCTTCATTTATTGGCTCCGTCTTGTGACGTAATAATAGAGTACGACGATTTCTGAATAGAGGAATGAGATGGACGAAAATATTTACAGTATAAATAATTCCTTAAAGTTTAGATAAAGGGTAAATAATTTCACATACAGTATACTTCCTGGTTTAAACCGAATGAGTCTGACCAAAATAAAAAATACCCCTCCTTCAAACATGGATTTCATTGATGGAGACTACCAATACAAATATGTAACGTCGAAATAAATATTGCTAAAAGTAGAATTAGACAACAGATGGCGCCAATAGTTTCAACAACCATAAATGTCTATTTCAAGAATAAAGAATCCACCTTTTGTGGGCGACTGAGTAGTAATTATAACAAAAATTTTAAAAATATTTACAATTATTGACGACTTAAAATACGGCAATTATCAATAAATTAGCTCAGAATCTAAGGGGATAATGTCAAAAAAATGTAGAAAACCATTATCAAAATCGATCTTAAGTTGGCAAAATTGAGTTAACGATTGCCTAAATGAGTATCATTTATTAGACATAGAATGTTAAGCGTCCTAACTTATGTGTCTAGATTGGACTCAGCAGTTAGCAGTAAATCTCTAAAATCTATATCATGATGCTGGAGGCCCACGCCAAATCTGAGAAGAAACAGTAAATGTCGGTGACCCTGTGAAGATAAATTTACCCATGTTTCACTTTCTCGTGTTATCTAATCCTTAGACATAATAAATACGTTACAAACACTAACAACTCAAAAGGAAACTTTATTGAATCCTGAATTTGGATCCTCACAACAACGACCAAAAAAAAAATTTGTTTTGACCTAAACTAGGAAGCAGCATCACTACACGGTAATTTACTACGCTTGGCTGTAAAAAAAAATAGGGGAATAAAATTGAGAGTTAAGAAGAAACGTCAGTGTGTTTTTCAGTACTTCCTGTTTAACTTTGAAAAACTGACACCCTATACCACGCCTACCAACCGTAATAGTACTGTTGTTCGAGCTATTCAAGCTTCCTAACTTAGGAGGATATATGTTCAAATGGGAAATAATAAGTTACTTTCGAATGAAAATACAGCGATAATTTTAAAGTTGTTTTCACGTACCGGTAACAATGTCCTTTCTACACACATTAATCACAGCACTTAAAAAGCCCATCGTTATAAAATCGAGCCAATCGCACACCAATTTGTCAATTTCAAACAATTTGTTTAACTTTACCTCTCCTAAATGAAAGCCTAAACATTCTTGGAAATTGTTTACTGTGTAATGATTTTATACAGAATTTAGAGTCAACATAAAAGTACCGAATGGACCCCTTAAGCCACTAAACTTGGTGTTTAGGACGCAAAATGAACGACTGATTAAGCACTAAAAAATGACTTCTTAAACTTGAAAAGAGGAGACTCCAATTACAATTTTAAAATACATTATAAGCAATATTTTTGATTTTATGACAATACTGTAGTGGGTTTTTAAAGACACTTGCATACATTTTTACTATTTATTATTAAGGATTGATATTACACTACTGTACAGAGAGTACTGGTTCAACTTAGTCGACCCTAAGGAATTTCTTTTATACTACATGGTCACACCCTCTACTATGAGCTACAAATTGCACGTACATTATTGACTCATGGCTGTATATTGTAGTCATTGAAATAACAAAACAGTAATGAGTTATGATGTCATTAAATACACTACAGCCACGATGATTTTCATTCAAAACAATAGCCTACAGTGTTACTAACACACGAAAAGCAATTAAGCTTCTTCAACGTATCCAATTTTCCAAAAGTTATTTTTATATTACAAAAAAAAAAAAAAATTGAGCTATTGTTATTACTTGTACAAGAATGCCATTCAATTTACTGTAGCGAATATTTCACACTGAGTTAAAATATTAAACAAATAGAGTAGATGTTTGAAAGATTTAAGACTAAAATAAGGCTTATTTTCAAACCAGTAAATTGTAATATTACACTATACAAATGCACACAATGATTAGTAGAGATTGGGAGGCCTTAATAAAGGAGATCTTTTTTTTTCTTTCTTAAGATACTTTTTTTTACATTAAGTATTATGTTTACTTTGGAGTATAATTCCAATCATAAACTTGAGTTCTTGTTCGGTTCTATTCATTATCTAATTTTCAGCCTAAATTAAATCCATGACTTTAGTCGGCAATAATAGTATTAATATACTGTACTAAAATCTAAACATTAAATAGGTTAATTTAATACATTTTCAGAATTTACCACATGAAACAAATTTAATGGTTATAAACGTCATATTGCTTTAAGTCAGCCAGTTTTTGAAATTTCAAATTCAAAGTCCATGGCTCAATATTTTTTCTAAATCTAACAACATCAATTTAGTACAGTGCAAGAATAAAATCAATGAAAACCTTAGTTTTGTCAACATTGAATCATTAAAGCAATATGTATTAAATAGTTAAGCAATTTTTTAAAAAATTACTTTAAAAAATTAGCTAACTGTCCAAATAATTTACAGTGTCGACATATTTGCGGGTATCATAAGCACCTAAAATACTCGTAGTAGTTCAACTAAACATAACTATTTAACCCTGCATTTACGTCAGCAGCAGCACCCATGCATTTTTATTCAATGAATGAAGTGACTAATGAATGAAACAAGACGAGAGGGGCCAACTAAAGTTCAAGCAACGGTTACTTGATACATACAAACGAACACACGCTTCTTTCCATTGCATTTCACACGCACCAGTTAAACTAGGCTTTGCATTAGTTAGTTTGCTCTCTCACTCACTACAAGCATAGATCAACAACAAAAAAAAAACAACTTAATAATCTTATGTTGATACATTACATATTATGATACAAGGCTTCAATTCCTCACTGTATTAAAAATTTAATCGAAAAAAAAAAATTACTATGAAGTTGCGAGAAGAGTTTTAGTCTCCGCCTACATTTCCCACTCGACACATCCTCAACTCGTGCGAAATTTCATTCACGACCACTTTCTACATTGAAATAACAACAAAATATAAACTAAAAAAAAAAAAGTTATTCGCGTCACGTGACACTATGAATGTTACACATACAAGTAGTCGTATATATAATACTGTATAGTGTATACCCATCTAAGATATAGCCTAAATATAAAAATCTACATCCTGCTTTTTGCGACCACTCCTTCCTTCCTTTCACCCTCACCTTTCAACTTTACAACCCCTGGAAAGAAGCATGCACCTCCCCTTACAACCCAGACAGTGCAAACAAAGTACATAAGCTTACCAATAGCGTGACGACTTTTTCCGTCCCTATAACATGGCCGAAAAAGTCGGGGTCGAATTCACTTAATGGAATTCTATATCTCAATTATTATTCCCTGTTTCTCACTACTCTCTCTCCCCCCTTAAAGACCCCCTACCACCCATACTATTCCCCACAACCCATCATTCTTCCCCTCTTTGGGGAGTTCAGTCAACCACTCTCACGACTATGACGTCATTGAACATAGCACGAGGAGTGAGGAGGTGGAACCAGATGTTTATAGTATACACACACATTACACAGCGCAGTTATTGCTGTATCTTCGTAATATTGTCGCATAATTATATCGTATCGATAATGTTTAGTTGTGCATGTGTGCAAATGATGAATGAAGGTTAGAAGAAAACCCTCCCCTTTCCTCCTATTTTTATCCCTCCTCCCATACCATAAACTCCCACTTCCAACTCTAGAAAAAAAAATTAACAAATGGTTGAATGAATGAACATCAAATGAATGAAATGGCACCCTGTACAAACACAAAACAAGCAAAACGGCTAAACTGCTTTGTTATTGTTATTATTGACACAGAATAAACACAAATGTGGCATCTCTTAAAAACACTTCCGTCTCCCTCAACTGACTGAATACAAAACGTCCCTGCCCCCACCAACCCACCCATCCAATGCTCCTTTTATAACCCCCCCTCCTCCTCTTATGAAAAAAAAATTAAACACACATTGCGCCCTCCATTTACACTGACACATCCTGGTTTGAAAAGTGTTTAATCCAATCCAAACTACATAATCCAACGAGTACGAGGGAAAAAATCACTTCCGGTTTGTGCATATAGTACGTGAATGTTTACAGTATTTTCAAACACAGTAGACAGAAATAGACGATCGACCAATGGGAGGGGAGATAGTGTAACTAAGACACACAGTTTAACCACTGCGGTAACTGAATGAAATATTTATTACAGTACTAACTTACTACTGTATTAGTTATCCACTCTACCAACTAAAATGTGTAAAATATTTGTGTACACAAGTTGTACGCTTGAAAACACACTACTATTAGTATAATGAGCCTTTTAAGGGTTGACTTGTTCATTATGAGAACTGATTTGTGCCACTGTCATTCACTAAAAGACACATACACACATTCACGTTAACATTAAAACAGCAACATTTTTCATTCATAATTTTTAGAGACTTTCCATCCTTTAATGGCCAAACATAATATAATACCGTGGCAGCATGTCGGACATAAGCCAATGACTTCAAAACGACAGAGAAAGAACTTTGTGGTTCAAATTACAGAAAAACTGACTTTTGATTGCAAACATAATAACGGATTTAAACTCTAATTGGATGAAATTACAAAAAAAATATCGAAATATTAAAAAAAATGCTATTGGTTAAAGAAATTGAGATTTTCAGCATGCAGCATCTAAATGTATACGTGGCGACGTCAAATTGACGTTATATGTGATGTCATAATGGCGTATTCATGATTCATAAAGTACAAAAAAAGCATCACCAGAGATACCACCTACTCAAACGACATTTTGAAGAGGCTTTATAAATTTAAATTGGCAAAAAAAATGTGTAGTATTCAATTAAAAAAAAGCACACTGAAAGCGCTAAAAATGTGTTACAACAAATACAACCCTCAAACAGCTGATATCTGTTTTAATATGACCATTACAGTAACATACAAAACTGAATCGCCTAAAGTTTCAATTGCTATATAATTTCAATTAAATATTAGCAATCATTTACGATTTTTTTCATGAAAGAAAGGCAATGTCTCTATTCAGTTTAATTCTATATTGCATTGTATTTTTAAAATCGATTTTGTCGGCAATCATTTCTTCACTTTACAATTGACTGAACAATAACCATTGACATTTTACGCCCCTACACACGACTTAATATTTCCTGTTAAAACCTACAATTTCATGCATTATATCACTTAAAAAGTACACCTGTCTTGACATTTTCTTAAAGTGTCTACAATGTCGTCCCATTTCCCCTAATCGTAAACTTAAAAAGGAACACCACCATCATCATCATCCACAAATTTAAAAAAAACCAACTGATTGAAATAGTACACTGCTGAAATGTTTTAATGTCAAAGGTGTTTGTGATCGAGTAACACCCATCGAGTGACGGCACTGAAACGCCATCCATCATCGTAACGATAGCAAGTTAGCGGAGGCGGAAGATTCATGATTTTTTTTTTGTTAGAGGGAGGGCAGGAGGAAAAAATTCGACCGGAAGTAGCTTTCTTTTAGTAACACCCATCAATAAATATATGACGTTACCAGTACCACCACTCCTTGTATCGTGGGCCGTTTAAAATGAGTGCATTTTAGCTATTTTTTGAGCTTTCGTTACTGCAACGCGTACAAGTTTATGTACGATATTCATCTTGACAACACAGAAAAATAAAAATAATACATTAAAAAAGTCTTTTTTAAGAAAAAAATAAAAAAAACGAAAGAAACACAACCACGGCTAAATTAAGAAAAGCCATCCTAAATCGGTAACAACACTCCAGACGTCTGTCTGGCTTCCAAAAGTGATTCAAATATTTTCTCTATTTCGCCATACAACGCTTAACAGAAACTCATACTAGTGTATGAGATGACGATGAACTTCTCTGTACATAAAGTACTGTACTTTATAATGTTTTCATGACGTATTAGTTATTACAAAACGCATAATCAATTTACTACAAAAATGACTTCTCAGCTAAAATTAAAAGTTGAAGCTGAATCTCAAAATTTCTCAACATTTTAAATCGATAATTTTCTTATCAATCAATCATTTCATGTCAACAATGTTTTGGTTATACAGTAAATAAATATGAATGACTGATAATTTTAAAAAATGCATCAGAAATTCCAACGTTTTACCTTACTGAACATAACTCACTGTACTTGGGGAAAATTTTACATTAAAATAAAATGTGGCTCTTTAATTAATGCAATACCAAGTAACAAGACTGTCGATTTTAATAGGTAAGGGATTATCAGAAATATGAGAAAATATTCACGTGTAAACCCCCTACAACTACAAAGCAAATTAAATTATTGTTCCCACCATTAATTCGACCCTGCTTGCCTCAACAAACAAAAAAAAAAAAAGGTTTTTCACAAGTCCTCGCTAACTGACCATGAACTAAATTGATGGAAATTCTTAACTTAAAATAGAAATTACATCTAGAAAATGCTAAATTTGGTAATCAAATCGAGTGAACCCCCTTGTTTCTAAACAACAGTAAGGAAATCGTATCAAATTTCTCACAGTTTTCATTATTTCACCTCTGACCTTTTACCCCCGAACTGCAAATACACACGCTGGAAAGACAATTAAAAGACTTCTCCAATTCTCTCGACATTTCATATTATAGTCATTTTCTTCCCACCTCACAGCCCCCTTCATTTCCAATTGTTTGCTAAATCCTATGCCAGCTCATAAATACGCGTGTCTACTTCTTCCCGAGTGTTAAAACTAAATCACGTGATCAGTGTCTATGATAATAAAAATTGTCGCCACAACATTTTCTTTATATAATACGGTTTAACGCTTTCCGACTTCCGATATTTGGGTTATGAGAAACGGTTTGTCTCATTGCCTGAAGAAAATAATAACAGGACACTTTGAAAGTTAGGAGGCTAAATGGGTAGGTGGAGATCGAAATAAAAATATTAGTTAATCCACCAGTTGGTTGAAAAACGGCCCACATCACACATTTAAGTCAAACCACGACCATAAAACGCAATTACAGTACCCGAACCATCTCGCCTTACACTACAATTAGCTGAGTTAGGAGTATCCATCTTAAAACTAAACCAAAATAACGTTTTAGAAAAGGATTAGTTTCTTTCAAACATAATCGCAACTAAACAACTAACTCGCTTTAAATAAAGTAACCTATTTAACTTAGTTATATAATTTACAAACAATAAAATATAGTTATGCAAACAAATGATCAAGAAAATACAGTACGATACAGTCAAGTAGCTTACAATGTACTCTTCTTGTAGCTTTAAAAATTTAAAATTAGAAAAATTCAGTAATTTCTTAATACCTAAGTAAGTTTCGCTTCTTTTTTTAAAAATTGTATACTCAATATGTTTGGTAATGGCGTTGCAATTTGATGCAACTTAAAACATAACACTGCTAAACATTTTTTAGCAGTTATGCTTGGTAGACGATTATTGCGTTACAGGAAATGGTTTACCATGTTTTTTTTTTTTACTTTAGTATAAGTTAAGCAATATTACGCAAAATAATAATGAACTTAATTGTTGTTCTGATTGACAAATTCAATATTGAGTACCAATAGCTCATAAAAAGCACACAACTAGCAAATTGCGTTGTAATAAAATTAATCTAAAACAGCATATAAATTAAATAGTCAACTTACCATAAATGCTGTGCAAAGGTATTTCCATCGTCTGCTCTAATGGTTATAAGGAAAAATAACACAATATGTACAGTGTCTTTTTCAAGATAACAACCTTGAATGTCCTTTCCATGAATCACAAAACAGAAATGCATAATTTTGCAACTAAATAATTTAAAAACGAATGAGTTATTATTTTTGGAATTTTAAAAACTAGTTAAAAAAATCCAAATACTTACAGAAAAATGCTTGTTTGACCAATGATGGTGTAGCATTTTATTTTTATTGAGGTGTCAACTGGGTGGTTAAGCTGGTGATGAAACGCGGTTAACCAGATCGACCAAACGGCATTCCCAAATCAGTTCTCTGTCAAAACAATAAAAAAATATATAAAAATAAATAATAATAAAAGAATTTGTTCCGGTTTCGTCATCCATTTCAAATATACAAAAAAGTGTCGACTACATTCCCCACCCCCTGTCTCTGTCTTTCAATTTTTACAAGACCGGAATAGCAAATCAAACATTTCGAAATGCAAAGATTTTATTTTGTTTATATTTGTTTGCTTTTTTTTAATTTCACCTCTCTCTTGAAACTGTTGAGCATAATTTCTAAAGTAGAACAGACACGCCAAAATTTATGACTAACTTTTGGACAATGCCGACGATTAACTAACTGTTTTAGTAAGAGAGACTTTTGACTTAGTTCATCTTCAGCCGAAATTTCCACTCCCCGAGAATGGGAACGAGATGTGAGCAAAAGTTCAAAAATTCAGGTGTGCCTCTCTCCGTTTCTTTCCCTCTTTTTACCCGAACTACCTCCCACCTTTAAAACTCCCCCGTATATCCCACCCACATTCAACTTATATTTATGCGGGGGATCGGGGAGGGCTGCAGTGGGGGAGTAAAATGTAGAGAATAAACAAAAATAAATCTCCTTCATCGCATTCCATCTATTTTACTCTCCTCGATTATTCACTATGGAGAACCAGATACATTCATAATATACAAGTACAAGCAAAGTATACAGTGCATGAGTATTGTTCATCACCATTTCAGATTCTCACATTGCTAATAACATTATCTAACACACCAGAAACTATGTTTGCAATGTACAGTTTTCGTTAATAATTTAAGCTGTGATTTTCATAATTCAATCAAAAAGTTCTGAACTTCAAATCCATGTAACCCTAAATTTGAAATGCCATCGTAATTCGGGTCTTCAAACATAAATATGAATTTATAATAGCGAAATTTGGTTTACTCAATTTTGTATTTCACTAAATTTCGGTTATTTTTTAAAATTTCATTTAACTTGTATAATAAAACTACTTCATAATACTTCAAACTCTTAAAATCTAAATGCAAAATGGAGATAATTAAATTATTCGTCAACTGTATTGAAACAATACCCCTTACAAGTCAATAGACTTGAAACAGCTGACCAGTCGGGCTTTTTGATTTCCACTGTTAATACTGGAATACTTGTGACTATTACCTAGTAAATGTAATATCGCTTAAGCTATGGTCTTTGGTAATAAGAAATTAAATGAACCATTACACCTTACATGTTTTAAAAGCTCAACTTTAAATACAAATAATCAGTCATCGAAAATCGAATTATGAATCGCAAAAGCAACACTAAATGCTGATTAAAGACAAATTAATTTAAAAATTATATTCTAGTCATTGGGTCTTGTTAATGCGATTAAAATCTTTAATAAAAAAATAATTATAATTAATCAATCGATTAACGATGGAAAATGATCCATTGCAATTTTCTATCAAAAGACAATCAATGTTTTACTTCCAACTAATAACGTTACGATCATGATCGCTATTTAATGATAAGTTTATTTGTTCTTCAAGTATTATTTTTTTCGATTGCCTCCCCCCACTTTAAATTCTCTCCTCCTTCTTTTTAACTGATAAATGGTTCGGCTGAATGAATGTAATCGTCTAGCGAAGCCGGTCGGCCATTGTACTTCTCCAGACTGTTAATTGGTGGGAATCAACAGCCGTCGTACTGACCCTTTCACCTCGCAACCCTTTTCTTCACATTCCTATCACAACCCTCCACTCACCTACCCCTCTAATGCCTCCTCTCACTTCCCACTTTTATAACTATTTAACGAAATAAATTTTTTATTATGCAATTCGATACAAATTTACACTCAAAACGAAAGGAATTTTTTCACTTAAATGAATATATTTTTTTTCTTAAATAAAAAAAATTCCCATTTTATTGTGTCGTTGAATGTCTCAAATTAATAGTAAAAAAATTATTTTAAACTAAAAAAAAAAAAAAAAAACTAATTGACAATCATTTTAAGCTGTCAAGTATATAAAGTAAAAGCCAGCATAAAAATGCTTTAAAATCGAGGATGAAATTTGTCATTCACATCGCTTGGTTTATTCATTCATTAATTCATTCCCTTCCAATTCCTTTCATTCATTCGTTCTGTTACCTTCATTCATTCGGTCGTACAAAACGGAAACAGACCGTGATGTACATAATATACTACGAGTACATGTCACAGACAAAATAATGCAACTTGTAAAGATGTTAACAAAAGTTAAATACCTTACGTTCAATAGATGTCCTGCCCATCGCACAAGTTGCACAAAAAATTCGCACTTTACAAAAATTCCACCGATTTCAAAATTGCCGTGCTTTTGTCATTAATTCTACTGTTGTTACAACAAAAACTACGGTGTAGTAAATACACAAGTACATTGTAGTATGACTATATTAAAAAAAGAACGCTTCCTGATCTAAGTCTGCAAGTTTTTATTAAAAATCAATAATAATGAACATTGAAGGACATGCCACAGCATATTACGATCAATTTTTGGCGAACCGTGACCTAAAAAATACCGCAGACAAACAGGGTCAGCTGAGGTCGAGTTGCATTCTCCAGTACTGTATATCTACGTTACTTATATGATATCTACCTAACTTATTTTAAGCAACACTGTCTACACTCTCAACTTTCTTACACAATCTATTACAGAACTCGCATTCCTAAAAGTCGTCATAAGTTAATGGCTGAGTATACAGTACCATAATGGATCATATCAACATCGCATGAAAACTTAAAAAACTTAATTATGAGTATAAGAAACCGTTTGCAACTTACATCAAAAATAAGCTAAATCAAAAGAGTGCACTATTTTTGTTAAGATTTTTCCAGTTTATAGTACAGCACCATCGATCCCATTAATAAAAAAGTATTCAATCATTCTATACTTACTACAACTCAATCACATGACCAATTAACTCCTTCCTGTTGGAAATACGGTGTACTAAGATTTACTTTATCACCATTTTCTTTCTTAGCAGTTAATAAAACTTAACCGTAACTCTTCTTAGCTGCACGTATTGACAACTTAAATGTAAGCAACAAAAATCATTTCTAAAAGCCACAGCAACAGTAGGAGAGTTAGACATTTGCAAGAAAACCGTCCAAAAAAAAAAAAAACTATTACATTAAAAAAAAAACACCTCCCTTTTTGAAACATTCCACTCTGGCAAAAGTGTTGGTTGGTTGCATCCACCCTCGATCAGCCTGTCTCCTCCCATTTACCCCCATCCTTCTCCCACCTACCCATACAAATTATCATCATCATCCTCATTTTATATAACCCCTCAACTCTTCTATGTAATTTTTTAGATAACTTTCTCTGTTCAACCCCACCCACTCCTACATAGTCTAAAAATATAAGAGAAACTACTTACTACACATATATTACACACACACATTTTTTTCACGTCTACTGCGTTTGTAAAAAATACAAACTCTTCATTCTTGCCTTAATATCACGTACAAGCAGCCGACTTACCTTATATAAATGAGGGAGTGATCGGAGAAAAAGAGGGAGGGGGGAGAGGGAGTTGTGAAGGGATGGGGGTATGTGAGAGTACGGAAGCGACCACCATCAGCACTAGCACACATATACATTGTATACACACTATGTGTATTGAGTTTTGTTGACTGAGGTTTGGTATCAATGACCTTTTCTCTACCCATGCATTCACGACTGCTGCTGTAGTGAAGAATAAATGAATGGAAGAGGTGGTGGGCGGATACAGGGATGCTGGGGGTTGAAAAGAGACAGAAGATAAAATTTTAAAGTGACTATTTTCAAATAGGTGGCGCTTTTGCTCCTAACAAAAAATTTTTTTAACACTAAAACGTTGAAATAATTAATTCTTGGTAATTTTTTTTAAGGGAAAATAGGAAAGGGGAGTGGGAAGAGGGTTGAAATGTATGTAATTGCGCACGTGTACAAAACTAAAATTCCAAACATTTCAAATTATCAGATAAATGACAAAGAAACTTTAAATAAAGAATTTTCCCCGCAATTGTTTTACAATGACAGTACTTTACTACTGCTGAATTTGTGATGCCATTTTTGGTTACATTTCTAATAATAATTTACCAAACAAACCGTATTTTGTGCGATTACATCAAAAAAAAAAGTGGAGCAAAGAAAATAATAAAAATAACTGAAACGACAAAGTAACATTCAAAAGACTTAAAAGGATATTCAATTGTTATCTCAGTTAACCACTAACAGCAAAACGATAGACTTCCACCTCGATCAATGTCCGTTACTATGTCTACGCAAATAAATTGGATCAACTGTTTCTTCCTCTACAATAATTTTACTACTGTATACTCAAAAAGAAACGACTACACTGCCACTGGCCTGTAAGTGTGTAAGATATGAAACTGGATTGCTTCATTGTGCAGACAGGAGCACCAACTTTACATAACCATTAGAAATACCAATTAGTTTAGATTTCTGAACTATCAAATGTAATTTTGAAATAAAATTAAGTTTTCTGTTTCCAAAACTAAATTTCGAGTGTCCTAAAACTCGTGTTTAGTACCTAAATGTGTTAATTTTTAAATAACCGTATTCACAAACCGATTTACAACTTCAATTCAGAATGTATTTTATTACTCAGTTACTGTATTTACTAAAGTCGTAAAGGATTTGTACAGGACGGTATCAATTCATTCAGCTTTTAAGACGTACTTGAAATACAGAGAGAGAAAAAAAAACATTGAGAAATTTTTGCTGTTTGAGGTCAAAGATAGTGCACTTAGATTAGCTTTTAAAGTTATTTAACCAATGCCATTTCAATTTGAAAGTATGTATGACCTGATAAAAATGTTTAAGAAAAGCGTACAAATTTGTCTTTACCGAGATAAACTACTGTTTGAAGCAATACAGGAAACCGGATGATAAGCTGTATCTAAACTAACATTGTTCATCCATTCAGAGGTTTCTAATAGGCAAACCGGCTGACATTATAAATCCCTAAATGAGCAAGTCCCCCATCCTATCCCCAAAAAAAAAACTCAGCATTACTCGACGACCAACCTTTAGTTTGGCGTGCGCATGTGTATTGTGTTCCAGCTGTTCAATTAAAGACACAAGGGGGGAAGGAAAGGGGGGCAGAGTGAGAGTGAAGTCAAATGAGAAGGGAAAGGGGGCGGGAAAGGAAGGGAGACAGACATAGACAATTTCTTCACGCAGGTGTATCACACACGTTTTGTTGGACTAAATACGTAATTAACATGAAATTCCAGGTGTATTATGTATATGAATAAGAATTAAAAGGAAGATGTGACACCTACAGTATAATGATTTTTGTTATCCTTCTCGCATCATTATGAAACCCAACACGTGGCGCTGTATTTGAATTACAACATATTCAAATTTAATACTGTGTCTTTAAAATAAGATATGGAATAGTACTACTACAAGTACAATGGTGTTATAGCAGTGACATGGATGTTGTGATCTGTGAATCCTGACCAAGAGTGCACACAGCATCTCATTTGCAAACAGTTAAGTGAAACGTACTAAATATTTCTAAAATAAAACTCTATATTTTGCATAAAAAATTAAAAACCTGATATTAAAATGTACTTGAAAGGTGTACAACTCTACATATTCAGTAGCTTCAGTATACTGTACAAGTTAAAAAAAAAAACAATATTAAAACATTTTAAGAAAGAGAACCATCGTAAATTTTATGATGGACGAGAGATCCGTGGGTCATAAAGGTTGACAACCACTGGACTATACTTATACTTAGATTAGAAGAAAATATACATGGATACAAAGAAGGAGGAGGAGGGGGGAAGGAGCTGCTGAAGTGAGTATGTGTTGGGGGAGGAAGAGGGCGATTTTGGAGGTCAAAGTTGTGGAATTTCGCAAATGGGGAGCTAAAAAGCTTGAAGCGAAAAAGCAGAAGCAGACGAATAAGCCGCTGCTGTTGTGTTGTGGCTACGGGACTGAATTGTTTTTCAATGAAATAAACACGATGGTAAAAAGATTTTTCAGAGTTATGAGGGAGAAGGAGGGGGATGAAAGGAGAATGAGTGGGGGTGTATGCGAGAGAGACAAAGAGGGTAAACTAAAACACGTAAAAAAAATTGGTAAAGGTAAGAGAAAAATGGAAGGAGGAATGTACCGTAAGAGAGGGAATTTATCACACCCTTTCTTTTCCAAATCGAAATTCCTGTACGTGTAGTTGGATAAAGTAGCATGAAAATTAATCCTTCCAAAAGCCGCCAATGTCTGAGACTGAGAGCACTGAAACATTTTGTCTAAAACTCCAAATAATTTCATGTACATTCTTATTACTGTGCTGAAATTATTAGAATAGACACAAAAATTAACCAGTAAATATTTTTAAAAAAAATTGTATGTTAGATTAAACTGTTACAGAAAAAAATAATTGTTACTAAATAAGAGATGAATATAAATCAGATGGAAACCGAACTATGATGAAAATTAGTTCTGAGTGATATCTTTTAATTCTTCTAACTCTTGTAAACTCCGCCTTTCTCAAGACAAACATTGTCGTGTTTTTACTTATTTTAAATTATTAAAACAGTGAAACTAATCTAAAATTTCAATCAAAAACCTGCACTAATATAATCTATATTGCTCGTTATCAAATGTTTACCGAATTCTCCACATGCAAACCTTGACAAAAACTTTCTGACAAACAGTTACCAACTTTGCAATATGCATTAAAAAATTCTTAACATCAAGAGTATCTAATAAACTCAAT
This sequence comes from Helicorthomorpha holstii, assembly GCA_013389785.1. NCBI lineage: Eukaryota > Metazoa > Arthropoda > Diplopoda > Polydesmida > Paradoxosomatidae > Helicorthomorpha > Helicorthomorpha holstii. The sequence continues at coordinate 29,259,302 of JAAFCF010006596.1, read as the reverse complement.
GCCAAATGCACGTCATCAGTCAGCAGAAGACTCAATTTAGATTATCAGGTAAAACCCAAAAGACTTTTACGTTTATTGTTACTGCTAAACACTTGGCTAAATCAAACAATCATTGTCAATTGAAACTATTCATTTGAGATTTTGATGCAGCGAGCAACGTTTTAATTTCCAAGTCCCAAAAGTTACACTCCATATTACAAATACTAAGTACTGTACAGTATTACCTGACAACAGAAATTCAATTCAAATGCTCATTGAAAATGCATGTGGCCACGTATACTCTGTGATCATGTTGAACATGGCATAAAAGTTCCCCACATTCTTACTGTGCAGCTCGGTTTTAAATTACGGTGCTGCAAATTTATGGGACAATTATAAATCTACAGAAAAAAGCATCATCAAGTAAGTTAAGTGTCGGCGTTTAAAGAATGTTAATAAAAAAATCTTACATTTAAATACTCGTTTAAGTTTGATAGAAAAAAAATACAAGCATGTGTATCTAAGGCATTGGCATGAACACCTGTCTCGTATTCCGAAGCTCAAGAAGTTGTACAAGGATGTGAACAACGCAACCTGAATAATATTAATCAATGTCCATGCACTTGCACGTCAACTGCATTTCCATACCACCATCTTACCTTTACCAATCTCATTTGTCAAAACTTTGAATCTGAATATACGAATGATGAACAAGTAACTTACAATACAGTTTAGGCTCATAAATACACACATAAGTTCGCTGAAAGTCCCATTTATGGAACAACATGCTCA
>JAAFCF010006596.1:29103767-29253531 GCA_013389785.1 Helicorthomorpha holstii | reverse complement strand
TAACTTGCTCAACTAGGTTAAGAATTTCTTCATTTTTTTCCTTACGTCTTTTTATTTTTTTTGATAGATGCGTAACCGAGTGTCCTTGCTCGTTATCCGGGGGCTGGTAAACGTCATGTACAGGTCAACACGCGTTTGTTGCTTATTGCATTGGATGATCCAATCGAATTGTAATCGGTTGTTGTTGGGAGGAGAAAGGGTTAAAAATTCCAATTAGGTGCTGTGTGTTTATAATATAATGTTGTTCAACGCATTCCACAGACATTGAGGTTACGCCTCAGTTTCGCCTCCTTCGCATTTCGATGCTGCTTGCTAATGAAAACTTAATAAACCTTTAACTAGATTTACACGCATTTACAATTATTAAGGAAGCTAAACTAAAGAGTAAGAGAGAGAAAGATTTTTATATGTACACCTATCTCCTTTCTGGTGTAATAAAAGGGTCAATTTTGGTTGCCAAATACCACCCATCTCACACAACTAGAGTTTAAAGATTAGTGGTTGAAACAACTTTTTCACAAAACGCAATTGACGTAAAGATTTATTATGTAACCAGCGTATGACCGTTTTAAAGACCTTGCAACTAACAACAATTCCCACGAAATTATTACATTACAGTTCAACCATTTAAAACAGGAGATTTTACAGTGCACTTTAATGGTTTGCTCCGACTGATCAGCTGATTTCACACCACTTCATTTAATAGCCATTTAAACCCTCGATGTCAGTATTAATCGACGTTATATAGATTATAATTAATAAAAACATGTCTAAAATAAGTTTAATATGCGCTGAAATTACTTAAAATTACAAAAAAGCACGTACAAACTGTACGAATGTGTCAAACACACTAAAACGTATATCAAGTAAAGTAACCATTGCTATTGTTGGTTTTTATATGCACACTATATACACACTAAATCCCCTTAGAAACAAAATTTCTCAATAAATAAAATAAAAAAGTACAAGGAACTAATTTAATCATTAGAAATCAGATTCTTGGCTTAGTTACAAGATACCATAACGCTCCCAAATTATTGTATTTTGTCATATATTCCTATTTTGGTTCACTTAATAAAGCCCATAGTTTCCTACGAAAATGCTAAAAAGTTCAGTAAGAGCGGCCAAGTTACACAAAACCAACATAATTATTTCTCAAAGTTTAACATAATAAAAATCAGCTTAGTAATTCTTCAGCCAATTTTCAACTTCATTTTCCCTTTTAAACGAAAGTAAAAATAAGTTCATTAATAAAAATGCTGTAGGTCCTTTTAAATAGCAGGCGTCGATGTGTCTACCGATATTTTGCTGAACTGTATACTCAGTTCAGACTGTAGGCAAATGGGAGGTGGCTTGCAGGTACAGGTACCAGTTTTAGTGTTAAGTCATAAATACGACAGCAGTCATATTACGTCTCGATTACTAAGAAAAGAAGTTTAAAAGAAGAAGAAAAAAAATTGGTCATCAGTTGCTGTTGCTTGAAGTCGCATTCAAGGCTTACAAGTTGTGTGTACTTTGTTTCCAATGCAATGGAATGCACTTGGGTGTGGTTAATCTTATAGTGCTGACTTTATATAAACCGAGTATACACGGTGGACCCTCTTATCATGGAATGCGACAGTTTTTATCACTCATTTCATCCCCCTCTCAACTTTTTTTTTTCTCACCCATACACAACTTTTTTTTTTTTTTGATAAGTATGTATCGTCATTTCAAAAATTTCAACTTAATACATTCTCCAAAAAAAATTTAGTGTAAGATTCTGATTAAAAATTAAAAGCATTTACAAGTTAATAACCTAAAGTCTATAACAAATTGTGCCATTCAAATTTATAACAGTCGTAAACAATTATGAATAATAAGTTACATAAATAACTTAATCTAAATGTACTTCTAAAAGCGTTTCTTAACATAATAGTTACCATGTAATAAGATTTTATCAACTACTAATCCATCAAACATGATCATGCTGTTCTTGCTCAAACTTAATCAAAATTTAGAACCTAAATTAACTAATAGCAATAAATTATTTTACCCATAACGCCACGCCATACACCCAAATAGCGATTCTATGGTATTTCGTGCTCGAGATACTCCATATTATTGTATAAAGCTTAGCGAAACAAAATTTTGAGATTACTGGTAAGCACAAAATCTTGTTCCTGTGGTGGCTTATATTCTAACGATCATATTTAGAGGATGAAAAAGCTCATTTATGCCGTCAAAAGTCAGATTAATTACTAGACGCACAAAATTGTAGTGCTAGTTTACATTCAGCCATTAAGATACCAAATTTGGTATCGTATAATTAATTGTACACCAAGTGCCAAGTGGTATTTCGTTTGTAAGAATGTACTGTAACTATACCTATGAAATTCCCAGTTTTAGTGCTTTTTTTCCCTTTATTGCGTACATCACTACCTACACTAAACCCGTATTTACATACGTAATTGTAATATCTTTATCAACTTTGTAAAAGATGGCAATTAAATTTCACCAAAGATAATATAATTAAATGTTCAGTGTGTACACCACCGATCATTATTTGGCCATGTAGCACACCAACAGTTAATTTAAATAAAAAAAATTAAGAGTCAAACAAGGAATGAGAAACACACAAGACAGAAGACCACCTACGCGATTAATAAACCCATCGTGAGTGAAGCAGCCAAGTGAGCGAGGGCGGAGGAATGAGATTGGGTTGAGTCAATGATAAAATTTGTAAAGAATTTGTGTGGGGTAAAAGAGTAAAAAGCGACATCTTTTAAAAAAAAATCTCCCAAAAAAAAAAAAAAAGACAATGTTGAGAGTGTACTAAGGATTGAGTTTACGATAAAAAGTTAAAAACATAATAATACATGTGTAAGACAGAACAGAAAAAAAAAGTTTTTATTGTTGGTGTATGGCTAGCAACAGTGCAAGTCCAGAGAACTCTTTCCAAGTCCTGCGATTTTTCTTCTTCTCGTTCTCATCCGCGAGAAGTTGAAGTTATCCATGGAATGCGGTTCTGTTGAGTAGACGGTTGCAGAAAATACGTGGCCATGTATTTACCAAAAACGCATCTCTAGGTGGCCATGCTAAGAGGGAGAACCGTGCAGTATAAGAGGGGGGAGAATTTAGGTGGAATGATGAAGAATAAGAGGAAAGATGCCGCCGATCGAACTACTCAACACGCATTGATGCGGAGGCTTGCATTAGAAAAAGAGAGAGAAAAAAATGCACACCCTGGTGGCTATCACTTTTTCTTTTACCCCCACCATCTCAAACACTCCCCCTCCTCAAGAAATGTTTTTCTTTTAACCATGACCGACTACATTACAAAAGAGAGACTCTGAGACTGGCTTTTAACATTATGACATGACCCTATCTGGACAGCCAAAAAAAAAAAATTCAACCCCTTGGTTTGAATTGCAAGAATTCCTTCTACAGTTAAAACATTCAGTGTTAGGCCATTAGTAACCATGGCATTTATTTATTTCCAGATTTTTGCAATTAATTATGTCAATGTAATTAGAACACCAAGCGTTGCACTTGCAATTAAGACGTAAATTTGGGTTTGTAATATAATTAAAATGTTAATCATGTATCCTGCAAATTGTCTGTTTAAATTAGATAAATATAAAAAAATGAACGAAATTTAGCTATGGAAAAATGTGTTTAAAAAGTGTCTAAAACATGTCAGAATCAACTGTTATATCATCCATCAATGTTAGATTTGCTTATCATCAATTAAGAGTTTCACAATACCGAATCAGCCGACATCTGGCATTGTTACTTTCTACAAAATATTGGTCACAATTTAATACGGTTAAGCTTATTTAATAATGATCCAAAGTTAGTAAAAAACACCATATTAACAAGAAAAGTACTGGTGAACTAAACATGACAATTTCATTTTTAGCACCAAAACACAATAACTTAATTGCTTCTAGTGATTAAATTTAACCTTTTAATCCATAACATTTTGGGTTCAGTGGTTAAATTTCCCCAAAAATAAAAGATTTATCTTTACCGTACTAAGTTGTGTCAAAAGCATTAACTTCTTTTTCGAAGAATTATACTTTTCTCGTTTAAAGAAAAAAAAACCCCACAAAAATTAAGTGTTGCGTTTAAGTAATTGATAGTCGGCGTTAAAGTTGACTTTCAGCAAAAACTACATGAAATTCCACTGTATCAAAAATCAAAAAAAAATAGATATCATAATATAAAATAGGATATTTGAACTACCATATCTTCAACAAAAAAACAAGATCACGAAATAACCGACAATAATCTTGGAATTCGGTTATATTCGTGTCCTATGAATGAAGATAAGCCCCTCCCGCCGCCCCTATTCCACTTCCCCGACCAGATACCCTTCTTTGCATCATACCCTCCTCCCCCATACATTCCTTAAAAGTTCTTGTGACCTCCGATTAACATTTTTGTGTCTATTAAAAATTCCACTACAGGAAGGCAAATTTAGATGGACATTAGACATGAAAGTATCATGGGACTTTTCCCAGCGAACGAGGGGGAATTTAATCTCATACAACTAAATAAATATTATATGAGTTTTGTACAATATTTATCTAATTTTACACCCTTGGTTCACAGCCACCAGTTCACAGAAAACGAAATAAACCTTAAAAAAAATTATCATGTATTTGGCACTTTAAGCATTACTGTATTTATCACGAATGCTATTTATAAACCAAAATTTGGCTATACTTGACTCCATTTCAAAAATGCAAATTGGTCGTCAAGATTAACCACATAATTTGACGCTTTTTTATGCTTAAAGTCTGACTATTAACGCATTAGAAATTGTTTATCTTTTTAATAACATTATACACTGCATTTTGTTAACCCGTTGAAAAATGAAGAATTTGCATAACTGGGTTAAACCTATGACGGTAACTTTTAATATCTGATGGCAATGTGGCTAAATGCACTTCAGTGTGGGAGAAAAAGTTGAAAATACTGTATACATCACACATTCATATTGCTTTACGTGTATATTTCATCTATCATGATCTATGAATGCATCAGCAATTCAATTTCTTAACTCCGCATTCCAATTCAGTTATCCCTGACACAAAAAAAACTTAAAAAAACCCAGGCAACCTCTCTCACATATACTCACTCCCACCCCCACAAACTACCTAAAATCTCACTTCCTCAATTTCTTCACCCTTCCCATAACTCCTTCTCTCGTTTTTTTATCACGGCTGCAGAAAAAAAACTTTGCAGTCTATTTAATATTTACTATTATTATCGTTATTATAAAGATAAATTACATACAATGAGAAAAATGCAGCAAACAGACAAGTAAAAAGTGGAAAAAAAATAAGTCACAAGTCAGCTGAGACTTCGACTTGTATAATACAGTATTATATTCAGAAATAAGTATGGCGACAACAAAATATTTGCATCTACTAAAGAAAAAGAAGCAAAATCTCTCTAAACGTCTATTATACATTCATTATACAATAATAATGGTGGTCGAAATGCTAACATTGGGTGGTCAAGTTCAAATGGATGTTTGAATAAATAAGATCCAGACTGTTTCACATACATAAATATGTAAGCAGCAATAATGTTAAAAAAACGTTTCCTCTTGTTTTATGACACAAGACAAATTTAGTACTGCATAATCTTAGCATATTGTCATATAATGTAAACGATGAGTAGAGACTCAGTCTTCAAATTACCAAAATTGGTCATAAATTTAACAAGACTGAAAACTAACTTAATCCGTTATAATTTAAAAAAATCAAAGTAAAAACTAATAAAAAATGTATAGTATTGCTCATTAGCTGAACAAATTGAATGTACTAAATTCTCATTTAATTTACTTCAAATCACTTACTGTAAGTTTAATTATAAGTCATGCCATGCAGCCACTGATAAAATCCTCACACGACTCTAAAATATTTGCTTTACATTTTTTTTTTTAATTTATTTTCCCACTTAATAATGCGCTTTGGAATGCATTTTTTTTCCTTTCAGTTCTCAAATCGACACTTGTTGATAACTCCATTAAACAATTTTCCATACAGCATACTTAAAATACTTTTTTCTCTCTAATAAAAGTGTTTGTGTGTGTTCATCGTCTGTTCACACACACCAAAGTTGTATAAAAGTGTGAGAAATATTTCAAAAAAAATAATTCTCCAAATACCAAAATAGTGCATCGTGATGATGATTGTTAGTCATATCAGCAAAATCAAAGAAATCTACAGCGAGAAGTAGTATGTAGTACACAGTAGAAATTATATAAATAAAAAAATAAAAAACATAAAGAAAAAAGTACAAGACCATAGGAAGAAAGATTGAAAAGGAGAAGGAAAGAGATTGAAGATGACGGAGGAGGAAGACAGAGCAAGAGCTAGAACTTCGAAGAAGAAAAAGGTCTGTGACCGGAGGAATTCGCACAGGTTGACTGGACTTGCTTAGCTGCTGCCGAGAGAGAGATAAATTCCGCGGCGCATCAATAGGATTCCCTCTTTCACCCTGTATTTTAATTCTATTCATCATCACCACCACACCAAAACGTTTGCATGTCTATTTAAACAGTAGCATATTGGGAAGTCTAGCATACACTATACGTATGTGTTGATATATACGAATTTTAGATGTTTCTACAACTCTACATAATATAACACGAGAAGAAATAGATGCTGACAATGAAAATGCCTTAAGAATTTTTTTTGACAGAGATCATACAAACAATTCTTTCGATTTGAAAACAAAACAAAAATCTTTTCTCTCCTTCAACGTTTTGTCGATCATAAATAAATTTCAAATTCAACTAAAACCCCTTTTACACATAAATTATTAAATGATAAAAAAAATTTGTAGTTTTTGAAATTACTAACTGACGCTTAAGTTAAGTTTTTTTTCATGTATAATTTATTAACTATAATAACCATCGATCAAGTGTACATTAAAATAATTGTTACAAACTTACAATATTAACTGACCTATGCAAATACCGTAATTAAAAACCGCTTCACACCAGTATTTCTATGTGCATTAGGTATTGATGACTTAGCTTTGATTTACTATTGTATTATAAATTGATGTAATTTAAATGACAGGTGTCAACCACACGTGAAAACATTGAACAGAAAGTACTGTGGTTTAAATGACTGGTAAAACCAACACAATTAACACTCGACTTAAGATTTAATAAAGAATCTTAATTATGCTGTATCACAAAATCAGTTTTATTATATACCACAGTCTTCAAATTTAGAATGGTAACTATTTAAACAGCCTTTTGCAATATGGTGTTTCAGCTATGAATCAAGTTATGATTGGTAAATTCGCTATAACTTCAATCAGTTGCTATAGCTAAATGCAAAAGTAGAGTCAGTAATCTAAGTATCTATCAGTGTCAGTTGCCAATATGTTGCAATTACTTAAAAAGATAATATAGTTTTCCTATTCTTCTACGAAACAAGTTACTATTGCAATTCCACTTCAATAAAAGTACGGTAAGTAATAAACTAAGTTTACTTTTTGTAATAATTGGTCAAGTCCTAATTAAATTTATCATTATCATACAAGAATAAATCGCAATAATGTATTGCTGCAAACTAATTTACACATTCGTCTTTTACACTTCGCAATAAAATTCCTGTAAAACATTGCAATTTTTTCTCAGCAAACAGCCAAGATTGTCATTTCTTTGTACTGTATAGCACTTCTAAATTAGACTAGCCGATTTTAAAGCCCTAAAGCATAAGACTCCAAATATTGTTTCCATAGTAACAAAACTACGATTATTCACTTATAAAATATGAACAAGTTTAAAGCCATATGGCTCGCATCATTGGACCAATTTAACAAAGATTAACATTAACAAAATTCAAAAAGCCGACTGGAATCAATTTCAGTTAGCATTAATATGTAACAAGAATAACGCTATAACGATTACTATAACTTTTTCCAATTTCAAAATATGCGCACTTGGCGTTTTTATTTATGCCATTGGCTTATTGTTCCCACTACTCAGTCAAACGTTAATTCTTTTGTTAAAAATTGCGACCTGATTGTAATCAATTTATTCATTCAATCGTATAATTTGACTGTTAACTTAAATTCTCGTAATTATAACCAAAGATAAAAAAAATCATCCCATCTAACGATGTAAGATCTAATCTACAGCTATAATTATCAGATTATCCGCCCTATTTTAAAATAATAACATAAGGGCAGAAATAAATAATCGCTCTTAATAAAATTGAAAATAAAGAGTAATTGCAGTAAGTTAACGATAAAAAGACCCATTAATTGATCCCTCATCCATGCCTAAATTGCATGAGGGCCTATTCAGCATTTAATATACAGGACGGCCTTACTTTCAGCGACTCATTTGTAACCTTGTGCCTGTGGTAGAACGATTTTTTTTCTTTTATTTTTCTCACTCACTTCTGTTCTGCCACGAATTAAAATATGATTTGGCAGATAAAATGAGCGAATGAGTGAGATGTGAGGAAGCAATTCATATCCCAAAATGATCCCCCATCATCTATCTCCATCACCCTCACAACACATGCACTATACTGCTAACTTCAAATCCCATTACGTAACACATTATAATTTAATCATGTGTATGTATATACCAAATCTAAAAAAAATTATTTTTTGCTATCATCCAACAGGTGGCTTCCATGTTTAATTCCTTTCATAAAACGTTGAAGGAAATGAAAAAAAAAAAACTTTTTGTGTGAGCACTCACGATGCGTAGATTATCGTTATAAAAGCCTCTATAAAGTTAGTCCAAGGCTTTAAAAGGGCGTCTAAGTGTTATTGGTTGATCATATTTGACGTCATAACAATCTTGTAAAGCAGGGGTCTCCAAACTACGGCCCGAGGGCCACATCCGGCCCGCGGACAGATTTTGTCCGGCCCGCGGAGAGCTAGCATACTTGAAAACGCCTTTTAGCGAACATATTTTTTAAAGCAAATTATAATTAATGATAATATGGTTTTGGCCCTCGGAACTTACTGGAGTAATCAGTATGGCCCGAAGGCTGGAAAGTTTGGAGACCCCTGTTGTAAAGAAACTCCTTACAAAGATTTCCAGCAAGCCTTTGTAGTCATTGCCGCTGCTAATTTGTATTTAATTAGTTTAAGGCCATATAGATTGAAATAACTCATAAGACCAGGTGGCCATACTGCGTTTTAAGTGGGAGTTAGTTTTTCAAAAAGTCCTGCAATGACAAATAATTATTTATGGGCACCCCCATTACCAATTATATTAACAATTCAATCAGATTTTAAAACCGCCTTTACTAACATTTGACGCCAGACATTACAACTTCAAATACAAAACTTTTTAGTTAATAAAAGAATTTTAAAAAAATGAAAAATCAACTTATCATTTAGTAAATCCTAAAACTGACAATAAAACTGAACTCAAGTAATTTAAATTGAACAATGATTTAAAATAACCAATTTAATCATTAAAAACCAAACACGTTCCCTATAAAAACTAAATTAAATCTTACAATAACCGAAAACTAGACACTAATTACTCCGAAAAGTAACTAATTTTTGATGACATTAAACATTCATTCCTTTGAAATCTAAATCAAGTACTGTACATTTCTGATCAAAGTAAACTTTGGCGTCACTGAAGTAACATTACCAGAAACGAATCTCATTAAAGACAAAGTTACACGCCTTTGAACTATATTTGAATATCATTTATGTAAATTATATCACAAACTTACGGTTTTAATGCAGCAAAGCAAAACCATCACCAAAAACAATACCAATTCCAGAATTTGGATGTAAAAACGAATGAAAACAGTTATCAAATTGCAACTCTAACACTCTAGTTTCTGTTTCATTTACTAAAAGGTCCGTTCACATAACTCTTACACGTAATCGAAATCACCTAAAAAAATGTTAACACAAAATATATGGATGATAAGATACCAAAGTTCTAATTTTGATATAATGGTGATTACTTTATCGATTTCAATCAAAAGCATTGGCGCCCGGATTCTTCGCTACAGAAAGCTATTTACCCCGTTCAATTTCGTTACTCGATTCATAATGTACAGCAAATGTAATACTTGGCCTAAAGTGAGACAGACCACCCAGTTTACAAATTGCTCGTGAATCAACAAAGTACAGTATGACTATGATAGATAGTAGTCCAAATCCAAAAGACTAAATAAAGATTCTTTTACATACTTTTTTTTAAAAAAAAATTATGACATAACATTTTTTATGCATATAATATATCAAAGTTATAACTAACAGTTAACTTGAGCGTGAAAATCATTGTTAATAACTTATAACTTAACATAAAGTAGAGTGAGTTTATGAAAGGACCCAAATGACGGGGACTAAGAAAATCGTACAAAACAGCATTTTTCTCTAACGAAACATTAAATTATTATCAAAAACACTGCCAAAATGGTATCTAATTTATAACACGAAACATCACCCATCAATTATTACTATTTAAACACATTATAAGCTGATAACATATGGAAAGTCCCTTTTGCTGTAATAATATTGTCACTCGAGTTTGAAGAGGCTAAATAGTCGCTAATTTTTAGAGTAATTTAGGCACTAGATTAGCTTTTTCAAATAAAGTACAAAATTTAGTTTCATTTGACTATTATTCATAAAGACATCAAATGTTAACTTCATAATATACTCTATATTTGTACATACAGTATATCACATTTTTACTATTAATTTGCTGAATTATTCAATTTTATCCAAAAAGTTTATTCAATAATTTCCTTGACGTTATTTAATTAAGTAATCACATACCAACAATGATCAGTTTTCTAAAGTAGAAATACCTCAACAAACCATTAAATTCTTAATTAACAAAAATTTAAACTACCAATTACAACGTCATAAAAACAAATCAATTAAAAAAATTAAATAACAATATTATTACGATTTGATAAGTGACTTAGTCGGATAATAAAACTTTTTCTCATAATATAAAAAAGTCTAATGATTTTATGAGTACATCTACATACATGCAAAAAAAAATCATGTAAAAATGTGTATAATAGTAATAAAAGTATAGCTATTAAACGATACTGCCATTTAAAAACCCATATTCAGATGGGGGTGCAGGGAGTGGGGTAGAGGGATAGGGAAAAAATTCAGTCAGTCTGTCCAACCTACTTCCCTCTCTCAACTAAAATTAATTTAATCCTCCTTCATTTTCTCTCCCTCTCTATCTGTACCCCTTTCCCACAGACTGCCTTCGGGCAAACGCCCTTGTTCACTAACCACATATAGAATAGATAATCATCAAAGTCTAGCCATCCATTAAAATTACAAATCAGTCCGTGTGTACAGTATATGTGTTCACTATCTATACAGACACGCCAATTTGGATGTGTAAAAAAGTCTTCATAATTTTGACCTAAACGGGAATTACATCCAAAAAAAGAAGAAAAAAAAGTAGTACACGATCATTAAAAAACCGGCATTAATGAAAAAAATGGATTATTAATACACATTAATCATGTTAATCTATAGTACAATGCAGCTGATAAATGAGCAAGCAACAATTTCGTACGACTTATTGACTTTACTCAGCAAAAATCATAAAAATTTGCTAAACGATTTATGGTACCAATATGTGCATTTAGTGTCATGCAACTCTTGACATTTTGAAAAAAAAGTTAGTACTGTACTATAAAGTCGGTTATAATAACAATTACTGTATTGACAATTAAAATATGGGTTTCCAAATTTCTATAAAAACTTTTAAATTTGGTGTCCTAAGTCCATTACACTACGCGTTAAATTCTAATTATTTCACTTAAAAATCAGTCACATGATGCAACTTCGCACTTACTTGATTTTCAGTGCAGTAATTACTAAAACAGAACATGTCCATCATTACAGCTTAAGCTACAATGAAGATATTGTAGCAAAACAGTAAAAAAAAAGTCTGATAACTTTTGTAAATGACTGAAAAATGCAGTTGTTATTTTAACTCACATGATATGGTAAAATGTTATACAATGTTAATACACGCCTGCAAGACAAATTAAAATAGACAACTGGCTAAAGTGGCAGAATTCCATTGCGATGACTACAACATTCACAAATAATTAACATACTGTAAGTTAACTAAACACATTTCTACTAAAAATTGTAAATCAAATAATTAAGTCATACATTTTTTTGTGCGGAGGAAAAAAATAGTCCTAATCATTAACATGCAAATTTGTCCAAATAAAAACACTGTAATTATTATAACTTCAAAACATATCAAATAAATCAAGACTAAACTGTTAGTATTGACTTTTAAAACATCAAACACACCTTCTGGAATGCTTTGCTAATGTGAACCAATTCATTAAAGTTGGTTAAATTAATCAACACCCACACCATGGATATTAATAGCACACCAATTTACATAACACAAAACTAATTTCAAATGTGCAAATTAAATATTACGTCAAATGACGAAAACATTTTTACTACTGTAACTGCAGTAACAAAATGCAATTATAAGATCATATTAATTGTTAAATGTTTACTGCTATATCGTGTATGTAGGTAGGGCTAATTTGTAATGCAAATACTGAACGTGCTAACCCTTTCATTTTGTATACAGCACATTACACAGTTCATCAATTTCACAAACTTTTATAAAGCGTTATAAATTTGACATCTCAGAATTAAAGTAACTTCTAAACTGCTTATAAAGTCCATACTTAACAATAACTACTGATCAGTGAGCAGTTCAATTTACAATTAATTAAATAACTAATCAAAATTATCAGATGAAAAACTGTGACATTTGAAAGGTACTTTACTAAACGACTAAGCCTAACATCATATTTAGTAGTGGAAAAATAAACTGAAGTCAGAAAAGCAACATATTTTTTTAGCATTTTTAACAATCAGACGTATAAAAACTCTTGTTGTTTTATTTTTTTTCGTTTTCTCATATTTCAACGTATTTCATTGAATTAGTTTATACGGATTTTCGCTCCATTACACGTGCAAGAGGGGGGTGGGAGAAAGATTCTGTGCTCGTCCAATTTCTTACATGCAACTTTCTCTGAGGAAAGTTAAATACATCAAAACTAAACACTAGAAAACCATATAGTATCTCGTAAAAAAGTATAAAATCATTGAGAAAGTTTGACATTTTGTACAATAAAACTCTCAAGTTCAACACTTTTTGATACATACCTCGCACATATACTGTATATCAGTTGTTTCCTTCAGCATTTTTTGTAGGTGTAATTCATAGTCCTCTTCCAAGTCAGGGAATTCGGTACATTGAGTGACAAGTTTTGCTGAAAACAGCGTTTAATGTATAGTTGAAACTTTCCTGTCACATTTTAAGGCATCTTCCTTTTACAGTAATGGCCTCATGATAGTTTAGTGTTTTACTTTTTTTTTTCTTGCTCGCTTTCATTTTTGGTGCGAGAATTATATAAATTAAGTTGATCGAACTTAAATATAACAATTACGGCAAATGTTGAGAGTGATTTGTGGTTAGTAGATCATTACAATAGACAATATAAAAAACCTGCAACGGTCCAACACACTTGGGTAATGGACGAAGAACACAAAAACGCACACAACAACACTACTCCTCTCCCTCTTGTTGGTCGCTCCAAATGATTTTTTAAAAATTCCCATACCAGTCCAGACATCCCGCTAAAACGGGGCAGCTGGCGAGCCGCTACCATAGCGTTCCAACATGTCATTATAATTGAAAGCTGGGAAATGATCCGCGATCATACCGTTCACTCACCAACCGCTACCCTCCAGCTATTTCTCGCTCCGATGATCGGTGCTCTTCAGAATGGCTGAGCATCTATTGAGGAAAGATCATTAAATAATATATAATACACTATATTAAATGGTTTAACAAAGTTAAAATTTTTAAATTATCTACACACACACATACCAAAAAAAAAATTAATTTTAAAACAATAATTTCTGAGCTGCTTAACAATTTGTGTACATTATAATAGCAATTTTTGATGTACGATTATTATGGGGGAATTTTTTTTCTATACGTTAAATGACCCAGAGTTTTTAGCACTTGCAGACAGTTGAGGGGAATTGAACAGACAGAAATTGCGACACTGATTTGAGAATTACATAGACCCCAAAAAAAAATTTTTTTTTTGATGTTATTATTACCACCATACAACACATTATTTCGTAATCATTAAATACAAAATGGCACTGATTAATGCTTAAATATGGATCAGATTTTTAGCTCTGTACATGTTTCTATTGTTTAACAACAACAGGAGATCTACATAAATATGGAAATTTTCACAGTAAATTCTATAAACAATTGGTCAACTTAAACGAATAAGCAACCATTTTCTTCAAATGTTACTGTTATCTACTGCACAAAAAATTACATAAGCAAGTCATTCCTACATAATATTAATCTCCCACATAGAATAAATTTTCGAAAATCAGGGTGGAATTTTTGATATTTTAGCTTCATAGTCGCTAAACAAATTATATGATTTATATCTAATTAATAAAAATAAATTAAAATCTTCTCCCAAAAAAAAATAAAAAATTGAAGAGGTGTTGAAATACAATTGTGTAGGCTCCTTGTCTTCTTTTTGTAACTCCCACAAAAATAACACGATTTTTATTCCTTAATAAGTAATATTTAAACTCTTCAATGAGTAGCCAATTGACTCTTTAAAGGTATTTGTAAATAACTTGTATTCAATGCGGCCTCTTGACTGGCTGTATTTTCATTATTATTTTTAGTTAAATATCCATGTTATGTGTTTGACAATAATTTTTTCAAGCACGAATACAAAGCCAAAAAAATTCGATTTAAATTATATGCCCATATACTGCAAATACATTTGTATTTTTGTCAATAAATTAGCAACCAATATAAACATGGATATGACGTTATAGTTCCCCAATTAGATTTTTCGTTCCCAAAAGGCGTGTACACAAGTACAGTATTACACACACAAAGTGTGCTTTCGACGTCAGAGTATACAGTTAAAAATAGTAAGAACAGCTAAATCAAGAGGTGCCAACTCTAAATCGAAATACTGTGCTGTGAAAACTTTTCACCATATAATTTTACCTTGGACCAACCCCATTTTAGGCTAAAGGCCTTCAAAATCACTGTTAGCTTCAAGCTCAACGGTCAAAGTGAACAGTTTAGTAAACAAAATGGCTATAAATAGTTAAAGAAATTTGTATTTATTGATTATCATAATGAAATTCTGGTATTTTAAAGAAAAATGTATGCTAAAAATATATAACCTAACTTAAATGTTTCGTTTATTATTATGGTTTAAATACAGGGTGTACAGAAACAACACAATCAAATAGCCAAAGTTAAAATACATTATTCCCCTACTAAATGACAGTATTTTAACGTTACCATAGTAACATGTTTATTTACACAATGTATTTCAAAAAATTTAGTAGTTTACAATAGCTTGTGCACATTTAAAAAAACAACTTAGATTTTTCTTATTACATGAATAAATGTAATGCTTAATCATATTTACATGTGTTTTATTTAAATAATTATAATTAAAAAAATTAAAATTCTAAAAACTGATGTTTAATGAGTGGTAAATGATTGTGTTGAAAAAGTTAACCCTAATAATTAAAGGCATGCAAAATAGGTCTTTATGGGACAGCTACACGGCAATACATGGGAGATAACCCTTTACTTTTAATTCAATCTTTAGTCGATCAAGGTCATTCAAGTTGCTCACATCCCCCTGTCAACATTTTGTCACCCAAAAACATCTAAATGGACATCTATGAACCTTCCTTTATTCCATTATCACCCGATGGACGCTTAATAACCGATAAAATTGAAGTTATTGATGAAAAATGAAAATAGTGCTGAGCCGTGGCTATGAGAATGGCAAGCGTTCCAAAGCTTCAGCGACTTGATCACTTTGATAGTCGAAATTTGGTAATAAATTGGATTTCACTATACACTTATCATACATATATATGTTCGTCCGACACCAGGCTATCTATCGATGCTATTGTCAACCGAATTTGATGGAATAATTGGGGCGTTTTGAACTTAAATTCCGATATCCTACCAGGTGATAAGTAACCCTTGTCAACGCCCAGAATACAAGTAGGGGGATGACAATTCCATTAATAACCTTTAAAACGTTCCTTATTATGACAACATACAGTGATATTACTGTTAATATATATCACAAATACATGTATTAATTATTGAATAGATAAAAAATTTCAAGGAAGTGAAAATAATTGAAACTGAAATGTTATGCAATTTAGAAGGTAGGCTTAACCTCATAATTCAAGAATGCATTGCAAGAAAGCTATGGTAAAGGGACAAGGAAGTCAACTTGTACCCAAACAAAATTTCATTCAATTTATCAAATTTCATCATAAATTTACATAAAAATTACAATTATACATATACGAGTATACGACCTTTGCACGGCATTTTAATTTTTTAATTAAAATATGCTAAAATTTAGCGAAATATGAACTAAATAAAAGGAAAATAGTGTCTATACTGTCAAATACAAGAACAAAGCTGAATTGTCATCAATTAATATTAGTAAAATACTTTTAAAACATTTAATTTGACGGATTTTTACTATTAGTAGAGATTAGTCATCTTCACCTTTATTTTAATAACTTTTTACTATAAGAAAACTGCTTGTTTAAACTACATTTTTGCAGAGTTTTCGGTTATATTTTTTGGCTACAATTTGAAGTAACTTAGATTTATTGTCCATGCACTTTCTAAATTATTACAGTAATATATCTAAATAACTTATTTTTACAATATAGTACATTTTGCAGCCTTTTAGCCAACTTTCATAAACATATTTTACAAGTGTATAACAATTTCCCATATTTTAACTACAGTTTATTCTAGTCACATCTAAACCAATTTATCTAGTCTATTATTAAATATTTTTTTCTCATTAATTAAGTTATTAAGTTGTTTAACCAACTTATATTTTTTCAAACAAAAAAAAAAACTTAATATTTTTTTTATTATTTTAAAATTTTATATAAAACATCTCATTAATAAATTAGTTTCAGTTTATGAATTAAGTTGATTTTGTTAATTGTCTGCCAATTAAAATTGAATTTAATTATTTTTTATGTAGATTTAATGATTGTTGTATTTACATTGTCAAGTGTGCTTTTTGCATATTCAGTACTTCTAGTATGTTTAATATTGTTAACAATCGAGTTGCCTTTTAAATAATCAAAACAATAACTCCAATAAAATTGCTTACACACTTTAAATAAGTTATTGATAAGTTAAACTGCCATGCATAACTGCATAACTGAATAACTGCTACGATTGGTGTGTATAACTGTGTATATAGAAAGCAACTGAATTTCCATGACGCATTTTTATTTTTATCTTTTATATAAAAAGTAAATAAAATAAATTTCGCACTAATTCTATTTTATATTATTCACACATAACTAAATTCACACCACGCTGCACACTTGCTAACTCATTTAATGTTTTAAGAAACCAGTTTTTATTAAAAAAAATTAAAGTTGATTCGTGTACTCGCATACAATGTGTATTATTAAAATTGGTACGAGCTTTAATTACCAAATAAAATTGAAAGAAGTTTCGTTTAATATTTCCATGCATGTACACAATTTCTAATCCGATAAAATCATATCAAATTAAAACTTGTACATAAACAGCCTTACAACAACAAACAAAAAACAGAACAAAAAGTATAACAGCATACAATTATAAAATGATTAAAATAGAAAACTTTTGTATTCCAAAAATAACGATTAGTGATAGTATCATTATTATAATTAATTAGCATCAAAACCTATAGTACCTTAAACTCCACCCAATTACAACATAGATTTTCACACGTAACAATAAATCATATTTGAAATTATACCTTATCAAATTGCAACATAATAACTTTAGTTAGTACCATCTGTCCATGATTGTAATTCTCCAATGAACATTTTTGAGAATTTTTACACGACTAATACCGATTGCATATTCCCTTTGCAGATATTATGGTAATTTTACGACATTGTTCAACTAGTTTTATCAGTAATAAATATGTAGCTGATAGATTACCAGAGCTATCACACAATAATTTACCGAATTATTAAATACAATGTTAAAATTGGAGTCTTAAATAACTTAATAACAATAAACTATAACTATACCGGTACTGTATTAGTATTTTTAGGACAAGTAAGGTTTGTGTTCCTTATTATTTACAGTATAATACAAGAAAATTTACCTGCTGTTAAAAAATAACGTATTGTAATTGCTTTAAATGATATTAAATACTGTGTTAGTCGAATTTGATACATCATTCATACAATCAAGAAATTAGAAATGTTATCCCCACATATTGAAAACTTTTTTTTACAATTCTAACTACTTGTTTCATTTGAAATTCTGTACCGTAATTTTGTTTCATAAGTTAAATTTAACTACTGTATTAGTGAATTGCATTTACAAATGAATATATTGTAAATATTTTTTCACCGATTTCTTGACAGATTACTTTTTTAAACTGACACAACTAAGTAGATTTTTACAAATTTAATTTAATTTTTTACACGTTTTAGCTAATT
Source organism: Helicorthomorpha holstii (assembly GCA_013389785.1). Classification (NCBI taxonomy): domain Eukaryota; kingdom Metazoa; phylum Arthropoda; class Diplopoda; order Polydesmida; family Paradoxosomatidae; genus Helicorthomorpha; species Helicorthomorpha holstii. The sequence goes on along the minus strand of JAAFCF010006596.1, from coordinate 29,234,931 downwards.
TATGATAAATAAAACTAGATTTTCAAACAGTTTTAAAGTCATGAACTAATGTACAAAATCAGCTTAAGTCAACGATTTTGCTCAATTTAAGGGACACTTCATTAACACGAATACGCCTTGTTATTGGATATTCAACCTTGTTAAGTTATTGTGTGTGAATTTGTGAAATTAGAGAAGAAAAAAAAACGCACTGAATTACATGTGAATAGGAGTTGTTTCCAAATGCAATACAGAATATGCCATAGTAGCGAGTGTCAGCGTTTTATTTCACCTACAAAATAATAATCGGCAGACTGGGTACGTCTAGCCTTGAAGAAGAAAAAAAAAAACTTTCATCGAGTGACGTAATTGCAATATATTAAACAAAACACATCAAAGAGAGTAAATGTAGGGGAGGGGAAGACGCCTAAGAAAGGTGGTAAACTGTGAAGTAAAATAAGGAGAATAAGGGGGGAAAAGGAAAAAAATAAATAGGTACATTGAAGAAATAATTTTTGTTTTATTTTACTTCTCCATAGAGAGTCACACTGTCCAAATAGTGTAAATGCGTTCAAAAAACTGCATTGCGAATTTGAGAATGGAACATTTACATTTGTCAAATTTCTACAGTTGAAATAATAAAACCTGAAAGGGAATTCTATTAATGCTCAATATAAAGTTATTGGCAAATTTTATTACAAATCCATTAAAATATCTATCATTAAAATCCATTAATCTACGCAAATGCTAACGTCATTATTATTTAAACGCCAGCCATTTATCGTTTCAGACATGACGTAAAATTTCACTATATTCAATCGCTGTTAATTTTATTAGATGTGGCTACAGTGTGCCCAAACAAACAAATAAAAATCCAATATAATTTTACCATGAATTCAATTAGCAAAGAAGTAGTTTTGAATTTGAAATAACTTTTTACGAAGGAGTTACGTTCAACTACATTTTCGCATGGAGATTCTGACGAATTCAATATCAATTACAAACTTACATAAACATGCCAAATTATTTATTATTGTTAATACAATGCTACTGTAACTTATAAGGTAAGTAATGTACTGTATTTAGATGTTTTTTTAATATTGGCATTATCTTGCAGCCACAGTCGCTTCTCAATCAACCTGATTTTATACATTAATAAGAGGTGCTGCCATCTGTCGAATTTGTAAACATCGATTATATTCAGAGTGTCACCATTACACCCACCAGATTTTTATTAAATTGCTTTAATTAAACGGAAATCTCTTTAAATACAGTATTAGTTTACATAACATAAATCGCATAAAAAATCATTTTAAAATTCGATGATGTTTCAGTTGAGTTTTATTAGTAGTTTTTGACTGAAGTAAGTCGAGTAGTATTTAAAATATTACTAAAAAAAATCGATATTTGATTATTTATTTATTTATTAGGAACTGTATTTACTATTTCGTTATTAAGTTACAACTTGGAACCGAATTTTAGTGCCCTTGTACCATGAGAGATAATTTTTCAATGAGTTTGTCTGCCTAACTTTAGTCATTATAGATATGCAACTGGTGTCACGTAACCGTTAACTAACACACAATGAACAATCATCTTGCTATGACATAATCCTTCAATTAAACGATCAAAATTAAATCATCGTTGTCAATAAGTACTGTAATTAAAGTTGCTAGATAAATATTTTCTGAAATTATTTCCAAGTGCTAAATGAGCGTATTTAACTCCCAAATTACTTCAAATAGTGTTGTCTAAAATTAGTATTAGATTATCTAAGGTTAATCCCAACATTGAAACAACGTCATTTTACGTTTGTTATGACGTTTACAAATTGATTCATACATGCATATTTAAACCCTAGTAAGTATTAAGCACAATCACATTTTACAAGAGAGTTGGCTTAATTAAAGTATTAAGGGGATTTATTTTTAAAGTTTACCGCCAGGGGAGGAGTTACCATAAAGTTTCCATACGTAACTATACATTAAAAAATGTTAGTACAATCAACTTGATTGTAAAGCCAAGAGTAATAGCGCACACTCCAAAGTGGTACTTGTGCACTTGTGTGTCAGCCATTGGTAACCTGTCGTTTTACACACACATACACTGGTTGGTACTGAGCGTATGTATATATTTAACCAGCTGATAACCGTCCAATGACGTCACCGACCTATTTCTGCTTACAAAGTCTAAAAACTGAAGATGGAAGCATTGACGTCAATGTAAAGAAAAATAATAATAAAAGACCTTTCCAATTCATGCGGAGGCGGAGACTTAAACAGACTTGGAATCACAGTCACATAGGGTCAAGGTTGACAAAAGAATAAAGTTTAGTCATCAACTAGGATTATAATACATATTATACTTTTAAAAAAATTAATCAATTATTCATTGCAGTTATTACACGGCAATAAGAACTTAGTGTTAGAAATACACAGCAGACTTTCATCAGTTGACAAGACAGTACTGTTACAATTAAACCAACCAACAAACTTCAAAATCCATTAAAAAACATATTGCTTTATAATATTGTTGCAATCACAGCAATTATACCATTTTCTGATGCAATTTGATACAAAGTTTGCTATTTCTAATACAACTGAATTCTGGCAATATGATTTAGTACTTATTTATCTTTGCATACAGTATATCATTTTAGTGTCCTTTTTGCATTTGTAAAGTTCTTTGATACATGGCTGAAAATTCCAAAAACATCAAAAAACACACATTTTAATGCATTTGAATGTGATTTTAAGTCGTATTTGTTTCTGATGGATACAATGAATTGTGTTTGCAAAGTGTAATTAATAAACCCACCCTCTATGTAAAGACGTCAAGCTGATTTCTCAATTTACAGTTTATTTGGTATTAAATATTATTAAAGTGGTGATAATGTAAGAGATTTCATGAGAGATGATAAAAAACGGTGGATGATACCTTTGCTTTGTTGTAATAACTTAAGTGGCTGGCTTTTAAGTGAAAATGAAAATTTAATGCAATGTGAGCACGCGCTTGTCAATCGAATAGGATCAACAATAGTATTTTAAAGTCAACATTACTTTTGTTTATAACTTAATTTACTATAATATAAGTATTAATAAGTATTTTATCCATTCACTTGATAGGCTGTTATAGAGACTTATGGCTACTCATCGCACCAAAGATTTCACACTACAGTTATTATACGTATTCCTCCATAAAAATAGTCCACAATAATTTAAATAAACCAAGTATTTTCTATAATAATACATTTTATCCATATTTTTTATTGCTATTATTATTTAAAGTAAAGATTTTATGCGTTGGAATTGAAAGATTGTTGTCAATACTTTTCCAATGAACGGATGAAATCATTTTCTCGCCGCTTGACTACCTTTTTTTGCCGCTGGTCAAACATGCTCCATTTAAAACACTAATAAAAAATACGTGGCTAATAACTTAAGTTATGATCATTAAATGTGTAATAATTCATTATTCAAGTGATAAGAACCAACAAGATACGATGAGAATGGGTTAGAAGCATTTGATTCTCAAAAATATTGAAAATTGAAGAATTATGTCCAATAACTTCAATAAATCTTTAAAACATCAAATTATATACCCTGAATTTTTAATATAGTAAACCATGGTATACAGTATTTAAGTTCTTCTTGGTAAAAATTACTTTAAAATTGATATTAAAATACTGTAAAATTAGCTTTCAAAAACGTTAAGGTAAATGTTTTTTAAAAAAGAAGTCTATATTTATGAGTCTTCTATTACTCAACACAAGTTAATCGTAATTGTTTAGTGCGCTCATTTATACAAAAGTGCAAAGCAAAACTAGAAATTCAACATAGGTTATGGTATTTGAAAAATGTGTTCAGGAATTTGTATCTCGTTGCCCAGAAGGAGATTGTAATCGACCACACCTTTCTAACTTTTATTTTCTCCTATGTTTTCTTCCACCGCTCTGCATAAAATTATTACGATGATGAAAAACCCTTTATATCACATGTCATGCAAGAGTTTATACAATTACACTTTTATAACACTGACAACTTTGGTTGCAACAAATATTTAAATGGATTTCCTGTTCATTAATATACAACAATTTGAGTAAGAATAAATTATTTACAACACCATGCAACAGTCAATAATAATAACTTCTACAACACATGTAACCGTATAAGTTACAACAGAAAAGTCAAAAATAACAATTTATTACTGTTAATTAAAGTAAAGTTAGCTACAATTCATTGTAACTAAACTTAATAGCTAACTTAGTTTAGTAAGCATTTTTTAATAGTTGTGTCTCAGAAAAAAATGTTTGTTTTTTTTTGCTATCGTGTTGGGTTCTCACCCTTACAAAGACCCAAAAAAATACCCCTCCTTTTGTGTTAGCTTTATTTCTATGTATGGTAAAATGTTGACAGTGTGACGTTAAACTGACGTCAGATTCTTTGTCTCAAATTGTATTCAAACCCACAAATGATCATGATGTAAAGCTGTGAACTACCAGTTTGCGTAAGTCGGTACTTTAATGACTTCTAAGTGTGCGAGTCAAACTCAGTCAAGTCACTAGCAAGAATCTTAAATTAAATCTCTAGTTGAGTGTTAAGCTACTACCTTTCAGACTGGAGATAACATCTACTGTCATTATAAAAATAGCATCAACAACAACAGCATTCAAAAAATTAACAGTCTAGCTTCATTTCTTAAGATATTCACTTTGTTTCAAGTACTTTTACTTAAGTTTCAAGACATAGTATTACGTTTAAAGAAACAAATCGATCCAAATTCTCTCCAAAAAGATCTTATGTAGTTTCATTAAATAATTATAATGATCATAAACTTATAAAGTATAAACAAATTTAAAAGTTTAGTAGCAGATTAACACGACTATGTATCATTTATTATAAGTGATTAATATGACCTTAGGTCCTCTGATAAATTACAAAAAAACAGAATCACTAAATAATAATCTATTTATGACCAATGATACATCACCAATGTTGCAATGGGTGATTAATCGTTTAGTGTAAACACTGTTCACTGCAAAAGTATTTTAAGGAGAAGCTTTTCTTTCTAGTTTATTCATATTACTTGGTACGTGCCTAAAACATTTGGTCTATTAAGTCAGCGTCTCGTTTGTTAAATCAACAAAATAAGATTCAATATGATGTGTACAGTTGTTACCCAGGAAAAAATAGCAATGCACTTACTGTACTGTAAATCCATAAATAAAATGTTAGCTTAATCAAACTTGTTTCTTAAATGTCATGGAGTGCAATGTCTAATGAGCAATTTACAAACGCTTCGGCCTTACCCATCGTTTTCTGCAAAAATAATAATTGATCGATGAATCAACGAGTATAACAATAATGGCGTCTCAAAAAAAAAATGCATAGTAAAATGTCAAGTGAAACATGGAATGTTACAAAGCCGTAAATTATAATACACAGATTTCATGTTTAAAAAAATACTTGAAGTGCGTTGGCGTAAGACGTTGCAGTGGCCATTAACTTTTTATTTAAAGCATTAATAATATATAACGAATAACTAGCATTACAAATGTCATAATATTACTCACTTGTGTAATAAAGTCTTCAAATAACGTAATAAAATGCATAATTGACTAGTAACACATAGTAACACAACAAAATGACGGAATATATTTGTTGTTACAAGAATTTCTATTAAAAGTTACTGAATTTTGTCTACGGTAATAAAGTTTTTGTTTAAGACAGAAATTTTGTGTGTATGACTAACTTATAAATGCCAAAAAAAAAAACTGATTACTGTACTTGATTTTGTTTAGAAACTGTTAACAACTCCCCCAAAAAATTCAAAAACAAAATACTGTACATCATAAAATAATCCAATAAACAGCATAAAATGGAGTATGTTTGATTCCTACAGTGCCGTTTTTAATAAAATAGTTTTATCACTATAAAAATAATAAAAAGTAAAGTGGTTGTAGTTTGTTTATAAGTTCTCCAGATCCATACTACACAATACGATGCAATAAAATTATAATGCTGCATTTTAACTTTCTTAGTGGGGTTACAGAACCAGCTGTGACACTGTAAAGCAGAACTAACAAAATTATAATCAGTAATCCAGTAAAAGTTACCTCACACACATTCACATAAAAATTTTAATAATGCAGTTATAGCACTATACTACTTTCAATTGCATGTGCTTAGAAGACACGGTTTCTCTATATGTCAATGAACGACATACAGTATACTGTTAAGTAAGCAGCTACATGTATACTATAATATGGGGAAAATAAGCCACCCTTTGACTAAATCGACTTTTAAAACACTTTATCCATGCTCGATTTTATTATAATTTCCGGTTCCCACGAATTAATATCGGCAGTCATCATGTGCTACCCCCGTACTTACACATATACAGCTGTTACATGTACACCAAGCTAACAAAATCTGAGGCACATTCCCAAATTAGACACATAAATCAATAAACATTTTTTTTTAAATTCAGTTCTGGCAATTCTGTGCCATTTATTTTAATTATTTATTCCTCGTGCGTTGCTAAAAATCTGATTATGCACCAAATGAATACAATAATTCAAGAGCTTGAACTAAAGAACTGTATAAACTTCAAATTGGTTCTTAAACTTGAAGACTGTGTAAATTTACAATATACTACTGTATATAGTAAAATACTGTAAGTACATGACTAAATACAGAACAAGTAAGTGCATGTTAGCTGCGCTCGCATAATGTCGTGTGCTCATTACATGCTGCTTGTTAATTATGTCCTCGCTCATTTCCGCTCATCAAAACCGACAAATTTTAACTTTTTTCACTCAAATATTTTTTCATCTTTAGTCATCTTTCAACGACACTTATTCATTTGGATAAATCTATCTCATTTTAAAGTCAAAGTGATTGGATCATTTAAATCCTCCATTACATCACCACAAAGCTTAAGTGTCTTTATGTTTTGCCGCTAAATTATGCTGGGTACGGCACGTTTGCTAACACAATTTGAATCAACAACAACAAAAAATATTAAAACAACAACAAAAAAAAATGATTTGGGTGGAGAAAAATGAAGCGGAAGAGGGCAAACGAATGAAGAAAAAATTGTAGAAAGAAAAAGTTGGCAAAAAAATAATTTGAAGACTAATTGACAGCGAACAATCTACATTGTTTTTAGTCAATTTAGATAACATTTAATTTCGCAAATGAAATCTTAATAATATATACAAAAGAAGAAAAATGTAAAGAATTGATAAAAAAATAAGCAATTATCTCACCGTAAACAAGAAGAGGCCAGAAAATAAATGAATAATAATAATAAAAAATGACCTAATCATGATAACCTGAAAGAACAAAAGAGTCCTATTTACTAAATTAGCCATTTATATTACTCAAACGTCACACATTTTGAGTGAAGAGCTATTTCTTTATCGTGTTGGTAAAAAAAAAAACATATATCTAACCCTACCTATATGTAGACTTGTGTACAGAGGTGGCAAAAAAAAGTAGTTTTACCTGTTTGTATACATAAAACACATACATAACACAGATTTTTGAACGAGGTTGACTTAACTGCACTTTCCCACGCTGTCGAAATTCGCACGTCACGACACTTTTTCCTTTCGCATTTCTCCTATATACAATTTTACCCCTCCACCCACTCCCACACACCCCCTCTCTCTTCTCCATTTTAACTTTAAAGTATTAAAATCAAAGTTCGAAACACTTGTGTGGTCCAACCCTGACAAAACTACACGGTACTGTACTACAGCATAATAAAATGCAACACTTTTCTTCATTACATTAAATTACATTGATTATCACATTCAGTGCCAAAATATCACTTACTCAACTTATTAGATTTCAAGTGTACATACTGTAAAGTGTACGGTAAAGCACATTTAATCAAAATTAATATGTTGAAACTACCAGTACTACTACTACATCAATTTCAAAGTTTAATAATTTTGGGAACTTATAAGCTTATGTATTGAGACATTGCAAAGTTATAAGAAAAGTTCGGTTATATGCAGCTGGAATGTACAAAATTGTACCGGATGTTGTGTTATACAAAGAATGTGCCCTGTAGAAGAAATGTGTCGCCATCTCATTCTTTTTGCATTACTTAAGTGAAATTACTGCGATTTAATGATCTCTACTTTTTCATAACTGGGCTGCTATTATAAGTTAGTTGATGATGTGATAAAATTTAAACTAATTAAATAGTTAAACATTGTTTTAACTGTCACATTCATTAACGACAAAATATTTCAATATTTAATACCCACATGTAACATTTTCTTGTGACGTTTATCAACAAAAATTTCGATTAATTTTTTTGTTTATTTTTACATAACTGAGTCAGACTGACTGACTGACAACTTTACTAATTGAGTGTTGCATAATGCAAGTTAAGTTCCTGAATTAAGTTTTATGATCCTAATTTATGGTTCTTCATTCCTATACTGCATATAATTCATGTTTTCATTCACCTTATCTCACAGGAAAACGAATCCATTCGTTTCAAGAATAAAAACTTTTTGATTGAAATATCGTTTCATCCCAACACAAAATTATATAGGGTGATCACAAGATGTGTTCATACAAAACTGCACTAAAATCATGCAATTTATTCCCGTTTCTTTATTGCCAGCAAGTGAATACACTCACTCTGTATAAACTTACAAAAAAAAAATTAAATTTATAACTTTATAAAATATTTTGTAAGCGTTGTAATGTTGTACATATCAAGACAGAAGAATGTTACAAGAATAACTTTAAATAAATATTTTGCTATAAAATATTACATGTCACGTAATTACTTGTTATCTCATCACACTGTTTTCCATTACATAATCAGCATTTTCTTTGTGTGTGTATATAGTTAAATTCATACTACATACCTTTAATGCTTTTCCATGTAAAAACTGTTGGTGATGGGGGAAGGCCCAGGGGGATAAAAAAAACTAGCAAAAAGCGACAGTTATCATAGCCATAGACGGTGAGAAGCGAGCAAAGATCAGTGGCCTCGCGGCCGATTAGTGCGCTTCATCCTCAAATATTAACATAACTCGCATTCTTCACATTCCAACGCGGCCAACTTTCGCTTGGATGTTACGTACAATTCACATTAATTGAACTTACAGCATATAGTCAAAAAGCCCAGCTGTTATTTGTGTACTTATTTATTGTAAGTTTGTAACTTGTATACACATTCACATATTTTACGCTCTGGTCAGGTCTGCCTGCATTCAATTTTCTCTTGTCTTTTCACACACATGTAACATAACATTCTTTACAAGAATATTAAAAAAAAAACTTTTGATATATTCCCATTGTCGTCACTCACACAAACAAATAAATTAAAAACTGAGCTAAAAATTCACTTACAGCATAATATTTTGACACTGCAATGAGCCATTACGGCCATGACTGTAACTTCAAGGTACTCAACAGGAACCGTTTACTAAATCTACGGAACATCATAACGTGCAGCCCATTTCAGTCTGACGATATTACTGTTTCATTATGTCCTTTTGTGACTCAAGTGCAGTTACAGTATTATACGGGCCCTTTTTATGACTATTGGGTGCTTTCAAGATTCAAGTAATGTCCCTCCCTTACCATTTCATAATCGGCGTGTCAAATTTATGTTTTGGTCTTAACGTTTATTCATGGATATGGTGTATTTTAATAGAATGTAAGAAAGTCAAACATTAAAAGTCCTTCTGACTTAATATAATTCGACTTAATGTTGTGTGTGTGTGTTACTTTTTGTGAATAGAACGGGTTGTACTGAACTTGTGGAATGAACGCACCCTTCGTGTGTTCCCTTCTCTCCCCCTCCTATTTTATTTGTAAGGGTGTAAATGCCAGTCAATGAACGTGAGTCCCCATGTACTCGAATGCTGTAGCCTGCATAAAATGTGAATGGGAAAGTTGTATTTAACCAAGTGTGTGTGTATTAAAAGCCAGCTGGATGTGCAGCTTCCATACAGTACACGCTTCGGACGATTTCTATTTATATTTAACATGTTTTAGCATGTGTACACTGAAATACTAAAATGATAGGCACACTAAATTATCTATGGAAAAAATAGGTAAATTATAAATGAGTAGAAATTGTTTAATTGTTAAATACCACATCCTTGTTCAAAGGATTTTTAGAATTACGAGTGGTGATTAATTTAAATTATTTTTTTATACTTATAAATAACAAAGATTTAATAGTATTAGAATTATTAGTAATAAATGTTGTGAATTGATAACTAAATCATTTTTTTTAAATACTGGTTAATTAGTTAGTATCAAATTATGTAAAAAAAAAGAAGTTAAAATGATTAAAAAATAAAGTTATTAAAGGTTTATTGCTGTACTTATCTGTCATCGTTATTATTTCATAATTGCAAAAACTTTAACTTTAATAAAGTCAAAAAAAATGAACAAGTTTTTGTGCATCTAAAGCTTTGCTAACTAGGTGTACAGTTAGTGTAGTGTAAGACCAACCAGCTTTACGTAATTTGTTAAAAAAAAAACCTATCTAAACAAAATTTAATATTAACAATCATCTAACATGTATGTTTGTTGCATTGTAATGACACATATCCCCATTACCTGTCGCCCATCTGGCCATTATTTGATTTGCCAATAATGTAACAAAATATAATAGATAATAGTCTGTCCGGTATGTTTTAGATGAATGAACTTCGTTTTACAACTGCGGCAGACCAAAATTTCTATGACTACGCAAAAAAAAAAGCATACAGCAAAGGAACATTGCATTTACTGTTTTGATGTTAAAAGTACACGAACATTTGTGCAATGTTAATAAAAAATGTGGCAAGTTTTCACTCAAGCATAGAAATAGAAACGGCGTTGCAAATGTTATTTTATAGCATTATTTGCAGTGGAAAAATATAATATAAACCAATGCACTAGAACAGTACACACCAGCAGAAATATAACAAAAATTTCTTATGATTTCATTAAATTTTCACTACACCTACTACGAATAATATGCTTTTAGTTGATGTAGATTCATTCAATATAAAGAAAGTCAAACGATGTAAACGTGTAGTTAAGTTATAAGTATTGAAACCAATATACTGTACATTATCAAACTCATTTAAACGACTACAATTTTCAAGGATTTCCATTATAAAAAATAAACTGAAATTACAACTTACCACACGATGACAGTAATTTTGATAGTAATCCACTAAATCCTACTATAACTTGTAAACTTAATCCGTTTAAATTATGAATGCTCAGAAACAACTTTTGATTAAAATTAAAAAAAACAAGTTATAAATGCCAAGAGTAAAATAAGTATTCAAATTTGATTCATGCTTAAAATATACTTTTCCAGTGACTTACAATATATGTTAAATACTGCAAAAAAGTAAATTCCTAGAAATTGACTGTACAGAATCATTATGGGAGCGTTAAAAACTTAACGTACTGATTCAATCAATACCATACCAGTGATTCACAATTATTAACATTTGAAACATTATACTGTACAGTATATTCATCGCAAAATTATTTTTTTTATGAATATGAAAAACGATCCTTTCATATTACGTGTAAATGTATACGGCGCATAAAAAATAATAAAAAAAATAGTTTTTACATAACCAACATTTGATAGTAAAATTGCGTAATCGTTTGTAATAACTAAACTACACATTTAACAACCCATGATACCGTACATATTTTTTAAAAATACAGCACTTCAATATCAGTGTCGGTAGTTAAAAGCAATGAATAATAGAAGTCCCTAAATTTAATCCCATAAGTAATAACTTAAATGACCAGAAATTAATATTTTTGTAAATGGACAATAAATATACGCTGTGTCTCTAAAATTATTTAAAGAAAACATGATATGAAAATTAATCATAAAATAAATTTGCTTTTTATTTCAATGATGAAATCATTTTCATCTAATTTGCATTTTTGTATTTTAAATATTTAATCCCCAATTTTCAATTTGAATTCATTAACATTCATTAAAATGAAATTTAATCTACAGACCACTGAGTAATACTGTTCAATTAAAAAAAATTAATGTCTAAAATTACGAAGCGGCTGCTGTAATGGATCATTAAAAAAGGAATGTTGTCAAAAAAAATCTTATTAAGACAACTTTACAAGCATTTGAAAATGCTTTAACCTAAACCGACGTCCAAAGCCATCATCAATGCAAAACCAACGATGCTTCCCCAAGTGGCCAATCTTCCGTTACCACTGCATTTCAAAAAAAAAAAAAATAGTTATAAAGTGATAACTCATCGAATATTTTACTATCAATTTCAAAACCTTTCATCGAGATAAATAATGTAGAGGTGTTAACTAATTTAGAAAAAAAGTCAAAATCATCCAACCATGAAATGACAGGAAATAAAGTTAATAAGAGGCTTTGTTAAAATCTTAACTGTCAAAAACTTAAAAAAAAATTAACCACTTATCAAGTTTTCATTAGGATAATTGATCAGAAATAAACTTTCAATTAAAGTAATTAAACTTAAAAGTGTATGCTTAACCTTTTATCTCAAAGGTAAATAAAAACAAAACCTGTAACTTTTGCCATGTTTTCAAAACAATTTTGTATTGGAATAGTGTGAAATTTGCCAATAGATAGACAAATAATCCGCATTCCAAATTTACTTTGGGATAAATTAAAAATGTACTAAACAAAGATAAAAATACAACAATGTAACCAAATTAAGACCCCTTAAACTGCATTCATTAAAAATATAATTTGATAGTAATGAAAAATACCAAAATGTATTTCAAAAAACTGCAAAGTCAAAGTTAAATCTTTGTTAAATCAAAGTTGAACGTTAATAAAAGCTTAAAGCTAATTTTATAACTAAATACAATCGAATTCAACTTAGAACCACTTCAAATCAATGCACAGAACTTAAAATAAATCTACAGTAAATGATCTTAAAGCAATATGTTTCTTTTATGAATTATGCATCTTAAATGATGACCTTTTCTGCCGTAGCTTTTTAAACAATATAAATTTGTGTCAATATTAAACATAGATTATTCTTTAAATTCGCTTCTCAGAGAATTTCAAGTATAAAACACATCTTCTAAATAAACTAAAAAAAAAATAATAAAAAAAACAACTCCGCCTCTGTTCTGATTTTTAAATTGCATGCTAAGCAGGTTGAAACTTAACGGTCTATTTAATTTTGCTCAGAGATATCCGCGCCGTCGATTTACTAAATTTTAGCAGTGGAATGTGTGTACTCATTTTATCAAATGTATAGCAAAATTGACAACTTGATGTTTTCATTCACAAAAATTCGGATAGTAAAAACTGAATAAACTGCTTTGCTTGCAAGTGTATTTTTATGGGCGAAAATTAATAAATAATCTGTTAGGGAGAATGTTTAACATTCTATCAAAATCAGCTGACTTTTATGTAACGATATCTCATTTAAAAGAGATGGTCACGAGGTTTTTATTGACTTAAAAATTATTGAAACTATAAATCAAAAACACTTTCCCCTCTGATTTCATTACGTTTATTCGTATCATTACACGACCTCGGTGATTCCTGACCTCTCGTACCAGTCGAAACTAGTATTCATTCGACCACTCCGTGGCAACCCAATACACATACTGCTGTAAATTCAATCAAATGCTTTCGATCAAATTCTTACGCAAGTTTGATAACAAAACCATAAACTCATTTCAAAATATGCATTCACTTTCAATCCGGCCTGATTTTTGATAGTGGGCATGATTATAGATGTTTAATGCATAAACTCGACATATTCAGCATACTATTAGGTAAGTGGAGCATACAATTTCAAACAAACTTGGACATGAACCAATAAACAACGAAAGTTAACCCGAACCCACCATAAATTTTATATGTGACCTTAATAATACGAGTGTAACTTTCAATAAATACACGTGTAGTGTCAGTAAACTTGAACTGTTGATTCACACAATGTTAATGTCAGTGATAATGTACACAACTTTTCAAACTTTAAGCTACCGATAAATCAAGGCTAATAAAATGGTATACCGTATAGTTACTACTGTATCATGGTACACCATGGAACCACTGTAAATAGTTGACTTTATCAACTTTACAAAATACATTAGATGTAAGCTTCATCTGATGTTTACATGTTTAGCATTAAATAAAATGACTAAACAAATGTTCTTAAGCTTCTCAAAACGGTGCAACGAATTCTATAACTTAATAAAACCAAATTAAACCAACCAACCTACCGCATTTATGGATTGCATTACAATGATATTGTAAATATGAGTAAACCATACACTTAATGTGCTTACATAACTAATGTCTAACAATTAATCTAAAACCTAAAGAAATATACCATTAAAAAACAAGAAACCGCCTTTGAGCACTTAAGTAATAAATACAGTACATGATTCTATCAAGTATTTGGATTTTAAAATACTGTACTAGCTTTCAAAACCATTAGTCAAATGATTTGTAAAACCTAATTTGTTTAGAATTACAATTTGACAAGCGCGTCAATTTGTTCAATTTAAAAATGACCAGTTATCAATTAGCGAAGTTTGAAAGAACCTAAAAGCTAACTGAACGGTTTAGATCATTTCCAAATTTCTTCCTACGCACAATAATAATCTCCACATCTGATAACTTGAGCTTATTAAACGCTAAAATACTTACGAAAAGAAAACGTCTATATGTAAAAAATTAAAAGTTTCATACCAAGAATTTGCTTCTGGAATTATATCATCCATAACCACATATATCATAGCTCCCGCTGCAAATGCTAATGAATAAGGCAACACAGGTTCCGCCAAATTTACCAATAAAGCTCCCAGTATACCAGCTATTGGCTCTACCATTCCACTTAACTGGCCATACCTAAATATTAAGATCTTATACGATTACTTTATTTTAATCTCGTACTTTAACCACTTACCAAAAACTTTTAAATGTCGAAAATCCAGCACCTTTTAAAGGCAAACTCACAGCCAAGCCTTCAGGAAAGTTTTGAATTCCAATACCAATAGCTAAATTTCTATATCGACATTTAGGAATTACGTAATTTAAAATTTAAAAGTTGATATGCTCACCTTGCTCGTTCAAAAGTAGCTGAAGTTGTTTTACCAATAGCTCCAAATCCAACACCAACTGCTAAACCCTCTAAATATAACAAAAACAGCTTTTAATATATATACTGTAGATACTTCTGTTATTATGTTCCTAAAAACAGTTGGTGTAACGTACAACAAAGCAACTATAAGAAACAAAATACAAAATAGTGAGTAGAACAAAATACCTATGATTACAACACAATACAGGTAAGGAACTGTTACAACTCAATAACCTCTCAAAATCTCTTACAACGAGAGCTAATAGTGTGTTAACTATACACTCAATAAAGAATTAGAATCCATAGTTCGGACAAAATAAACTACCGTATTGTAACTCGTACATACAGTATTTACATTTAAACAATAACATTAAATTTACCTGGAATATTGTGCACTGTAATAGCAACAATTAATAAAACAATTCGTTTCCAACTGTTTGATTTTTGTTTATCTTCAAAGATATTTGGTTGATTCTCAACAGCGTCGACCATGCGATCTTCATCCCATTTATCTTGAATTGGTTTTCTTCTTAATAAAAGAGATGATTTGTAATCACCCGACCCTGGATCACTTTCATTAATACCTGCGAATAAAATATTTTATTAAAAATTGCATTGCTTTAACTTTTAATGTAGCTAACCAATTATGGATGTGTTTGTTCGACCATTATTTACATAGGATGGATAATTATTTACATATGTTTCTTGCTGTTTTGACAAGGTAGCCAACTGAACGACGGAAGACTAAAAATAAACCGATAATTAAACAACAACAATAATTAACAAAGTAATCCATGAAAAGTCTTGGCATATACAGTAACTCATTTGCAATAAGAACTTGTATTCGCGTTGATGTTTCCGATTTCATTTGATGTTTTCATAACTTATATTGACTGTTTTTCTGATGATCAAATGTTTTAAAATTAAAAAATTTTAGTACAAACCAGTAATAATCGTTTCACTTAATTAGTCAAATTGAATTAAGAACATTAATGTACATTTGTTACGAGACAAAACAGCCTTATTTGCTAACAACAAACGGTGTTTTCTTCGCACCAAAAGTTTGCCTACCAAGTGCAATTTGAAAATGCTTTATAAAGATCCACACTCAGTCTATGCTATCACACCATTTGTCTTCAACAAGGATTCTTAATTTTTGAAATAAGCTGCTGGTCTGGACAAGTGGGATAAACTCCTCATAAACAATTTTTCAGTTTTATGCAGCACTAAAATCGAAGTATATTGTAATTTACATCTATAGTAACAAGTTCGACTACAAACACGTTAATGATTGCCCAATCATAAGTATTTCAGGGATTTTTTAACTCACATGAGAAGGCAACATTTTATCTGCAATATAAATAAATATAGCTCCTAAAAGAAACCCAACAACTGCTGGAATGAAAGCGTATTCGCCATTTTTGCCATATACTCCTGATTCCTCCGCCATTTCAATTGCTGGAGCTAATAAAGACCAAAACGACGCAGCTGTCATTACCTAAAATTACAATTAATTACTATAACTAACTTCGAACATGTGTTAATTAGATTAAGTAAACATACACCTGCTGCGAATCCTAGACTTGCATCAAGTATTTTTCTCTGAAAATAAATAGTACGATTACAACATGAACTTATTCGTTTCCACTTATTACATAAATCTTAACAAAGTTTTTGTCAACCAGAACATACACTCTGACCAAATACATTTTTAATTATGAGACACTTTATAACAAAAACTTGAAATGTCCTTCAAATTGTACCTTTGATTACACACTTAACATGTGGCATATGATCACATGCTTTACTGTAATTTATGTTCAACCGCTGAAATTCCTTACCTTTGTTGATGATAATAAGAAAACTAAAGCTGAACCAGCGGCAGTTAAACCCCATGTTAGTAAGGTTCCTAAAAACGCTTGATAAATTGGATTATAACCCTGTAACATTCTGTATCACATAATACATTCAGTCTACTTAGAAAATACTTCAACCCAAAAACACACAAAAGTAATTAAGCCCGCGTTTGTGAAAGTACCGCTACATCACCATTCACGATCGAATTGCCGCATAATGGCAGCAGCTGATGGTTGACTTTGTCACGCCCCACTAGTCACTACTGATCTTATTTATTTTTTGAGGTTCACGGAGATTTCACCACCAAGTCAAATTCTCAATTTAAAAAATAAAAAAAACCCTCAACTTATCAAATTGGACCTACTGTATAATAATTGAACCTATTTCAAGCATTTAATTACACCTAACAATCTTAAGAGTTGTTTTGGCTTGTGGTGAAATCTCCTGACACCATTTTTTTAAAACTAGTGAAATTAAGGACATTTTTTTATTTCTCGAATTTGACATGTAATTTAAAAGCAAGAAGTAACAATTTTAACCATTATTTAACCTCTAATCCATCAGACAATATTTATTTAGCTTTTATTAACTCATACAAGTTGTAATAAAAGTTAAATAAAATACTCTTATTAATTTTAATAAATAAATGTTCACAAAGTTGCTAGTACAAGATTTTGACTAACTTATTTTTAATTTACTGTATATAATTTACAATAATAAAATCATATCAAACGCAATAAACAACCGCAACGTAAAATACCATTACATAAGATCTTCCATCTCCTTCATAAACTGCTCATATGCATCATCTTTTGTTGGCAATTGTCTTGAAGTAGATTTCATCATCGAATAGCCAACATCATGAGCTTCATATCCAAAAGATTTTTGATCACGCTTTTTCCCTTTGTCCTCTCTTTTTACTCTTAACGAGGTCGGTGTAAAACGAGTGATGTCTGCGCTTAAATTTCTAAAACAATGCAAAACATTTTAGCATTTTACCAACAACAAAAAATAAAGTTAACTTACTTTAATTGAGGCTTTCCTTCGATTGTTGCTACACCTTTGTGTTCATCTTCAGTTTTTGATCTGCTGATCAAACTAGGAGGAGCACTCACAACATTCGGTGTTTTAGAAGATGCCGACTGATTGTTTGAAGCTCCTGGTCTTAGCCCACGATGAGGCGGAGGAACACCTACACAAAATATCCAAATAAAAACATTTAGTCACAGAAAACAATACCATTTTAAATTTATAGCTTCGTCGAGTATTAGAACATGATTCTTACCAGGTGGAGGTCCAGGAGGAAGCCTAACTGGTGGTGGTCCTAACATTCGTGGAGGTAGACCTGGTGGTAAACCTGGAGGACCCATTGGTCTGCCTGGTGGTAGTCTTACAGGTGGTGGAAATCCAGGTCTCATCATCGGTGGCCTAAACATCATTGGAGGCAGTCCAGGTGGTGGTGGACCTGGTGGCATACCAGATGGAGGACCAGGCGGCAATAACGTAGTGGCTGCAACTGGTTCTTTATCTTGTTCTGACGATTTATCATACGCTTCTTCAATATGCCCACTTTCTGGATGATTTAAAATCTCCTGAGAAACTTTGGCAACTTTACTAGGAGATTCCGAATCTGACATATCTGAATCTTCCATTTCTTCGCCATCATCAGCAAAACGAAGTCTTTTAGAATTCTCTGCCACTAAAAGCATATCATGTTATTAGAATTAACGAATTACTGATATACTTTGAACTTTACCGCTGGCACCATAAGACTTCTGAATTTCTTCTAAAGCTTGTTCGACTTCATCATCACTTTCATCATCGCTAAACGGCGGAGGAGGCCCAGGAGGCACACCTGGAGGAATTCTAGGGCGAACTGCTGCAGGTGCTGTAATAAATGCCCGGTAACTAAAAAAAGTTTTATAAAGTTAAACTTCAATTCACACCCAAATACAGTACGATTGTGTAATAATTTGGTCAACAAACATCTAATTTATAATTTTTTTTAAAATTTAATTACTCATAGACTGAAGTTTTCTTCAATATCGACATTGGAGAAATCATTGACATAGGTTCTCCAGGCAATGGGATTTGTGAAGTCCCAGTAGTTGGAACTCCAGAAGGCGGTGGAGGTGCTGTTGTAGTAGTTGTCGTTGATGGTTGAAGTGAAGGCAATGGTATGTCTTCAATCTGAACTTGTTGTGCATATTTAACAGATTCTAATCGAAGCAAATAAATTATGATCAACCTACAAAAATCTATAAACATTTTAACCTACCAAAATATTGCATAAGCATCGTCCTTTTATTTTCGTAGTCAGTTTCAATACGCTTCATATCTTTATATTGTTCTGGATCTTCTTTTTCGTATAATTTCATGACTCTTGTAAATGTCTCACGAAGTTTTTTCCTTTTATCTCTAAGCACTTTCTCATTAAGCTGTGGAGGATTCGATACATCAAACTCTGTAAAATATAAACTCTATTATACACTGTTGATGATTAGTAATAAAATTTACAAAAATACCCATTCTATCAATCTTTTCCATCTCGTGTATTAAGTGATGAGGATCTTTTCCTTTTAATACCGCAGCTCTGACCATTTGCCTTTGCTTCTTGTTCTACAAAAAAGAAACATTTCTACATAAATAACATATTGAGATAACAGCTTATGACTCTCACTTATTTCAGTTATACTTCGTTTTTTTTTGATGACTACTGTTCCCCCAACCATTTCTATCAATATAGTCCCATTACTGCCAATCCGTGGGATGGATGATCAGATTTTCCATCCATTACACGTGTTGACAGTTTTTAAAATAAACAAAAATTTAAAAAACAAAGTATGATTGAAATATTCTACGCTGACTGTCATATAAATAACATATCAAACACCACACTGATATCAATATTAACCAAATTTGCGAACAAACCAATTACCTTTTTAAGCTCTTTCTTCCTTGCTTCTTTACGCGCTTGGTCAGTTGGGTTCATAAATTTACCACTTTTAGTGGTATTTATTGAACGTCTCCCCATGATTGCTGATGTTCAATTTAATTTACAAATATCAATTCGTAATCCTTAATCCAAAGAGAAATATCATAACAAGTTCACAGCTAAACAAAATCAGAAATACAGTAATAGTTTACGCACCTTTAGGCTCTAGCAAATACAATAATTTGGTGGCGTCTCAATATTAAATTCCTGTCTCAAATTGCGCATGCGTGGCAATTGCAGCGCCACTGTTGTCTGCTTTCAACTT
The DNA here is from genome assembly GCA_013389785.1 of Helicorthomorpha holstii. Classification (NCBI taxonomy): domain Eukaryota; kingdom Metazoa; phylum Arthropoda; class Diplopoda; order Polydesmida; family Paradoxosomatidae; genus Helicorthomorpha; species Helicorthomorpha holstii. Next base: position 29,214,720 of record JAAFCF010006596.1, on the reverse strand, counting down.
GCGTCAAGATTTTACCGTCAGAATTTCGCCACCAACATTATACCGCCAGATGTAAGACATATTCCATTCATTTAGAAATTTATCCAGTCTAAAGCATTACTTTACGAATTAAAAAATGAATTAAATAAAATGCTACATGTACATCTAAAAACAGTTCAAACATGTTTAAGCTTATTTAAACTCAACGTAAAAACGTCGTGATGATTTTTCTGGTGGCAGAATATTAGGAAACTGATGAAGGGTGATTACGTCTAGCGATGTTTTTCTGGCGATATATTACTGATGGCAAAATGCTGGCGGGGAAATCTCGAAACACACCTTGATTGATTAAGACACAGATATAAATTTTATTTTTTAATAATTCAGAGTTAAATCGAATCATGATTTTCTTTTTAAATACATTTATATCGTCGATCAAATAGCATACAAGTTTTTTTTAATAGTCCTGGTCTATGTTGCCTGCTATTAAGGTCCGCCTTGTGTCAAAAAATCTGTAGCGTAACAGCTGATAGGAATATAAGTTAGCTAGCTTGTAGACTGTTAGCAGATCGAATTATTTGACTGTTAAGTTATAATTCAACTAAAATGGTCGGGAATTTAGATTATAACGGGAAACGCGGACGGTCAGCTGATAAAAATGAGTTGGAAAATAAACTTGAAAAGGTATGTCACACTTAGCCAGACTAAGTTTGAGATTCATACAAGATACAGTATTGTTAATACAGTATATCACAATTTACAATTTTGAACAAGGCTTGTTTTTGAAAATAACTATTCCATTATCCTTTAATTTATAGGAGGTTATGGGATTAAATGTCTTAAAGGAAAATTTACAGAAGAGTAGCTTACTCACAAAAGGAATGAACGGTATATTAACGTCATTTGAAGACAGATTGGCAAAACTTGAAGAAACAATTCTTCCGGTTTACCAGGATACATCCAATTTACAAAGAAAACAAGATAGTAATGTTTTAAAACGAATATTTGCATTTATTACAGTATATTATAATCATTTACATAATTGAAACCAATATTATTAGATATTGAACAAACATTAAAGGAGTTAGATCATGTTATAAGTTACTATAACGTTCACCGAGAAGTGGATCAAACAATTCGTGATGGGTTTGATTTTCTCTATATATCATTGAGATTCCTTCATCTACTGTATCTACTATTCTAAATGTTTTTTTCCATTTTAGACCGGTTGCTCCTTTAGAAGAATATCTTGATTGTTTAGCTAAAATTCAGGAATCGATTGCTTACTTTGAAAAGAATAATCCACAAAGTACAGAGCTTCATACTCTGGTAATATATTTTTTGTTCTCATAGTTGTCATTGTCCTTTGTTGAATAATAGTGACTAAAACTCTAAATTTATTACATATACACGATAATTGTTTTGCTATGATAACTATGCTGATTTTATTAGCCATAGTTAATTATCAAAGCTAAATCGAGTTAGTTTCAGCAATCTTATGTTTCGGCACTTTGATAGCTTAATAGAACTACTTTGTGAGACTTGTTTGATAGAATATTATTTTTTAAAATTATACAACTAGCAATCATTATTTAAAATTGGCGGTGATGCTTTGGAAAAAGAATTCCGATCAGTAATGAACAGACATTGTAAACCAGTACCACCGGTTATGATAATGGATATGATTGGTAATTGCGAAGAAGGTATTCTAAACGATAAATAACTTACATGGCAAAGTTAAATTATTATAATGTTGTTAATAACATACTATATTATACGTATGCATTTTTATATAGATGTTGCGATAGAAGACAAAGGAGGTCTTGAACAACTACCCGGTAAACGATTATCTTTAAAGTAATTAAAGCAGCACAGTATACTAATTACATTGTTAAATAGAGAAAGCTACTAAGGATCTTGTAGACATTGCAAATTGGTTAATAAAAAATAACCGATTGGATTATATGAACGTTTATGCAGCGATTCGGTCCAATATTTTGGTCAGATCAATTCAAGGGTAATTCTTTCGGGTTTTGACAGCATTTTATTTACTGACTGGAGTTTAAATTAATTTGTAGCTGGAAAGATTATCAGAAATCCTGTAGTGGTGGAGGTGGTAGTGTAACCGCGAATGTATTTAACTCTCCTGCTCTGGTAAATTAATATTAATAAGAATTTTTGTAATTAGACTGTATTAAACGACTGTATGTATTTAATTTAGTCAAAAAACCGCGTAAAAGACACGCCATCTAGAAAAGCATCAAAGAAATTTCAGCAATTGTAATGGTTTAAGTTTTTTTTTAAATTTAAATGATTAAGTATGAAAATTTTTATAGATTGTTAAAAAAAGCTGGTTCATCGGGTTCAAGATATTCGCAGTCTCTGGATGGGTCGTTTGGAATGAGTGAGGCTTAATACGAGTAAACATTATACTGTAGCTGCATGTAAATTAATATTTTTACAAAATGTTAGCTGGACATAAACGGCAGGGCTCACATTTTGAACTTAGAGATGAAAATATCGAACTTGATGTCAACTACTACTTGGAAACAGTTTCGGCTTTATGTAAACTAATGGAGGTAAACTTTACACAGTATAATCATCAGTTCTTTAACTTTAATTTTACATTTTCTTATATAGTGTGAAGTGAAGTTAATGGAGAATATAATTACAAAGTGCCATTGGGGTGTAATATTTGAGCGTGTTTATCAAGCGGCTTTAGATATGGTTATAACTGAAGGAGAGGTACAATAATCAATTTCTTTTTCAACTAACTAACGAATAATTTACAACTTTATATTAACAGAATATCGCTACTCGCGCGAAAAAATGTGCTGGAAAGCAAGACTTTTCATCGACGCTATTGTTATTTGTTATACATCAACGTTTAACAATTATAAAACCTGAAATGGAAAGCATTTTAGAGGTTAATTTAATTTAAAATAACTCATTTGTCCATTTTATATATAACTAAATTTGATTTGTTAGAGTGCTCAAGCAAGTATTCGAGCCAAGTTGGATTTTTTGACTTCAATACTTGTCACAACAGTAATAACGATAGATACTTATTTTTTGTTTTCAATAAATAATTTAATTTGCTTGATACATTTAAGGGTAGACGAGCTTTGGATGATTTTCTTGACAGCATCAAAAACGATCAAGATCGACAAATGCCAAAAGATGGAACTGTTCATGAACTGACTAGCAATGTAAGAATATGTTGAAACTATTTTAAATATCCCAAAATGTCATTATAATTGCAGTACTGTGAATGATTTTTAGTATTTTGATACATATTGATGTTTCAATTTTAATTTTACACTTTTTTACTTAGGTAATGATTTTCTTGGAACAATTAAAAGATTATGCTGAGAGTGTTGGTAGCATGTTAACAATAGGTACAGCATAAGACAACGCATTAACAATTTGAGTGGTATATATATATACAATACTAAAACAATTTATTGTATTTTGTAGGAATAACAGAGCCAACTAATTACGATAAAGCTATAATGGCTGTTGCACGATATATGGGTAAACTGGTTTTTATATTACGTATTTAATTTACTATTAATATAAATATAATTTATTTATAGTCAAAGTTTTGTCAACTTTGGGATTAACGTTGAACAATAAAAGCGATTGGTACAGTGATCCTTACTTGAAATCAATATTCAGATTAAATAACTTGCACTACATCTGGAAAACTCTTCAAAGGTTTTAATACGTTTGAAACTGAATTTATAATAAAACTGTAATGTGTTTTTACTTTGATATTTTAGAACTGGTGCTGCTGATATGGCAAAACTCTATATGAAAGATTTAGAAGTTCATTATAATGACTTAATTTTAGAACAGAAACGAATTTACTCTCAAAGGTACCAAATTACAGTTAACCTGCGGCAATCCGACAAACTTTTTGCAGGGTGATGTCGGATGACCAAATTTGTCAGATTAAAGGAAACTTCTACAAATCCTCTGTTCAGCAGTACACATCCAGGGGCCACTTGCCCCTTAGAGTTAGCTGACCAGCAGTACACATCCAGGGGCCACTTGCCCTTTAGAGTTGGCTGACCTGCAGTACACATTCAGGGGCCACTTGCCCCTTACAGTTGGCTGACTTGCAGTACACATCCAGGGACCACTTGCCCCTAAGAGTTGGCTGACCTGCAGTACACATCCAGGGGCCACTTGCCCCTTAGAGTTAGCTGACCAGCAGTACACATCCAGGGGCCACTTGCCCTTTAGAGTTGGCTGACCTGCAGTACACATCCAGGTGCCACTTGCCCATTAGAGTTGGCTGACCTGCAGTACACATCTAGGGGTCATTTGTCTCAAATTGTTGGCTGGCCTGCAATACATATCCAGGGGCCACTTGCCCCTTAGAGTTGGCTGACCTGCAATACACATCCAGGGGCCACTTGCCCCTTAGAGTTGACTGCCCAGCAGTACACATCCAGGGACCACTTGCCCATTAGAATTGGCTGACTTGCAGTACACATCCAGGGACCACTTGCCTCTTAGAGTTGACTGTCCAGCAGTACACATCTAGGGGTCATTAGCCCCATATTGTTGGCTGGCCTGCAATACATATCCAGAGGCCACTTGCCCCTTATAGTTGGCTGACCTGCAGTACACATCCAGGGACCACTTGCCCCTTCAAGTTAGCTGACCTGCAGTACACATCCAGGGGCCACTTGCCCCTTAGAGTTAGCTGACCTGCAATACACATTCAGGGTCCACTTGTGGTTTACAGTCATAATGTCTCCGAGATATCGATGCCAACATTCTATCACTTGAAAAACATCGCGATATGTGGATCGCTTTCTTTTACGTTCAGAACAATCACCACAAAGACATTTTTACTTAATTTAATCTAACCTAACTAATATAACCTACAATTCCTACAATTATATTGTATAACTACGTTTTTTTGTATTAACTGTAGTTGGAGTCGTGTTTTACACTATGTATTAGAAGTTGATCGCCCACTTCAAACTAGTCTTTCTTCTAGTGTGAAGGTAAATACTATTAAAAAAAATAGTCTGATATTATGCAACAGTACCGTATGTTTAAAACGATATTTTGTTATAGCTAAAAGACAAAGACAGGCAAAATATTAAAGATAAGTTTACTGTAGGTTGAATATATTTATTTGCACAATTTCTGTAATATTAATCTGTGACATTTATTTTTAAAAGGGTTTCAACAAAGAGATGGATGATATTTATAAAATACAGAAAGGATACGCAATTCCAGATATTGAACTTTGTGAAGGTCTAAAACGTGAAAACAAAGAATTTATTTTGCCTAAATATGAAGCCTTCTATAAAAAGTAAGTAAAGTACACTTTTATATCAGATATTTAAAAGCAATTACTAGATTGCAGTATTACATTTGTATCATAAACTTATTCTACTTAACAATGCAATTGTGTATTATTTGAAATCAAGCATTAAAATAATTGATTTTTGTCTAGATATATAAATGTTAATTTTGCCAAGTACAAAGAGAAATACATCAAATACACTCCGAATGCAGTTAGTAATATGATCGACAATTTCTTTGATGTCGCTGCTTGAGAAGGAGCTACACATAATTACTGAGAATTTGTCAGCAAATCAAGACTACAAAACCAGTAGGTCATATTAGTTTATTATTTATGCTATAAGCTTACATTATGCATTGCTATGTTCATAAAACATTAAAGTATTGCTTTGGTGAACAATATAATTATTGCCAATATAATTTTGCAATATAATTAGTGGTGTTTAACCGTTAATTACCAAGTGCACATATGTTTGTAAATAAATATACCGTAAATATAAAAATTTCTTTGCAATCGTAGAAAAATGTTGGCGGATAAAAAACTATAAACTCGATTTTAAATACAGTTACTGATATAAAGATATTCGTTTTTAAGAATTTCCTGAACGACAAACTAAGTTACTATTGCTATAGGAACAATATTTTATTTTTACAATTTTCGCAAGTTTCTTCTGTTCTTTGATAACAATATTAACGTTGGTTTTCGTACATCAAGTTTTCGTAGTTCCTACTCCAACTTTCTTTTCAATAATATGCCTGATCTGCATTCTCCTTATACTTATACCACTTACGGTGGTACTTTAAAATATCCAAGTATGTAATAAATATATTTTAAGATAGGGTAAATATTATTACATGCATAATAATTTAAGTACTACAATGTTCGTGAATTTTTACTGTCCATTGATATCAGTGTTGACACGTCAAGTTTTCGAAGTTTACTAATATTCATTACCTGATCCAAGTGCTTTTCAATAATTTGCTTGATCTCCACACCCATTATTGAATCCATCCCAAGCTCAGTTAATGTCATTTTTGGGTTGATATTAGCAAAGTCTTTGACTCCTACATCAAATGCAAAACGTTAAAAAACAAAACAGCAAAATAAAACAACTAAATTATACCTATGACATGTCCTATGCTATCTAAAAAGCAATTCTGTCCCTTATCTGGGACTGAAACAGTTTTGTCATGTAAAACAAAACTTGATACTACAGGATAACTTTGGTTAAGAAAAGTATCAAGTGCTTTGATACATGAGCTTAAAGCCTGAGGTATAGTGCCAACAATGACATCATCGCCTCTAATAAATTGTTCAACTACAACTCCTACATCACCAATTGGGCCCCACTGAATGGCCAATCCTAAAAGAACGTTAAGTGTTAGTACAGGTTTCTTTCTTTTTACACAATAAGAATCGTGCAATCGAATACATAATAGAAAATGAATTACCATGAAGGCCATTGTTCCGCCTTTGTTCACATATTCGTTCCATGACTGAATTGGCATAGCCATAGTTACTCTGACCAACATTCCCTCTTCCACAACTTATTGAAGAAAATACTACAAACCAATCCAGCTGAGGACACAGTTGTCTGCTAACTGTATCCAAATTATGAGTGCCACGTACTTTAGGATTAGTAACCGTAATAAAGCTTTCAATTGTTTGATTTTCCATTAATGCATCTTTTAAAACCTTCAAATCATTGATTGTTATTATTGATATAGGTCTTAGATAATTAATTAGCGGTATACCATAGCCAAGTTGAATATGCCACCAACTGGACCTAATTTGTTAGCTTCTTTGATGAGTTCTGTAGTTCCTTCGGTTGTAGTGATGTCATGGTTAGACACTACAATGTCTGCTCCTTGTTTATGCATTACTTTAATACATCTAGCTTGGTAACCATCTTTAACCCCTGAACGTGAAGTTAGAACTAGGTTTCTTGCTCCACGATCTATTAGCCAGAAAGCAAGTTCCAGACCAACTCCACCAAGTCCTCCTTTACATGATAACAAACAACGGCAAATTTGTAGCCGAATATATTCTTTACTATTTTTTAAATAATTATTGTTTACCTGCGATAATGTAAGACTTTTGTGATGAAAAAAATATTTTAGGAATTGCTTTTATTGGTGTTATTGTTGTATTGGGTGCAATTGCTTCTCCTTCTTCTTCCTTAATCTAAATTAAATGCCAAAAATTAATGACTTGTGTATTTTTACCCTTATATTAATTAACTGATAAATGATTTTAAGCTAATTACCTTAATAAGAACTTTGCCAGTGTGTTTCCCATTAGCCATAAACCTGAATGCATCTTCAACTTCATTTTTCTGGAAAACGTGTCTCATTAAGGGCTTAACTGTCCCATCTTTAATGCCTTGACGTAGCAAATTACTAAGAAGTGATTTGTCTGAATGACCGTTTTTCATAATATTGTCAAGAAAGACACCATGGAAGCTGGTGTTCTTAAGAAAAACTTTCATTCCTATAAAAGTAAAAATAAATTAGCAAAACAATTAAAGTTTTGCTATTATAAGATATGTGTTACCAAGAGAAGCATTATTAGATAAGTCAAATTTTCCAATTTCCAAAAACCGACCATTTTGTCCTAAACAGTTAAGCGAAGCTAAAAGTTTATCTCCAGCCAACGAATTAAGCACAATGTCCACACCTTAATTATTTAGAGTTTATGTTAGTGGGTTTTAAAAAACTAAACAGGAAAAAGCATTGATATACCTTTGCCATTTGTTGCTTTCATTACATCATTTTCAAATGAAGTGTCTCTGGAGTTGAATATATTTTCAGGTTTAAGTTGAGGAAAATGTTTTAATAGAAAATCTTTTTTGCGTTTATTACCTAAATTATAAGTTTTATATTGAAAGTAAAGCTTATAATTAATATCTCAGATTTCTTTTACCGACTGTGGTGTATATTTCACAGTTGTAACTGAGTGCAACGTTAATTGCTGCTTGACCAACTCCACCGGTTCCAGAATGAATTAAAATGGAATCATTCTTTGTTATATCTCCACGAACGAGAAGTGCATAATAAACCTGTTTAAGATTGTTGTTTATGAAATATTGAAGCATTTTTAATTGCATGTTTTGATTACCGTTAAATATACTAAAGGTACAGTTGCTGCGTCTTCCAGTGTCCAATTGTCAGGTACTTCCCACTTGAAAACTGGGTCATAAACCGACGAAGTTGCCAACCCACGATAGAGTACCACTCCCATCATTTTGCGACCATTTTCATCTCGTCCTGAAAATTCCATTCCAAGACAGTCTTTGTAGGCCCATTGATCTGAAATGTTTATCAATTCTTTTTACTATTACTTTTACTTTCAAGTTTTAACAACTTAGGAACTGGGTATTTCCAATACTGTAAAACTATCACGTCTACAGTTGGCAATTTTGGTACCTGGAGATGCGTCAGGAGAAATCTTTCCAGATGCAAACATGACATCCTTAAAGTTTAAAGCTGCATAATAAATCTGGCAGATATGTTTATTATCCCCTATTAGCTTCTTCAAAGGAGATTCAATCCATCTTAAAGATGATAAATCACCTCGGTTAATTATATTGACGTATGCTGTCGTAGTTTCAATTAAATTGTTTTCCACATCTACAGTAGTAGTTTTAAATTTTAAAATAAATTTGGTTGATTAATAATGTCAAACTTACTGTCATCGATTGGCAGATGCCTGTAAGTACCCCATGCACCGTGTTTGTTGACATTGATAAACAAATCTTTTTCAATTATGTTCTGATAGACCACTTTCATTGCCTCAACTGGATTTGATACGAAATCAATAGCTTTGTTCATTTTGTTGGTATCAAAATGAGGATTAAATATTGTTCTAAGATTGTTTCCACCAGGCTCAAGGCGAAGGCAATTGACTAATCCTAAAATTCCATTGGTTTGCGTGTCATGAGCAACCAACCAGAGCTTTTCATTGCTGTTTTCATTTAAACTGATGTCGATTAAATGGTTTTTAATTGGTTCAACCCATTTCTCATAGTCGTTTTCATTTACGACAACAACAGACAACTTACTGTCTTCCTTTTTTACCTGTGGTTGATGTTATTTAAAATTAATCATATAAAGATGTATTACTAGAATTATATTACTTGCCTTTCTAAGAAGGAACAACGAAGCTCCATTAATTGATTTTTTGCTGGAAATGATATGAAGACCGATAGATTTAAATGCTTCTTGGTACTCTGGGTTTTCAATTGGCTGCAAAACTAAAAGAAATCCTTCTTCACCGATTGTGTCAGTTAAGTTTTGTACGGTATTGTAAAGTTGATTTTTATCGCCACGAAGAACATTAAACCCAAACACAAAATCAGCACCAATTAGGTTTTCTGGCGCTTTTTCATCAATAAAGTTCCAATTTTGAAACTCTAAGTCACTCATTCCTTCTAGATCAATGTTGTTACAGTCGATATCTGTCACTGTACATTCAACCTATTGAAAAATGGCAATATCTACAATTTTTGGCTTCCTAAAAATGCTTTCGAATTATTCATTACCTGACGAAGTGGCTGAGAATTAATAGCCGGTAATACTTTCTTAAATAGATTGCCTTCAGCAGCATTAACCTCCACAATTTTTAATTTGGTTAAAACTGAATTCTCATAAACGATGTCCAAGGATGATTTAAGGATATCTGAGCTGTGTAGATCATCAATTCTATTTTAAGACAATGATATTATAGCATTACAATTATTATTTTGAGATAATAAATATTAAACCTGTCTTCATCAAAAGGAATGAAAGCATATCGTTCAATAATAGGGTTTGCTTGTTGAGTTGGTCTTTTGTTTACATTGGTAAATTTTAATCCTTTCATAGTTATTCCCCCACAACGAATGACATTTGCAATGAAGTCTGTTACAACAGGAATCTCAATATCTGCAATGTTAATAAGTTAGTTGTAATAAAAAGTTAAAAGAAAAATTAAGTATTGTATCAGTGTATTTTACACGGTTGAATTACGTTTAGCATTGCAAATATCTAATAATGGATGAAGTCTTGTGTTTATTTCCAAGTAGTTAAGTCTGGTTGGCAATTCAAGACTTCTGATATTGTTTGAAAGAATTGTATTTTGTAACATTCCATCCATGAGCGTGACCCAATTATTATTCCACTTTAATTTTCCGGTTTTTCCTATATAAAGGGGTATTTTGTATAATTATGAATAAATCGTAAGAATATTCTTAAAACCGTACAATTGTGCAATGTCAACATCGACAATTAAGTTTTTTTATTTATCAGATTACCTTCAGTATCAAAATCAGACAAAACTTGAAATGTTGGTCCATAATGGTAGCCTTGAATTCGGAGCTCCTTATAAATATCTTTAGCTGTCATGTTTAAATTTGGACTTGAGAGTGTTGGAGGTTGCAATACTGTTTTAAAACAACTGCTTTCCAATTCAAAGATTCGGCCAGTAACTACTAAAGCCCCATCTTCACTAATTTCAAACTGCCCCTCAGCGTTCAGTAGGCCAATTACAAGTGTAGTTGGTTCTGTTTGTTTTCACAACAAATAATTATATGTTTTTCATAGTGCAAGATGCCTATTGTAAGTCAAGACTTTGTGATTACCTGTGAGAGAAAGAATGGTAGCTCTGTGAAATGCTACATTTTCAAAAGCAACCGGAATGTCACTGTACATTTTGCCTTTCATTTTTGCAAATGTTTTCCACACTGCTGTCTTAAAATTTAATCAAATTATTAATCGGATTAATTATATCGCATCGCATTGCATTTGCTACCAAATATCCTGTTGCTGGATACAAAATGCGTCCATCTATAATATGGTCTCTTAAATAGCAATCACTAGATTTTTCATCCCCAACTGATACTTCCACATCATGAGATTTTCCACTTCTTAGAAAGCTATCATAAGACGGCACACGATAGCTCGTCGAGTGGTCCCATTTAATCAACGGTGAAATCATTCTGGTTCCTCTTGGCACAGGAAGTTGTACAGGTTCATACAATTTCGTCAAATCAAAGTCAACGCCATTAAGATACATTCTAAAATCATATCACTGTAATTGACTGGTGCAATTTTTGACAATACAATTGATTACACATACTTTCCTAAGCTGACCAGAAAATGAAGATATCCGTCTGTCTGATTACGATTTTGCATGCCAATAGTCGTTGTTTCAGGAGGCATCGAACGTTTGATAAGTGCTTGAAGTAAAGCATGAGGTCCGATTTCAACGACTACCGCATTGTTTGGTATTTTTTGCAAGGCTTCGTGAAAGTATACTGGGTTTACTATATTGTTATTTTGGTATTCAGTTGAGAAATATTTAGCTTCATGGGTATCCCATTTAGATTCAGGAAAAGCAGTTGTTATCCATTTTGATGAACGTAATTTAGGATTGGGCATTACCTACGTAAACAAAAAAAACCATGTTATTTAAACTCTGTTTAGTTATTTACTGTAAATTTAATGTAAATTACTCTATTTGTAAATTCGGTAACTAATGGTATTGCCGACTTCATAATTGGACTGTGAAATGCTCGACCATTTGTTGGAACTAACTTAACGAATTTTCCTTCGTTAATTAGTTCAGCAATTAATTTTTCAACATTATCCTTTTGTCCGGAAATGGTCACGTTGTCTTTGGAATTATGACAAGCACAGTAAACGTTTTCTGGCAGACGGCGTTCCACTTCTTCAACTCCCAGTCCTATCATTAAAATTTCAATGAAAACATTTTTTTCTCAACTCTTGTTTAGCTTAAAATAAAATTTCTCACCAACTGAATACATTAAGCAGTTGGTATTAGTGTTTTCTTTGACTAACTTAGTTCTCCAATATGTCAATAAAACACATTGCTCTTCAGTAATGCAGCCATCAGCATAAGCACAACTCATTTCTCCAACTGAAAAGCCAATGATACCATTCGGCTCCAATCCAATTTGTTTAAAAATATTAATAAATGCGATCTGAAATGAAAAACACAGTTTTTAATGACTCATACAGTGCATTAAGGTAATAATGTAACGTTATTAGTAATTTAAAAATGTATAAACGGATTTATTTTGTCATAATTATAAAATTATTGCATCTTGTAGAGGTCGTAATGTACATGTAATGTTATAAATTGTGTCAAACCTGACAAACGGTTATTGCCACGGACATTGCTGCAGTATTTGTTGACCAAATTGTATCATCGTTGCTATTTATTAATTCCATGAAATTTATATCATACTGTTTAAGAGCTTCATCAGCTCGCAAGAATGTGTCACGAAATATTGGAACTTGCATCATATCCCTGGACATTCCACCCCATTGACAACCAATTCCGGTAAATACAAACCATAAAGGTCTTGTCTCTGCTGGACTTTGCTGTATTTCATTAATAGGTTCTTTCCCATTTAAGATTGTGTAACCTCGATATGGGTGCGTTTTGTAAGGTGACCGTGCCAGGTAACTAAGGAGGGTATAAAGATTTTCGTCTGTCGGATCTGATGCCATGGCGTCCAGGACATGGGATACACCATCCAATGTTCTGCCAGCATGTGTAAATAATTTCAAATTTTGGTTTTTTGATGATGGTTGTTTGGTACGTTGGTTTGAACGAACTATCAAATGAGCATTTGCTCCTCCCCAACCAAAATTATTAATTCCTACAATTCCACCATTCCATGGGGTGTTTTTATCAACCACTTTAATTCGGCCATCAGTTAATCCTGTGATGTTAGGATTGGGAGTCTTGAAATGCAAATTTGCTGGGAGAACATCTTCCTCCATAGCAATAATGATCTTTACCAAACTTGTTAATCCTTGATAAAATGAACAACATCATTGCTTTTCTGTATTATTAATTAGCTTGGCATTAAATTACCAGATGCTCCTTCAGTATGGCCTACATTAGATTTCACTGTACCAATCAGTAATGAGTCTTTTCTGTTTGTACAGAAGAAGTCAGTAAGATTATTAACTTCTTCTGGATCGCCAACAGGCGTTCCAGTTCCATGACATTCGACATAGGATACATCCTTAGGATCAACTCCAGCTTCATCATATACTTCTTTCAATAATTCACTTTGACGTTTTCCATTGGGATATGTTATGCCTATTGAATTGATAGTTTCATACATCGACTTTTAATCAAATATTATAAATTAACATTTTAACCTTGCTTTTTATAGCCATCCGTATTTATTTTAGAATGGATGATCGTTGCATATTCTCTTCTTGCGTCCGATTTTCTCTGCAGTAAAACTGAAACAATTGCTTCACTTCGTGCATATCCGCTGGCTAAAAAGTAACAACGTTTAATATTAAATGATCATGATTATATACAGTATAACGTATATTATACCTTCAGCATCAAAAGACTTGCATTTTCCTTCATTACTCAACACCCCAAGTTTAAGAAAACCCATAGCGATAAATGGTTTTATATTAATATTAGTTCCTCCTACAATTGCTGCGTCACATGATCCCATTTTTATTTTTAAATAAGCTTCATCCATTGCTGTTAAGCTTGAGGAGCAAGCTGTATCAACAATGATACTTGGACCTATTTAAACAAAGTTGTAATTTTATTTGAAATTATAAAGGATTTAAGAGTTTCATTATTATACACGATTTTACTGCACATTTACCTTGAAAACCAAAATGATAGTTAACTCGATTAGCAAACATTGATCGTACACTTCCAAGCAAACAATACGAGTCCGAAGTTTCAGGGTTTTTTTCCAGTTCATCGTGGACATCCGGTGTAGATATTCCTAAGAAAACACCAACTTTTTTTCCTCTTAGCTCTTCTGGATTTATCCCTAAAAAAATAGGAAAACGACAACAATGCTTTTAAAGTGTTAGTAATTTATTTAGAATTCATTTTAAAGTAAACCGTCTATTAAAACCACACCAGTTTTAATATTTGATAAAATCTATTAAATTTTCAAAGTATAATTTTTTGAAATGAAGAACTACTTGACTTTTTTCTGGAGCACTACTGGGGCTGTGTCCCAAACCCCTTTTACCATAAATTTACAAAGAAATAGAAATTAAGCACGCAGATATACAGTAACTTTTTTGCAGCTCTATATATAACTTATTAACTTATTTCATAAATTAACAGTATGATATAATTAAAATATAATTTTTTATCTTTATTTTTTTTTGTCAATTTTTATGTGTGGTCCAACAACATTTTCTATTATAATACAGTACTCGATATAAGGTAGTTCTTTAATAAATATAAACACCAAAGCTTCAAATGATACTATACATGACAATATCTGATATAGTTAAATAATTATGACACGTGAGTGTAAATTAAATAGTGCTAAACAAATCTGACAACCTCATCGTTTATTAGTCATGGACGTACAAATAAGACAGGGAGAGGACGTCAATGTTGTTCATAATCCCCTGGATTGCAAATATCGATATTTATTTAGATTTTTTTATATTTATTTTGATCACAAAGATATACTTTATTTAAAGTATTGAAATAAGGTTTGCTTCCTTATAAACTATATGGACTTCCGTATAAGGCATGCACATTAAAGTTAAAATTTCCATAGTCAAAAACACCTGTGTAATGTACAAATATACTTTACATGCTTGAATATAATAATATTATTAAATTGTTATAGACATGCATTATTGTGAGTTTGTGACGTTGAAACCATAGTTACGGCTTCAACGTCAGCGGGGGAAATAAGTTGTCATTTCAAATAACAAATAATGTTTTAAACATAAACAATTGTACAAGTTAATTCCCCGAAATATATAACCGTATTGCGGGGAATTTGTTAAAATTAAATGCAATAACAATTGTTTTCTTATACCGGTATGCATAATGTAAAAGTATTATTACCTGCATCGACAATGGCCTCATAAGTTGTTTCTAAAAACATTCTTAATTGAGGATCCAGTACATTTGCATGCTTAGAACTAATTCCGAAAGCGCTAGCATCAAATTTGCTTATGTCCTTAAGTTTTCCATGTCGTTTCGGTAGACCCATTAAACCTGTAACACATTTAAGTAAAATATTTATTATCAATGTACATTTGGTTTGTACTATTATGTAGCATTGATACCAATTGTACATTTGTAATATACCTGATGGCCATCGCCGATCATCATCCGTTAGCATGTCAACACCGTTCATTAAATTATCTCGATATTCTTGAACATTATCTGCTTCTGGAAATCTACCAGAAATTCCCGACACAACAATATCTTCTTTTAAAGCCCAATTAGACATTTTAGGATTGTTAAGATAATGTAGCAACTTGCAACGTGTAAAACGTAACGTGGAACTAAATCAGAAGCCAGTTCAACTATGATGAACTGACATCTAGATAAAACTTTTATGAAGTACGTAGACATCACGGTATTTTTAAATGCAATTTCACTGCATTATTTAAACAGTATTTATTGATACAGATGTCAATAGCGAGTCACGTATACGTCACGTGAATTAATTAATATGTTTTAGAATCTTGTCATCGCTGTCATAACACTGTAAGTCAGTGGTTCCCAACCGGTACTCCGAAAGTTCTCTACGAAAATTATAGAATAAATACTGTAAAGCTTTGAAATGAGTCTGGATGAATTTTAGATAGATATTTAATTTCTATTTATGTGAACTCAAATTTTTTACGTTAACTAATATAAAAACTAAGAAAGGAAAATACTAATAAGAAACGAGAGTAGTGTTATCTGACTTACGTCCCAACACAGAAAAAATATGTAAACAACTTTCATATTAAAATTATTGAATTGTATTGCAACCGTAATGGTTTTTTAATTACAAAGTAAAGAAAAAATAATAGTTACTGAGTTCAACTATCTTCTATCCTGAAAATTGATTTGAAGATTGAAGGTGTTTTGCCAAATTATGTTATTCAGAATAGTGCTTTGCAGTTTAGAAAAGGTTGGGAATCACTGGTATACGAGTCAGAAAAATTATCAAAATAGATCACATTTGTTGGTCCAGCATAGCGTATGAGTATCATTGTAAAGTTTACTAGCCTATTGTAATGTTTACTTTTGTAACGAAGCTATAATACACTGTACGTGTACAATTTTGTTTTGAGCAATATTATTCATTTAATGTACGAGTATGAAATATAAGAACTGCAGTTATTATCGACAACCATGTACAATAGTACATATGGCAATACAATTAATTGATTATTGTAAATATTTTTTAAGCAGTTACAGTATATTATACAGTACCAGTTTTTCATGGATCGATTTTGCATGCATACATGGTGTCTTTACAAGATCAAATAACAAGCAAAATTAGAAAAAGAAAATGAGAATGAGTTGAATAATTTAACTCGCGGTCTGGGCAATTAGTTCAAAAAAAAAACTTACTTTAAATTATGTTAAATTTATTGACACTTGTGACTTTTGACTGGCTCTGTAATAGCTTGCAGGTAAAATGTGTAGGCTTGTTTTTAATTACTGTTAATTCACCAGGCACTGGTATAAATAAAATTATGATATGAACTAATAAAATTATCAATGTGTGTTTAATACATTACCGTTAGTCAGAAATGATGACTGTATAAACTAATCGCTATTCGTGTTGACTTTGGCAAATAAATGTTGCTGGGATTAACGCAAACAAAATATGAATAAAGTAAATACAAGTTTTAAATTTAACTTTTTTTTTGCATAACAAAATCATTAAAAATACCCGGAAAGTTGCATATAAATGCCAGTAGGTTTAAGGCACGCGTATTTGCATTCATATTATAATAACTTAAGGGTTTTGTAAGTCAATTGAAAATAATTAGTCCAACAAAATGGACCAAAATTATATTTTTAGAGTTTGCAGTACTATTAGTAGAAAAAATGTTTTTTATGCAATTCTTTTGATGGCCACAATGATTCATTTGAGCTATTTGATTGCCGACTATGTAAGGTAAGGTGGTAACTAAATACCATATAACGTATTTGCATTATAATGCTTGAAAGTCTATATTATATTAATCAAATATAGATAATCGGTATCCATCTTCTTGAAAAATAACATCAATATTATTGTTTTTTATAGTAATGAATTTAATGATATTTTTGGTGGTAAAGACTGGTTGACTAACTATTATATTTAATTATTTCGAGCAACAATTTGCCATTAACTAGAAGTTCTTTATTTCGACTACAAAATACAGTATCTTATTCGACAATTTCAAAATATCAGAGTCTATGGAGCGCAATGTACTGTATTTCAAATGACGTTGTAAATCCATAAACTCTTATGTTCTTCAAATTGCCAAAAGAGTAATTTTATAACTTGCGCTCTTTTTTTTCCATTATTAAAAATTAATCGGAAAAATGTTTATAGTCGATTATACTGTACATATTTATTTATTTTTTTTGGTTTTAGGTGTGATGACGTTGAAACTTATGGCATTGAGCAGCAAAATCCAATGCCATTTCCTGTATTTACTATCTGCTCCAATGTCCCCGTCAGACGTCAGTTTACAAACGATTTTGACGACTATCGTTTCCATGACTATGATAAGGTATTGGATTTTTACTTATCGACTTAATATACTAACAAATTATTTTTTTAGAATTTTGATTTTAAAAATGATGCTAAATTTTCGATTTACAACTTGTACTTTAAATACTTAACATTCAATTCGACTTATCAGAACCCTAAAATATTTATGAACAGCTCAATTTTAACGAATGTAAGCTACCAACAGTAAGGAAAAACATTTATTTAAAAATAAATGACGTAACTTAAATATTTCTTACTATAGAAAAATGAGATGGAACTCTTGAGTGAATTAGCCAAATACAATAAATCAATGAGATATCAATACGCTGATATTCCTCACAAGTTAATTCGATTGGCTGTTAAAGTCAATTATTTTCAAAAGTAAGTAAACAACCTTTAAATAATTTGCATAAAACTAAAAAAAAACAACAAAGGTTTATTAAATAATTATACTTCAATCCAAAACGTCATCATAGTGCTAATCAAATTTAAAAGAAATAAGATAGTTATTCACGAATGCTTTACACAAGAATAAAAACTGAGACTAAATCAAAAAAAAAAAAAAAAAATTAATGGAATGTTTATTTTCGTTACTGTATAATATTTTAATTATTGCAGGACACATCCAGATGATTGGGGATATACAACTTTTAATAATTTATACTATGGAAATTGCATTACATATAATACTGACCATTGGAGGGACCCATTTAGAGAAAACGGCAAGTTAATATTCAGAAAACGAATAGTTTCTGGTAATTATTATATCGACAAGTTCAAAACGACATTCTACCTTATATTATGATACGATACTATAACATAGGTTTTCATTATTTCAACGAAGTGGCCAATTATCGGAATGGACTAGATAAGCAAATCGATATGACATCTAAGTACCAAGTGATGGTTGTCCACGAGCCCTTTACACAAGCTGTATTTGATTGGAAAAACATTATCAGACTTCCAGCATCTGTCAACACTTACATCTCTTTTAAAAAAGTAGACAATTTTGTTCACTTTAATTTAATTTGAACTTTTCTTACAATTTCATTAAACTAGATTGATTATGTACACGAACAACGTTGCGTTTCAAGAGATGACAAATATATTTACCCAGTGTTTACAGAACCATATATTACAACTGAGGAGAACTATTTATACTCTGAAGAAGTATTTAATTTAATTAGAAGCGAATATATATTAATTATATTTTTAAATTAAAGGCTTGTGTTGCAAATTGTTTGCAGCAACTGACAATGAGATATTGCAATTGCCAAATACCTTGGCTGCATTCCACATCAAATTTACCTGTTTGTAAAGGTCACTATAAGGAGCAATGGCTCGCCCCTTGAATTTCAAATATAAACATTTTAGTCATTTTTGACTTCCTTTAAATAATATTGTTCCTCCTTAAAAACTTCTGCTGGTGCCCATGGCCGATTAATAAGCTTAATTACAAATTTACTGTTCACAATTTTTTTACAGGATGCTCTGTTATTCCACAAAATGAATTGGACTATAAATGTGGGTGTAAGCCACCTTGCAGGTAACTAGTAACCATATTTGTTTTGAGCACTTATACAACTTTGCACTCTTTTGCAGCAATTAGTAGGTACATAAATTTGTGGCATAATTCTAATGTTTAAATTTAGATACTTCAAATATAAGTTAAGCATTCAACGTGAAACTCCGTTAAGTTCAGCTGAAACAGTACAGGAAATGGATTTCAGAGTAAGTTAAGTGATAAAATCATAATGAAATAATTAAGTAAATGATCATACATTTTAATTAGAAGGCTCAAGAGAAAATAGCAAACAATTTAGAAAGCAAGGATGTCCCTGTCTTACAACAGTTAGAAAACGGTCGGTAAGTTCTGAAAAGAGACCTAAATGTTTAATTCCCTCATAATTTCATAATTAAATGCTTAATGTTAAATTTATATTTTAGTTTTTTAAACAAAGAAAAAATAACTGAAGTTTCGGTTGAAGTGGAAAGTTTTGCTGTTGGAGTCTACAAATATACCCCGTCCTGCCAAGTAATTGTACAAGAATATAGCTATGCATATTTAATTAATTGTCTGTTTAATGTAGGCTGATATTGTGTTGAGTCAAATTGGAGGAATATTAAGTTATTACGTTGGTCTGTCGTTAATGATGCTGATTGAAGTCTCATACGATTACATTGTCAAAACAGTTCAACTTTTAAAAAAGTTTTAAATGTAATTATTAAAGGCTATTATAAGTTTCATTAATTGGCTTTCTATCTAGGAAAAATACCGGTTTTAAACATACAGCCTGGATTGAACGTGGTAAAGTTTAATCATTAAAAATATCTTTTTTTGTTATATAATAACAATATTCAATTAATTTAGAAATTAAAAGCAAAATGACTTCATCGATATCATTGATTATCCGTATTTGGAAGTCTAAATTAGGGCTTAAGTTGTTTTGGATGACTGTCTTTTTCGGTGGATTAATTAAGACTGTTCTTCAGACTCATCAGTTATTTCAGATTTATACAAAGTAATTTATTTTAATTTATCTAATAGTTTGTTTTTTATACGAAAAGGGTTTCTTTTAATTTGTTTTTCTAATTAAAATCAGATATCCAGTGACTCATAAAATAACAACAGCTGAAATGGTTATATTTCCATCAGTTACTATTTGCTCTAATAATTTTTTAAGTAAAACTGTTCAAAGTTTAACTAAGGATCATGTAATTGAGAAATACATGGAATTAATAGCTAAAAGAATGGTAATAAATGGTTTTAAGCATCATAAATGTTTAATAAACTAATAAATAAAATTTAAAATAGAATTATTTGGATGTCACAAATGCTCTTGTGTCTTACATATACAATTATTCAGACGAAATTAGATTTTCTTTAGGACCTAAATGGCAAGAGTACATCAAGCAATGTTCTTACATGATTGATAATCGGCTATATAACTGCAGGTTAATTTCATTTTTAGTTGTTGTAATTAATAGCCGACTGTCAATCTAATTAACAATTTTTTATTTGCAATAGCAAAATAATTGAATTTCCAATGGGGAAGTTTGGCAATTGTGCAACTATCAACAGTGGATTTGGCTCTGACAATCACAGCCAAATAACAGGTAAATTATAAATAAATTTTAAAGTCGCAGTGATTGATTATAATTTATTTAAATATAGAGCTGATAGTAGAGCTACAGTTAATTGAGGGTTACTTGGAGTTCGTAAATGAGTTGAGCTTATCAGTTTTTATCCATGAATTTGGAACTTCGCCTAATTCAGTTTTCGCAGAGGCTGCTATCCATGTCAGATCTAACCAAAATCGCACCATTAAATTCACTACGGTAACTACTGTATTATAATTATAACATTAAATAATATAACTATCTCCTTATGGTTTAACTGTACAGGAATTGACTGAGAGATTGGCTTATCCATATCCAAGTGATTGCATTTCTCAGCGATCGCCTGATCACCAATTAAAAAACAATTTTTATCTAAGAAGTACACCGTATTTGTATACTTATCAGGTAATTGGCTTTATGCAACTACTGTATTTGAAAAACTACCTAACAGCCTTGAGAATTGCCAGTTAAAATATCTTTAACTGAAACGTGTACTGTGTGATATTTGTTTTGATTTTAACTAAATGTTTTAACAGGAATGCCTATCTTCTTGTTTGTTCAATATTTCTTGGAACAATGAAATATATCGTCTATTAAAGTATGGCCACGGTCCTTATATTGATGAAAAACCTTATCTATTTACTATCGCAATAGAGCACAAGGGACTTGTAGATATTAATGAAGAAACACAAATTAAGTTATACGGTATTTCATAAATTATTTAAATAAAACTAACTAAATTAAAATTGGGGGTGTAATAGATCTAGATAAATTTAGACCATATTTACGAGAAGACTGTGATTGCAGACTACCTTGCAGGTTAATTTTTAGACTAATTAAGAATATAATTGAAAGTTTACAACTGGATTTTAGAGCTTGATAATTATCTTACAGAGAATTAAAATATCAAATTGAAGAGGTTGATTATGTTAGATTGAAGCGGAATATGCCAGCTGTCCAAGAAACAGAAAATAAAACATTTAGTGATATTAAAAATGAATCAGAAGTGCTGTTGAGAGTTAAACGAAAACTTTATGATGATGATTCTGAAGATAGTGAATATGATGAAGAGATAGAAGATACCATAATCGAAAATGTTACTGCTGCGGATTTCATAACTGATTTGTAAGTTATTATTTAATGTTAACGTGGTATTTAATTGTAGTAAGATGTATTCACTTTAAATTTTGACAGTAAATGGCCAAATGAAACCAGTTGGGTTATAATTAAGCCTCGTAGATCAACTGTGACGGTCGTGACTGAAGTGCCAACTTTAACAGTAAAAACAAAATCGTATTAACAGAAATATTATAAAAGAGCTGGCCGGAATGTAAAATTTATAAATGCATTCTGAACGGTCCTTTTCTAATATAATCTGATAACATGTGCAATCTTTCTTAATATTTCCGACATTATAGTTGGCGATTTTGTTAAGTGAAATTGGAGGAACAATGGGCCTATGGGTTGGTATTTCGGTTGTATCTTTAATTGAACTAAATTTACTGTTAGCACAAACTATACTCACTAAATACACTAAAAAATCAAAATAACTTATGCGGCCAATACAAGTATTTTGATTGTAACCAAATAAATGTTGCAGCACTATACTTTTTAAAGTCACATAGAAAATGTCAACAATTTGATCAAGTTAATTAAAAACTAATTAGCATACTGTATTACTTAAACTTATTTATCAATATCCATTTTGTAATTCACAATTAATGAATCAAATAAAAGAGCAACAACCGAAAAATGTGAAACTGTTACAGTAAACATCTGAAGTTTTATTGTTAACACGTACTAAAAGATTTTTTTTTAAAACACGTTACACACATCATGTACCAGTTATAATATAATCACATTCATCTATTTCGTATAGATATCAACTTAAATATTAATCATCACACCTTCAGTTAAAGACTAGAATTAAAATAAACATATAACACCAAACATCAACTAACGATATATAAAATGAATATTATTAAATAACTGCAAATTATTTTTAGCCAATTTGGTCCCAATATTTAAATTTTCCAAACATGGAATTAAGGCACAACCCGGTAGGTAAAAAAAAATTAAATGCTTGTACACCGTATATCCTTGCTTCAATTTCCAAACACCAAACACGAATCTAAGGAAACTACAAGTCTCCACTCTACCATTATATCATTACGAAAGACATACCGTAGCAGTGTCTACAAGAGCAACACCAAACAGAACAATTTATATATATCACAAGTAAAATGACTGAACTTTCAATCAACTGAAGCTGGCGACTTCATTGTTTCCATTTCGGAAGTCGCTGGAATGATAGTCGTCGGTTCTTTCTGAGAAAAGCTGGAATTTAATATAGGAATCACTAAATCCTCCATATTTGGCAACACAAGGATTCTCTATTATGAAAAAACTTTTAGTTAATTTCGGACAGTTGAAAATATAAACATAAAATCACAAACTTGAAATTCAACTATTAGCTTCTTTTCTATCCATTCAGTAATTTGAGCAATCTGGACTTGTCTTTCTCCAACTTTTGGTTTTGCTACTAATACCAAATCTGGATTGTTCCGAAATCCATACCTAAACTCAAATTTTAAAATTAATTTCTTAAGTTTACATGTTTTTTTAAAGTTACACTCAGTACCATAATCG
Organism: Helicorthomorpha holstii; assembly: GCA_013389785.1. Lineage (NCBI taxonomy): Eukaryota > Metazoa > Arthropoda > Diplopoda > Polydesmida > Paradoxosomatidae > Helicorthomorpha > Helicorthomorpha holstii. The sequence goes on along the minus strand of JAAFCF010006596.1, from coordinate 29,191,126 downwards.
ATCAGTTGGTGGTGGTGGAATGTTAATAGCTAAAGTTCCGGAAAGGCTAAGAAGTTCAACTGTCAATATGAGTGGCGTATTTGAAACTCCAACCATTGCCTTTTTCACGTATTTATACTCGGTAGCATGTTGGAAATATCGAGATTGTGCAATGCTGTCGACCAAGCGAAGAATCTTATTTGCAGGGGTTGATCTAGACGCAGTCTCTTCACCAGTTTCTCCTTCACGAGTATCTGGAAATGGTTCTTCATCACTAGAAGACTCGACACTTTCTTCGGCTTCACTGTCATAAATGGCTGATATACGTGGAAGACTTCCACTGCTACTACTTCCTCCATTTCCATCGTAGCTACTGGAATCTTTGAAATTATCAACACCGTCACAGGTACTACTGCTACTTTCTTTCTTTAATCGCAGCAGATTAAGCTTTGTTTCCAATGTCATTCGAAAAGATCCAAAATATGATACATTGACATGAAACCACAATCCTCTCTCATTCTGATATGGGGATGAAACATTACTAATTTGAGGTAACTGAGTGCCAATCTCTAAATCAGATAAACGTAATTCTTCCATAAAATAAGGTACCTGTTAAAAAGCATAGTTTATAAACATAAAAATACAACAGTGAGTATTCATTAAAAGTCAAACAAACCTTAATTAAACTAAGTTTTCTTTGTATTCTGTCACTAATTCGTTCAATCCATTCATTGTCCTCTGAATCCAATAAAATATCGGCGCAGCATCTTCCGAGAAGGACATTTAACCAATCAACATTGTCAGTAATCGATGGAATGGGACTGCTGGAATTGCTGTCAGAATCGCGTGAAAACTGTTTGTTAATTTCACTGTTAGAAATCATAGCTGTGTGAGCTGGTGATTGAATTAAACGAGACATATGTACGTGATATTTGAACAATTTTTGTTGAAAATTCTTATATTCTGCTACTACATTGGTGTTTGACTTTTCAGAATTACTTAAGATTGCTTCCCGGAATCTCCAAAACCATTCTTCTTTATCTCTACCACTTCTGGCAAATAGTATTAATAATTTATCGTTTTCTTTGGCTAAATGTGGGTAAATTGAAACCGAGTCGCGCGCTTTAGGAGCCTCTGGAAACTGGATGCATATCGGATAACGACGACTCCATCGCCTAAATTGGTATAAACCGTTAATTTTATTATACAGTATAAGGCATTAAACAATTCTACAGTAATTTAATAACCTTTTACGTGCTAAGCCTTCAGGTAGCAATTCTACTTTTGCTCCTTTTAGATCGTAATATCTTTGGTAAATAAAGCTTGATTCATGAATTGCTTCATTCCACATGGCTCTTTTGTGAATTTTCGATTTTGGATATGAAAGACGTAAAGCACAGCCATCCAATCTGACAAGAACGGATTCAGTCATGCTGAGATGATAGTTTTCAGGAGAATATTCACACAGTAATTCATTCATCCAAACCTAAAACCAACAGAATATTTGTAATAAAAAATGTAGATGTAATCATTGTAATTATTTTTACACTATTAAAGTAAAACTTGTATAAAATAGGTCATCAATTTAATAGATTACTCATAGCCATTTGACTATTTTTTTTATCTTTAAACTAAATTTATACTTCGTCCACATGTCGTTAATTAAAATGATCAAAGATCACTATGAGACGGTTCACATTCAATTTAAAAAGACACTCATCTATAAGATCAAAAAAAACTAATTATTAAAAAATCAATTAATGGTCAATGTTTTTGCATGCACTGTTTAAAAAACTGGAAACAATAATTGACGATATAAAAATATTTTCTACAAATTTTCTTCGCAACTTAAGAGTGTAAAAAAATTAAAGCACTAACACAAATGTAGTGGTTAATGTATACCTTTCTAATGACAGTCGGATAAACTTCTGTGCTACTTGGCGGTGGCATTACAAAATTAGTAGCCGATGGTTTATCAATGTCACTATGATATTTAAGTGGCTTATTTAAATGCTGCCAAAAGTTTATCACGTATGCAGTTAAAGCTACTCCTAAAATAAATCCATTGAGAAACGACGGCAAGATTTGCCATAATAATAAAGCTAGAATGATAAAATATGCTCTATATTTATATTGTTGCCACTTGGTTTGGGATGAAGCCTCTTCAATTAATTCGGTAGGTTCTGTTGGCGTCTCTGGTTCCTCGACCTCTTCATCGTGAAAATCTTGAATGATATCGTCACCATCATTTAGTTGCTGCGATTCTGTCACATGTGGTAAACTAGACTTTTCTAAACTATGAATTTCACTTTCAGATATACTTTTGGAGTTCTCATGCAATAAATCTGAAAATGAGACCACTTCATCGACGTTCGGCTGAGACGTATGGAACTCTTTTTTGCGAAGTCTCAGCTGAGGACTTTCACTACTACTCCATATTCGTTTAACAGCACTGAATGGAGTTGACTCAGCTTTGATTGATTCATTTAAATCTAAGTCTTCTGTTACCTCTTCGGCTTCAACTGGAGACAACGGTTTTGCGGGTAATTTGGGACCATCTTTCGTTTCTTTCTTATAAATTCCAGAGGAATGCAATTTTTCTTCAACCGTACGGGCAATTTTCCCTTTAATTTCACTAAATAGCGCCCAAGTATCAGTTGAAGACGAAGATTCTGGACTTCCTTCATCTAAGCTTTGGGTTCTTTTGCCATATAATTTTGGTATGGGCAATTTTGAAGTGGTTTTAACTGGTGAAGCAGGTGGCGAGATGGATTCAGTGTTGGATGGATCCTGAATCGTTTGCTTATCATGGATGGTTTCGGTGACTTCACTATTTTCGCTGATTTCTATCAATTCTTCCAAAGTCTCATCTTCAGCATTTTTAAATCGAAAAGAAAATGAAGGCGATGACAATGAACCTGGGCGCCCTTTTGTCATGGCCATAGTCACTTTTTTAGGAATAAGACTTGATTTCAGTTGAGAAGTCATGTTTACAACAATAGCAAATATACGGTATCAAACAACAACACAGCCTTCAAATGTCACTCTGTAAACTAATAAAATTATTATCAGAACTATAGATATAAAGTACAAACACAGATTACAATCTTCAGAAATACTACTGTCAACACAAAAATTCGAACGCTTCACTGCACTTTCCTGGTTATCGAATAACTTAATTATAAACTAACCCGATTTTTTATCCGATATGTAAGTTGATCATTGGAATATTGAACTACAAATTGCACATCAAAAAATTAAAAAATATCTACATGTGTATCTATATTAATTATACGTAGATTAGTTCTCGTTACCCCAGGCATTTCCCTGTCATATGTCTTTAATAGCAGCATCGTCATCTGTAGTAGCAAGTCAACGCTTGCGCAAATATAGAATGTTAGGCGATAATTATAAATTTCAATAAACAATAGTTGTAGCAATCGATAGTATCTATGATACAGTGGTATCCTAACGGGCATCATGTGTTCAAAATAAATCGATTATCAACATGTTAATCAATATCGACTTTACCCTGCATTGTAGACATTTTATTGAAATACATGGGGCACTAGATGGCGCTTAATATCAAAAAACTAAAAACTGAAAGCAATTATATATTCTATTTTAAAGTAACATAAGCCCGCATTGGTTACCTCTGAATATCAATCAACTTCATCGTATTTTAAATTTTGTTTTTACAGTTTATGGAGAAAAGTGAAATAGTCAGCTGATATTGAAGTTCTATTGTATAGTTAATTGAATGTCGCATATCGTCTAGAAGCGTTTTAAAATTCGTTATCGGTCAATAAGTTCAGTTTGGTTGCAAGGCAGTTAAAAATTTTAAAAGAAGACGGATAGCAATGCATCTTGAAAGTTATTAAAAATTTGTTCATCGTATCTTGTGACAGGTTTCGACGTTATATTGTTCAAGCATAATAGTAATGTGGGTGCGACCCCAAGAAGTTCTCATTGCCAATGCTCTGTGGTATGTTTACATTACATTTCCCTCCGCCTCTTTTTTAATAACATTTTAATTGCGGTTTTATTATTGTGTGAAATGTTTGGATTAAACTGTCATCTGCATAATTACTAGGTAGTGGATCAATACGTTACTATTCTGTTTGAATTTTAATTTAGGGTGACTGAAAGAGCAAATCCATTTTTTCTATTGCAAAAGCGAAAAGGTCATGGAACAAAAGGCATCGCGTCTTATCTCATTGGAACTTTAGATAATGTACTGGATACAAAGGTATAAAAGTAATTAGTAGTTTGCGAAATGAAGTACAGTAGTTGCCATTTCAATAGGGTAAACAAAGCCTAACTACTGTCAAAACTTAAACTTGCTTCTGTACTATAGCAATTAGTCATATTAAATCAACCTTGAATTTACTACAGATTGCTATCATACATTATCAAAATGTATTGTGTACAGTATATAAATTACAGAATTTTGAATTACGAAATTTTAAATTTTTGATACATTTGGAACAAAGTTGATGAACACACACCTCCCACTGTGCGAAACTTTAAGGATAAATATTATCGGTCATAAAGTTATTTTTAAGTTTGATAATTTTTTTATAAACTAAAATACATTATACAATACTTTAAGCAATAATTACACGAGTAACAATACGAGTACGCCAAGTAGACACATGGCCATTAATGTCAATGATAATATTATCTACTAAATTAATTGCAATTTACACACATTAAGTTCCTAATTTCATTTAATACTGCAGTTAAAAAACACTAAGAATTGCATTGTAGGGCTGTACATTTGTGAAACTATTGGAAGCAGCATTTTTAAAGTAACTGGACATAAAACTAAATAAAAGCTTCTAATAAACAGTTTGGATGTTGTAATATTTTCTATAGAAACAATTGTTTATAAAATTTATCATAATGTATAAATTATCAAATCTAGTTTTTAGCTTGTAAGTTATTTGCTAACATTTCAATTAATTATAAATTTAAGTGTTTATTTTATTAATATACTATATTTCTTTACAGCCTCCTCCTTACAGAATACTACATAAAACAGCTGGTTCTGAAATTAGCTATTGTACGTTTGATTCAATATAAATTAATCGTGCAGTATTTCATTGTTGAATATTCAGAACTAATTTTTTTTTATTTTTTAAATTATAACATTGCAGTGATTGCTTGCGCTGTTGTTGCAGATGAAATACTAGAAAATTGGACTTGGCTGGAAGGAAATCTCGTTCAGTGTTTAGGTGAGCTTTTTATTGTAAATTCTGAAATAAGTTTAGTTTAAAAATTTGAGATTTTGTTAGAATGTTTCGAAAGCGAAGACGACGTGACCGAATTTGTAAAATGCAAAATAGAAAGTTTAATAGCTGATGTCCTTCCGGTGGATTTGGTTCCAGAAGGTAATACTGCAATACATGTACAGTCAATCAATGGTACCGTATGCCCTATATGTATGATTTTATTACAGATTCTGAAACGGTCGTTTTTAAAGCCGCTTCTGATAAATTTCATCGTTTATTTTGTATGCCAAATGAAGAGAAATTAGTTAACTGTAAGTTTTATCTATATAATAGTGCAGTACTGCAGTAACTAGCAATTTTTTAAAACGTTTACTAATTAATTATCGACATTTTATAGATTATTCTTGTGGATTATGGGATAGTCGGGTACCAAGACAGGGATGGATTTATCTGAGTGTTAATTATATTTGTTTTTATTCTTATTGGTTGGGGAAGGAAATTAAATTAGTTATTAGATGGACTGACGTTGTGGTAATTTGTAGCAGCTAGCTGAAATTATTTCAAGTTTTAACAATAATTATTATTAATAGCTGTTGGAGAAAGTAAATGGATTGATTCTTCCGGAGAGTATAAGGGTGTCTACGAGATACAATGACGTATGTTCAGTATCGTTTTAATGGGAAATTAAAATATTAATTACACTAATATTTAATTACGTTAATTGCAGCACACTTTTACTATGTTCATGAAAGTTGGTGAAACTTTTTCTCTAATGGAACAACTAGCTAACATGGCAATGAATCAGTAAGTTATAATAATTATTTGTTGGTTACGATTTCTATTATTTGATAGAAAATCCAATTGTTTGGAATTTGTTTATAAAACAACCAATTCTTGGAAATTGTTAGGTTTATAAATAATAATTGAAGAAATAGGGAGTTCTATGCAATTTGCTGCAAAGCTTCGTAATCTCACATACAATATTATAAATAATAATACTGTACAATGGTTTTTTAGCACTAAAGTATTTATTTTTTGTAGACTGATTCGTGAAGAAGGGTTTCAAGCTGACCAAGAACTTCTTACTAAAGTTAGGTACGTCAATTTAGTTGGTTAAGTTTGGCTGGCGGTAATAGTCATAAACTACTGATGTCTAACTAAATTATATCTTTTAGTAAAAATCTTCCAAAAAAACCATCGCATTTGAAGCGTGATCTTGATGCTCGAGCTCACAGTGGAGCATTTAGGTTCGATTTTTTTTTTATTTTTAGAGTTGTTTTGTGTTTAATAAGAATTTGTTATAGAATCAACTTTCGTCTTCCTATAAAAGAGAAATTAGATGGATCTACAACTTGTACACACTTGCCACAGTTCAAGAAAAATGCTGTTTGGGGAAAATTGTATATATCTAATAACTATATTTGTTTTGAAAGCAGGGTAAGTTAAAGAAATATACAGAAAACTTAATTCTTTAATAAATTTCCTTATTTAGGTAAAAAATATGATAAGTTTAGTCATTCCTTTAATAAATGTATATTCCGTGGAGAAATTGGATGACCAACCGGCACTGGATTTATACAACTCAATTATGATTTCAACAAATAATAAATGCAGCTATTTATTTGCTCATTTAACGGATATGGAGTTTATTCTTAACAAAATAACCGACTTTCTGGCTAAACTTCCAACCATTAGGTGCGTTATTAAATTTATTCTTCGAAATAACTGCTAATTATTTTATTATAATTCTTAAGAGAGAAAAAAACTAATCTGGCGCTAACTGACACTACTGGTAAGATAAATACATAATATATTAAATCGCCTATTGTGTTTCTTATTTGGCAGAATATTTTAGATGGAAGTGCAACTGAGCCATCTATACCACTGCAGCCGGCCCTAATGACTTTATTTGTGGGTGATGTTTCTAGTTTAGCTAAAGCTCAACAAGCGATTAAAGAACAACGTTGGAAAATGTATTTTTCTGATTATGGAAGGTACATAATTACAATTTGATATTTACAGACGATTTTTAAATATATGTTTTTGTATGCATCAGAGGCATAGAAATGTACCGTACTCCTGATATGCAGGAATTGATTATACAAGGCATTCCCGATAGTTTGCGTGGAGAATTATGGATGATATGTTCTGGCGCCATAAATGAGGTACTGAATTTTTACTTCGGGGAGATTCTCGTTTAAACAATTAAAATTGTTTGTATTGAATTTTAGTTGAGAACAAATCCTGGATATTATTATAATCTCGTGAAATCTTGTAAAGGCAAAACTACCATGTCTTCTGAAGAGATTGAAAGAGATCTTCATCGGTATGTTTAGTAATTTTTATATCAAACTTAATTTTGATTGTCTTTTATTTTAGTTCTCTTCCTGAGCATCCAGCTTTTCAAAGTGATATTGGTATTGGAGCTCTTCGTAATGTCCTCACTGCATATTCATGGCGGAATCCTCATATTGGTTGGAATTAATAGTCTATTATTTTAGTACAGTATAAATAAATTAAGTTTAAATTGTTAAAGGTTACTGCCAAGCAATGAATATAGTTTGTTCGGTTCTGCTTTTATACTGTTCTGAAGAGGAAGCGTTTTGGCTTTTGGTCGCTTTGTGTGAAAGATTGTTACCTGACTATTACAACACAAAGGTTGTTGGAGCGTTAGTGGATCAAGGTGTGTTTGAAGAACTTATTGAAACATTGTTACCTGACTTGCACAAGAAAATGGAATCTCTCGGTGTTGTTGGAATCATTTCATTAGCTTGGTTTTTAACTATATTTCTCAGGTATAAATATGCAATTTGGTCCGTAATATTTGGAACATAATAACTATTTATTTGCACTACTAGTGTAATGCCAGTAGAATGTGCTGTCAATATTGTCGATTGTTTTTTTTATGATGGCGCAAAGGTAAGATTGTCTAATTTATCGGAAATACAATGTTAATACTGTACAATGCATCGATTTTGAAGGTTATATTTCAAATGGCTCTCACTGTGTTGGAGGAAAATAAGGACAAACTTTTAAATTGCAAAGACGACGGAGAGGCCATGCAGATATTCTCTACATATTTAGAAAACGTTACTAATGATGACATTTCAACTGTACATACAGCTAGAGAAGAGACATCAGCTGAAGTAGCTAAATGTTATATTGAATGGTTCATAGTGCCATATTTTTAATACGGAGTTTTTTGTTGTAACTAGAAAGGTGCCAGTATTCGTAATTTGGTTTATCAATCGTACGCGAAATTCAACAGTATTTCGAACGAAGACATTGAACGTTTGAGGCTGAAAAACCGTCTTACTGTCGTACAAAGTATTGAAGATACTACAATGAAGAACGTTATACGAAGCGTTAATGGAGATGTTTTCTTTTCAAATGAAGAACTGAAAAAACTGTATCTTACTATAAAGGTCAGTCAAGAAAACCTTTGTTTTAGCACCGTAATAATTCAGTATGAATCATTTTAATGTTAAAGGAAGAGCAACTTGCTTCACAATCTTGGGGTTATTCAACTGTCACTTTGGATGTTACAGAGAAATACGATCCAATGTTGCCGTTTTACGAACTATACAAAATTGATTTAGAGCAATTCAAAGTACTTTTTCAGTATTTATCACCATGGGGTATTGGAGCTAACGCCGATTTACTAGCACAAAGAGTATTTAGGGTAAACTTATCATCCTAATACTAAACCATAGTTTCTTTAAATGTCAAATTTGTAATACAATGTGTTTGTATAGTTGTTAGATGCTAATTCGGATGACATGATCAATTTTAAAGAACTGGTTTTGGGGTTGGCTTATATGGGACGTGCTGAGACTGAGGAAAAACTTAAACTTTTATTTGCTGCACATATTTATTCTTTACCTGATTTGTCTAGGGCTGACTCTCCTGTGTCAGGTAAAACGTCAATTTTATTTTCAAATAAAATCAGTAGTTTTATTTGTCAAACATTCAGATACTGAAGTGGCAACAGATGCTAGCGAATATTTTATCGCTTCAGGAGTGTCGAATATTAAGGATTTAAAGATTTCTGATGCATCACATTTAAGTCCCTGGCATAATCGCAGTCCTAATAGTTTATCTAACTCGCTAGGTATTCCAGAACGTCTATTAGTAATTTTAAAATTAAATTTGTTAACTTGAAGTTTCTTATAGAAAATAACGAATTGCATTCTTACATATTTGGAGACTCATCTAAACGATGTGGAACTTTACGTATAAGCCAACCGAATTTTATTCAACTGTGGAAAACATTTTATGAGTTGTTTATGGAACATCCAGAGGAGGAAAAAGCTGCTTTGTATCATGCTGTTGCTGAAGCTGGTAAGTTAAATAAAAGTTTTGAAAACATTCCAATTTAAAGGCTGTGTTTTCGACTTTTAGAGTTTGGTATACAAAAACTAGACAAAGCATAAAAACTCATTTGTTTTCATTTCTGTTAAGGAACACTATTGATGCAAATTGGCGAAGTGGGTCTCCAATTTAATGGATGTCGAAAAGAAAGTTCATCTGATACATTGTGTAGTGAAAGCTCATTGTCTTTAAAATCACCAGTTAAAAGTCCAGTTCGTGAAGATAGTGCAGTTGTGAGTGATGAAACGGTTTCTAAGGTTGTGTCTGATGACAGCAGCTCATTAAGTGAAAATGAACCAGTTTGGTCTATTACATTTGAACAGTTTTTAGCCAATATTACGCCGAAGCCTGCATTGGTTGCCTTTTTCGACGAAAAAATTGATTTAGGAAGTCGTATTGATAAATTTCGGGATAGGAGATTATTAAGACAAAACAGCGTTGGGGTTGCCCCTTCTTCGCCTTAGACGAATATAAGAACATGTAGATTCATTTTCTATTATAGTTATACAGTAGTATCTTACTCGCGCCATTTTAAATTGCCAATCGAATTCTTTATTTGTCAAAATTAAATCATTACACTATATAATTATTCGCTCTTTAAATGAAATACAGTATATGGCACAATTTCGATGATAAAAAAGGTTATATTTTACATAAATTTTAACTGTGAATCATGTGCATTTGGTTCCAACCATACAAATAATCTCATAAATTGCCAATTTTATGTTTACTATTTTTATGAAATGCATTATAAATGGTATTTTCAAATCTTCATTAATATCTAAAGTATACTTTATACCGGTAGTAATTATATAATCCACAGAACTAAAATTTGCCGAACGAAAAATAATCGAGTTGAGATTTTCTGTTGGGACATTTTGAACAAAACATTACTACATCTTAAATGTATGATTTCAACTTCCATAACATAACAAAACTAATATCATAACTTCAGGCTAATGCTGACGCGGTTGCATCAAACAGAAAACTTAAAAGGCCGCTGCATTGGCATTTTGATTTTCACTTCACCGAATGTAGTAAAGCGACAAAAAACTCAAAATAACGTAGAACAAAATTAATATCTGATTATAAATAGAAAATAATAGTATCAACTTCGTAACTATTCGGTGACTTAATCACATTTCATTTGGCCCGTTGGTCTTCTTCACAACTTTAGTGCCAGGGTATCTTCTTGGCCTCCTGGGAGGGGTTTTTCTCTTTGTAGTTTGCACTGTATTTTCTGCTTCAACTGTATGGTTTTCATCATTTTCACCCTATGAATACAGTACAAGTTTCAAAATTAATTTCGATAAGGAGGAAACTTCGTACACCACGATAGAAATGTCCTTTTTAAATACGTTAGTTTATCTTATGAATTTCATTTAACGTATTTTTGACATCGTATTCTTCTTCAATTCAATTATCGTGCTGTAAGAAGTTTCTTTATTATATCGGAAAGGTGAATTCTATTTATACAGTCAGTTTATCCTGTACCGAGAAGTTACTAAACAAAATGTTTTACCAGAATGATGGTTGTTTTGGCTGTTGAAGAACTAAAATCGAAAATTCTCGTTTAAAAACCTTAAACGTTTCACTAATTGTAATACATGTATTGTTCTGACCTTGTTGGAATTGTACTAGTTTCAGGCACAGGCGATTGTTGGTTAGGTAAAGTTGCTTTCAAGTGCCCTTGTCTTCTTGTAGTAATTGTAGATCTAACTTCCACTGATCTCGTATTAACGGTTTGATCTCTATTTGTACTGTATAGATTAAGTAAACGATTTGTCTTAAAACTTAACGATGGTTAGTGGTAACCAAAAACAATTTCAATGTTCACACAAAACATTGGCTAGCAAACTGTCAAACTTTAACAGCAAAGCAAAGATATCTTTAGAGATAAAATGCTTATTCTGTTAAGTATAAACTGCCAAGAAAACAATTTGTAATTCGTATATTGTTTATTTTACTGTATTTCAAAAATAGCTTGTTCCTTGTTGACATTTGGAATGACAAATGTAAACTAAGAAAAGTTGTAAATCCCCTTATGTCGCACTAATTACCACTTTCCATTTTACAGTAAATTTTATTAATTTACTTTTGATACTTGTTAACTTTGGAAAGCATCAATTTATTTTCTGCTTTTAACCGTTCTATTTCTTTTAAGTGCTGTTGATTTTCTCTCAAGAGTGGTTGTAGTTCATCGTAGGCAATTTTCAGTGCAAAAATTTCAGATTTCTTATCGTCTAGTTCACCTTTTGTTGTTAGCAATTCCATCTCAAGTAAAGATGCTTTGTCAATTAGGGCATCCGGAGCATGGTCAAAATAAAGCTTTTCTAGTACACCATTTTTTATAACGATATCCTTTAATTCTTTTCGACATTGGGGACAACTGGGGCTTGTCTCCAACCACTTAAAAAGACATGACCGATGAAAAACGTGACCGCATAATGTTGCAGAAATATCACATTCTGGTTGAGATGATTCGTCACAGATAATGCAATAAACTGTCATTTTAAAATATAAATTGGCAATAGTTGACAGCTATGAGTTTTGATTTATACTTTCACAGAAAATACAGCAAACACCAACGCCGTTACGAACTTTAAATGGCTTAAAATTCAAAATGTGTATTACCATCCCATTCCATCAAAGTTTGAATTTACATGCAAATTTGCAAAATGATCGCAGCGCTTAAATAATTACGTGGGGTCTTACATTTGAAAAGGTTCATGTTTAAATGACGTTATTATTTTTAATCGCATTTATCAATTTCCGATCACCTAAAACGATATAATACCGAGATTGATATTATGATTAGTTAATATTTATATTAAACATAAATTAAAATAATTAAAAAATTTAATAGTTAAAATTAATTTAAGTTTTTAATGCTGGAACTCAGAGCCACCATAATAAGATCAGTAAGATATGTTATTTTTATGAATTTGTTCCTAACTTCTTCGTTAGTAAACCTGCCTCTACATTTTTATTAAAAAAAATTAACAATTTCACTTTCACATTACAACCAAAAAATCCAATATATCCGAGTGACAGCTGGCGTACTAATTTCGCTAGATATCCTCTGTTTAAGAATGCCAGGTAATTATCGTAATTGTTTAACGTCTTGGCATATTTTGCACCCATAATGGTTACACGTATATAATTGATCTTAATAATTTATATTGCCAGCCAGTAAATGCACGTTAATTGATTTAACCTGCTGTTAGTAACACCGCCGTCAGTTCTCTTCCACCCACATGATTATCGTAGAAAAGCACCGTAATGAAGATAAACGAGAAAAATTTAACCGTATATTCGGTATCTGCTACGCCAGTTGATAAAGAAGGATGGTTATTGAAACGCGGAGAGGTTAATAAAGGTTTTCAAAGACGCTGGTTTGTTCTGAAAGGAAATCTACTTTTCTACTTTGAGAAAAAGACCGAAAAGGAACCAACCGGATTGATAATATTAGAAGGCTGTACAATAGGTAAAATAGTTTGATTTTATAGGTAAAAGTATATTCTTTTAAGTTTAATTAAAATATTGTTTGTTTTGGACGACCAATTTAAGTCCATCACTATTTTACTGTACAACATGCAGTACTGCAAATTGAATTTGACAGTAAATCTGATTATTGACATGTTTCAATTTGTTGGTCAATATTTAGAATTAGCCGAATATGAAGAACATTATGCATTTAAAATTATATTTCACGGTGCTGGAGATCGAACGTATATTCTTGGAGCTGATTCTCAGGAAACAATGGAATCATGGATGAAAGCATTAGCCTGTGCCAGTTACGATTATATGAAAATGATGGTTTGTCAGTTACAGCAGCAACTTGACGAGTTAATCGAATTAGAAAAAGCACACGTATCTATATTTGAAAGCGTCGATCCTAAGCATAAAAATGTGAGTGCACTGGCAGCGGGAGAGAGTGTTGGCAATTGTACACCAGTTGCTCCAGCAAGGCGTAAGCACGGTGGGAGTACAAATGTGCCTTCTCGAAAGGCACCAGAACCTCCACAAAATAATCAAAGAATAAATCCATTTAATCGATGGCCATCCGACGAAGACGTTGATAAACTATCAACAGCTTCGGCGTTACCAAATTCAATACCGGGCTCTCCTCAAATGCAAAGGCAAGCATCTTCGTTTAAATTGTATTACAATAACCTACCCCGTAAACGAAGTGAAGAAACTCTAGTAAGAAATGGTGCAACTCCAAAACCGTCCAATGGGCTGTTTTATAGATTACACGAAGTTTATGGTAGTCGTATTAAAAAAGACATCGAAATGTGGAAATCTAATTTAGCAGAAAAACCTGTTAGCGCTAGTACAGCACCGGCCAATTATCCTGTACCTGTTGGACAACTCATTGAATTTGATAACTAAAAAAGTAGTGCGGAATCATGTGTAGTTTATAATTAGATATTTCTTATAGCATTGACAGCATTTTTTAACGGTTATTTGTAAGTGGGAGGTTAAAATGTATTTTACTAATGTTATTACATGATAGTATTTTATTTATAATTATTATTTTGAGAATAGGTTGGGGTCTTATATCAGTTTTAGTCTCATTGCAAGAATAATCCAATTCTTAATCTTATTTTTATTTAATGATGCTGTAAGTTACTAGTTTTCTCGTCAGATAAGTATTACAACACTTTGCATGCAAACCGTTAGTAAGATTTGGTGAATTTGAATGGTATTGGAAACCAAGCAGTACCACATTTTGATATTATACATTTACTTGTACATATTGTAATTACATTTTTATGATTTATCTGGCTATGTTAAAAATATCAAATCAATGATTTAAATTCTCACGAAGATCATAGTATTTCATTGTGGAAATGAAATTTGAAACATGTTATTAATTACTGTACATTCAATGGGCTGGAATATACCGTAATTAAATGGTTCAGATTTGTAAAAAGTTTATAAATTATCTGATTACATGAAATGTGATTCATGTTATCTGGTATATTTGTGTTTTAAAGTTTAAAAACGTTCCGCAAATTGATCTCAATTATGTGTAAAATTCTATATAAATTTCTTGTTTAGATTTTCTTTTAAAAGACACTGTTGATAACCATTGTTATGGTTTACTTCATGTTTTCTTCTAAATAATTAAGGGTAAAGGTTTTATAATCACTAAATAGAATCCTCATCAATTTCTTATTTACATTGTACCAATAAAATAATAACTGCATCCAAGCTCAATGAACAAGTCAAAGGGATTAGGATTGAAATGATATTAATTCTGTATAATATACAGAGCTCATTTCATTTTCGAAAAGAAAATCTGCATTATACTGGTATTTCTAATGAGGAAGTCAGTGACAGTCATAAAACAGTTGGATTATTCATTGATAGTTAAATGTTGTTTTTCTGATTTAAATCCTTTACACTTTCAACTTGTATTACGGCAGAAATACAATTCGAAATATAATCTCCTTTAGTGTCTAAAAATCCACAATAATTCTTATGATTTACTTCATAACGCGTTATTTTTTTGGATACTTCAACTGATGGAACTATTCCATTTTAAAATGCAAGTTTGGTAATTTTTCAGGTAGTGACTTAAGATTTTTTTTACACTAAAATTAACATATCCGTTTTTCTAAAGTAATTATTGTATCAATAAATCCGACGTTTATTATCTTTAATAGAATTTTGTTTTGATGCAAATAATTGGTGAACTTTAAAAACAAGAATGATGTAGTTATCCATAAAGTTAATAAATATTTTATTATAACTACAATTATACTTAGTTTATTTCATTAACACTACAATAATTAGGAACACTTGTTGACAAAACATGGCTTTTAAACTGAAGACTTAGGCCAGTCATCCAAAATTTCAAAACCTAATAATAATAAAAAACAATATACATTAAACAAAACGTAACAAAATTATTAATTTAATTTTAAAGTGTTCGTGGAACTTATAAGTAATTTTATAAGATTAACAGTTACATTTTAAAATACGTTTACATGCTTATGTAAGCATTGAAGTTTAGGGAGTTAACAGATAATTTCTCCATTATTTGAAACATGTTTATGCAAAACTGACTATTACTGTACTTAAAATATCGTATACCTCTTTGTCTCTTTGATGAGCTCCAAGCACATTCAGTAACTTATGAGTGTCTTCCAATGACCGGTCACCAGTCTTTAAAAACTTGTAAAACACTTTTACTTTACTATAAAAAGTTGATTAATTTGTTTGTTTAAAATTAATAATTATAATATTTCTCGTACTTCATCCATTCTTCTTTTAATGAAATAAAAAGTTCGTTAGTTACTCTTTCGTTGAATTGTTCATTTTCAACAATGGTAATCATTCTTTCATATACTGTTGGACCTAATATTGTTAGAAATAACGGTTATTGACAATTTTTTAACTACAGAATTAGAAATCTTAACCTTTATCAGGAATTTGTGATTGACTAGAAATTTGATACATATAATCACTGGGATCCCTGCATTTACATCCAACTCCCAAATCATTTATTATTTTCAACACAACATACAAATTTGATGATTCCAGATGAGGTGGAAGAAATGTAGTTGATGAAACACCAATCATATTGCATTTCCAAGAATCGACATACTCGTCTGAATATGGAACATCACGTAGGCAACCTTTTGGTAATAAAATCTGCAAAACACAATTTAACAATGACTGAAGTCTCCTGCGAGTATAAAACATGTTCAATGTTACTTTAAGATGGTGGATGATCTCCTTTGCTAAATTTTCGTCATCACTCACTACAATTAACTGATTTCCAACGATGATATGGTAAGCAAGGGCTTTAAAAACTTGTGGTCCAACAATTTTCCATAAATGTTGAATATTTTTTATTTTCATTTCTGTTTTAGAATGATCTAATTTCAAATCTTGAGATATGGTATTCGAACCAGAAGGTATTCCTTCATTTGATATTGTTTTAGTTGTAACAATTGTAAAGCCTTCTTCAGTTTCTAAATGTAATTATACTGACAATTAATACCAATGACAATATTTTTGCTTTTCAATCCACCGACCTTCTTGCTTTTCTAAATCAATGACAGTATCTTCGGTTGGTGGACCTTCTAATAACTTTTCTGTCATTCGGTTTCCACCCGCTTTAAGTATCCATGTAAACCACAGATGTAAATTTGCAAACACGTCTCTGTCATTTGTCAGTTCTCCAAGTGCCCGCATTGTTTTGCTACTGCCTCTTGCCCTCCTAAAATTTCCTGGTGTCATGCCAGTAAAACTATTCAATCGAACTACTCTCTGAGGACATTCCGTTTGCTCAATTTCATACACCTACAAAATTTTACAACTTAAACACCGAGTGACTCAAAATTTAATAAACACAAAACAGTACTTTATTGGCTTTTTCCTGTAGTCCATCAATAATTGTCCTTATATGTTTTGTTAGAAAAGGCCACGAATTGAGTAGGAATATTTTATCCATCATAACAACTATAATGCTGTACCAACGCTGAAATCCTCTAGCATGACTGTCTTTCACAAAAAACGTATGACTATAAACATGGCCTCTTTGCTGGTCTCCAAAAAATATTGGCCCTTCTCGTCCTGGACATACCTATTACCATATCAATAATTAAGATGATTAAAAATGTCAACAAGATGTAATGTTCTATCTTTGGAACCACAATAGATATACTGTAATTTAAAACATTTTTTTTTTCAATTAATTATTACCTCGCAACTGAGACTTCTGACACATGCTTGCCTTACTATACTAAATATTTCTGGATGAAAAGGGTGATGACTGCTTATGTAGCTGACTTTTGCTTCATGATCATTCGATATATAGCCTGATAGCCCAACTGGTATTAATTTACATGCCTGCAAAGATTTAAAATTATGCCATTAATATTATACTGATTTTAAACGGCATATAATAAATATATTGTGAACCTCGCAACTTTCAACAGTCGTGTTGACATCAGAAGCAAAACTTCTGCCTTTAGATACATTAGTACTACTGCACGTATTAACTGTTGCATTTGCTAATTGAGAACGCTGATAAATCTCAGGTTTACCATAATATTTTTTCTTAATTGGCTGATGTCCATTTGGTTTGTCCTCAAATACACTTTGGGGGTCATCAGAGTCATGAAACGACTGGGTGCAAAACATTACACTTGGACCGTGTGTTTCGCAGAAATGGCACAGTGCAATTATGGCATTCATTTGTATTACTTGTAGTAAAACAAATAATCACATTAATACTGTATTCTTGAACTTGCAACAAAACTTAATAGTAAAAAATGCAGTAACAAACACAACCAATCTTCCAGAGTCTGCTGTTTTGGTTTAAAATCCAAACATCACGTGCTGGACGTAAACGTAACCGATGGTCCATGACGTCAAATATGTTGACGCTGAGGAGGATGACTTTATGACGTCATTTTTGCTGCTGGCTTCACCTAGCGGCGAGTATCGAAACATTCGAAACACGAACTCTGAGAATCATGGCTGCGTTCTTCTGTAGGAAATCATTACAAACATTTTCGACATCTGTTATATTAAATCAAACTAAATCAGGTAAATATTACAGCGTACATTTATTACAGATAGGTAACGATAATTATTTTGTGGTAAGTTATTGAGTTGATTGCCGCTGACGTTTACTCGAATGACTAAAATCCGAGTTGCCGTCTATTGTATGCAAAATTTAATGTGCAATGTAACTTTTAAACGAAAACATCTTTTAAAATCTAAATATACTGTAGAATTAATTTAAACATTATGTGTACGAATCTTAGATGGATTATATTACACAAGTGTCCGTACGAAAGTTACTAAACCAGTATCAGTGTCTGAACCAGAAGAAGGTCCTAGAAAGCTAACTCTTCAGTTAACGGATGATGGCATATTTAAAAGCCGAGGTACCGGGTACATGATATTTTTATATTAATTATTATTTTGTTTTAACATTTATTTTGTTGTTTGTATTAAAGCAAGGCTGATTAAACCAGAAATTCAAGGAATGAGGAAGCCTTTTGGTCGATCTGCTGATGGCAAACCTGTTTATCCTGGTAAACACAAACATTGGCGGATTATGGAAGGAAGTATTGTAAAGGCTGGAAATACTTTACGTTATCAGAGAAGACTAAACTTTCATCCCGGTCTTAATGTGAGGAAACTTTATTAGAGTGTTAAAAAACTTATTTGATAAGGGATTGTTATTTTATTCTAGGTGGGAATAGGTAGAGATTTGACATTGTACGCTTATGAAGATGGAAAGGTATACATCACTTGGGAAAAAGTGACATTTAACTGGGAAAATGTATTTGTTAATGAGTTTTATTCGGATGAAAAAGATATGAACATCTATAAACCTTATTATCATGTCATTGCTAAGGAACAACCAAAAATATTCAAGCTAGTAGAGCAGTTATAATAAAATATAATTGTTCTAATTTTGTAGAACTTAGAAACTATAAATTTTCAGAAGAATAAAAATTTAAAAATAAAATTTAAGTCTTAATTACCTAATAAAATAAAAAAAAACCTTAAAAATTATTCGAAGGGGTTTTTTATGGGGCGAATAAGTTATCTAACTAACGGCATTTGTTTTGAAAGATTTGAATACGTTTATTCAAATCCATGAAAAGCTGATAAATATCTATTTTACTTCATTAAAATAAATGCCATCAATATCGATCGATTAAATCCAAATTTTATCATAATGCAACAATATAATACCGGTATAATCTTTAATTATAACAAAATTAACATTTTAATAAGTTTAGATAATGAATGAATGAAGATAACCCAATTAAGTAAAATTACATAAACTATTATTTACTTTATCATGGCAAACAGCTTTTGGGCTAACTTATTTTTTTTGTTTTAACTCTATAAACATCAGTAATTAATTAAGAAATTCCAAGACAGCGGTTTTGGTAAACTGAATAGAAGCAGTCTACTGTCTTACTACAGCCTGAAGAATATACAGTACCGGTACCGGACCTATATACTGTAATCAAATACTGTACTAAAGAAGTACTGTACTTCTACGGTATAGTATAATTATGCTGTACCGGTAATACTGTACTTTTCTAACGTCTTTATCTGCCCCCAAGTGACGATTGCAGAAAACACTGAAGGCACTGACCATTGAAATTGAATTGTATGGTTGAAACCGGTATACAGGCGGAAGACTTGTTTATTTTTTTTTTATAAAAATTTTTTAACTTTTGATGGAAGTAAAATAAGTGGTGTTTTAAATATTCTATTATTTATAATTGATCATAAAATGTCATCTTCAAGTAGTTATAATACTAAAGGAGCGGTAAATCTTAGCAATAGCATCATTGGAGTCAGTATTTTGGCTATGCCTTATTGTATGAAAACGGTAAAAGTGACGCATTATACAATATTATTTTACTTCTAGGTACATTAATTTATATCTATTTGTTATCGTGTTTTATAGTGTGGAATTGTACTGGGAGTTATATTATTAATTAGTAGTGCGTTATTAACAAGGTTTACGTGTCATCTTCTATTGAAATCAGCTGTTATGTCAAGAAGAAAAAGTTTTGAATACATTGGTAAACATTTTGTCATGCTATACTATTCTATGTTGTATTTGAGTAAAAATTCTCGAACTGTGTGCTAAAAATGTTTAATTGCAGCTTTTCATACATTTGGGTCAACTGGAAAATTATTTGCAGAATTAAAGTAAGAGATTTGGCATTGTAATTTGTATTCAATAAAATATGCAACAGTTCTGCAACTTAATTTTGTTATTAATGATTTATTTGATACCTATTGCTTAGTTAAATTTACATTGCAGAGCTATTTTCGAAATCGATTTCAGTTATATTGATGTCATAAATTTTTTTTACAGCATAATTGGGTTTATGCTGGGACTTTTAATTTCTTTTTTTGTGGTATTCGGCGATCTTGGCACAGCTATAATATCTGAAATTTTTGGTTTTGAGGTGCAGTATATTGTTAGAATTTGTATTAACGATTATAACTTATTTGAATTTTATGATAGAATTCCGAAATGTTAAGAGCACTGACTCTTATTGTTCTTGGATTTGGCATTGCTTTACCTTTAGCAATGTTAAAAGAAATTGATGCTATATCAAAGATCAGTACTTTATCTGTAATATTTTATATTATTCTTGGAATTAAGGTTTGTAAACATTCCTACTAACATAATTTTAATTGTTCATTTATAATTGAGATCAATCATTATGGCACATTATTCTTTTAGATTATTCTTGAAGCATTACCAGTACTCGTAACTGGACATTGGAAAACGCAAGTTACTCTTTGGGAACCATCTGGAGTATTGCAGTGTTTGCCAATTTTTGCATTGGCTCTATCATGTCAAACGCAAGTTTAAAATTCTGTACAATATTTTGGACTTGATATTAACAATGGCATTTTGGAAATGTATATAGTCAGATATTCACTGTATGTGACAGCCTTCCTGACCCATCACTGAAAACGATGAATTCAATCGTTAAACTTGCTGTTTACCTTTGTTCTGGATTATACATGATTGTATGTAACTTTCCCACTCGTAGAGTATTTTACTCATAATGTAATTGAATTATATTTTAGGTTGGATTATTTGGCTATATTGGCGGCTGTGAAAAGAATATTTCTGGAAATATTTTAGTTAGCCTTTCATCAGGATTTTCAACGGAAATTATCAAGTTAGGATTTGTATTATCCGTAGCCATGAGCTTTCCTCTAGTCGTCCTACCTTGCAGAAGTAGCATTTGTTCACTATTATTTAAGAACGTACGTTTACGTTGCTGGAATCTAAAGTTTGTTTTGTTCTGCTAATTATCGTTTTGCTTATATTTAGTCTACCAGTCCGTTTGATGTTGGAGGACATTTAATACCAGAGATAAGATTTAAAATTATAACATTCATCATTGTTTTTTCCACATTTATTATTGGACTTTTATGTCCAAATAGTAAGTAATTGCATAATTAGTTTGTTATAATGACTAACATTAATTTTATTGCAGTTGAAATTGTTCTTGGATTTGTGGGATCAACAATAGGAGTATTAATCTGCATTATATTTCCAGCAATGATGTTTATAAAGTTGACTCCAAAAAATACGTTTGAGAAACGAGGTGCTCAAGTAAGTTGGGAATTATTCAGGGCTGTGTATTTTAGAGTTTAAAATTATTATATCATCAAATTTTGTAGATTGTTCTTGCAATTGGAGTGATGCTTTTAGTAACTTGTACTTGGATGCGGTTACAGTCTATTAGCACACACGTTTCACGGGACGAAAAGATTGATATTCAAGAAGAAAATCTACCTAATGTAGTGTTTGAGAATAAACCTGAAAAAGAGGTAAATATATTAGTAGAAAATAAGGTACCCGTCAGTGAAATTCCTGCCAAAGAACCTTCGAAAGCTAAACCAGTTAACGTGAATGAAAATCCAAAAGTGGATGCAGAAATTAAAAGACAAGAACCACCGGTCCCAGAATCACCAGACGACAAAAAAGTAGGTTTGGGAAGCATGATAAGTTAATATACTTAGAACTATAAATTGCTTTTGTTTCTTTTAGATAGATATAAAAGTTCAAGAAAGTGAACTAAATGTTGAAGCAATTCGTAAAGAAGACAAGGAACTAAATAACGCAAATAAAGAAACCGAAGCGCTGCAACAGTTAGAGAATGATGAGAAAAAAGCAGTCCTTGAGGTATGAATAATGTCCTGACGTAGATTTTCATGAATAGATAATTCAGTTTGAATTAAACTATACTGTATAGTACAGTGGTTGACTCAACTTCTGTACTTTTAAATGAATAATGTTTATGGTATTAAATTTTCTTCATATTATATTCTATAGATAGATGCATGTTTTATTTTTTGATAAAACTGATTTTAACAACTTCTTAAATTTATTTTAGCAAGTGGAAATAATTAAAAAGCTCGAAGCTCATCAAGAAGTGGAGAAGAAACTTTTAGAAGAACGTCGTCAGTTATTAGATAAGATAATCAACCATAAAAAAGTTCATGAAAACGGTGAAGAACCTAACAACAAAGATATGGCTAAAGAAGTGAAACCGATAAATTTGGATGAAGGTAAAGCAGACAAACGTTTAATATTAGAGGGTAAAGAAGACAAACGTCAAATATTAGAAGTTAATGAAGATAAACGTGAAGCTCAAGTGGTTAAAGAAGACCCACCTCAAATTTCAGAAGAGAAAATCGTTGGTGAAGCAGGACAGTTAGGAAAAGGTAAAAATGATAACAGTAATGATTCACAGAAAAATGACATAAACAGATACAAAGTTGAAGTCCCTAAAGAAGTTAATAACCTAGTCAATCAGAAAGGTGCAGGCGAAAGTGTAGAACAGAATAACAATGAAAATATCAAAACAAAACCATTTGCAAATGGTCAAAAATTACATAATGTTAGTAATTTTGGCGGGATTGAACAGAAGCAGACGCTATCAGCTGATAATCAAGCTATTATGGGCAGTATTACCAAAAAATCAAATGTTGCTAATAAGTCGGACAAAATTAGTGACCCAACTGTGTTTGTAGGAAACCAAAGAGAGATTAGAAGTGTTGGAGTAGGGTTATCGTAGTTTGATGGCATCTGTGTGGATGAGCAAAACGTTTATTGCATTTTCGAGCTTAACTGATCGTCGTGCAGTGTCATTGAAGTTCTTGTGAGAAGACATTTCTGAAAACAATTTCAACATGAACTTGCCACCGGTTTTAATGGACTGACTATTAATAAGTACAGTACAGTAAGTAAATTTTATATCATTTCTTGAAAGTTAATTGTTTGTTGTTCTATTATCTTTATACTGTAATTTCGCTGTACGCTGCACAGTATTACCATTATTGTGTACTATCCGGATAAGCATCATTTGTCGATTAATTTCGATAAAAGACATTAAACTTTTATAAAGTACTGAATACGTTCTCTATTGGGAGAATTTATGCAAATTAGTGATGGCTAAACTTGTTTGCGCCTTATGAATGTAGCTAATGTAAAATACTGTACAATAATTTAATGTCGACATGTACAGTAGATACTCGTAAATATCACAAGTACTTGTGTGCGATTGTAGTCGGACGCTTTTCATAAATTTTAAAACGCTGTGAAATTTCCGTAAATGGTATAAAGTTTTATTGAATCACTATATATTTTTGGCAAATACTGCTTCAGGGTATAAATGTCTTATTGCGACAAATCGTGTTTTAACCTCTACAGTGTACAGTAAGTAATGTACCGTATATGGTGTCTTAATAAGGTATCTAAGTTACTGGGTTTTTTCTTTGACAAGTATTATTTTGATAATTTTGTTTTCGTAATAGCCTTTTAAAACTTTTTAGTGCTTGATTTTTATTTATTCGTATCAATTTATTCGTTTGATTCAAGAGAATTTTCATCAATATGGCTGGGATTATTATTGTTGTAACTCCAGCTCACTTAACATTAAAAAAAATATTAGTTTTTGGTTAATCAATAGACACATAGGTCTGAACATGTTATTAGTTTTTACTTTGAAATACCATGGCAAAATCAGAGTTTATGGCCAAAATATTAACTCTGTAACTATGCATTTTATTGTGTACTTTTATAATGCGTTGTTTATTTTCTTTTAACGTTATTATGGAAGTAATATTGATTACTTGCAATTTTTTTTGAAGTGCAAGTTTGAAAGTTCATTGATTAATAATTGGTACACTCTGAAGGAGACTGGTTGACTTTTTGATATCCAGGGAAACCAAGTTCTTGAAACTGTTGAGCCACCTCATCCCATGGAATATTGCTTGGATTTTGAGTTGGAGTTACCAAGCGAATGACTATAGATTTACGTAGATATTTGAGTATTACTAAACGCGTTTAATCAATTACACAATACTTACGATTAGTGTTTTTTTTGGGTTCACAACTGTAGAGGTAAATACCATACTTGACTACTTTTAACACGATTTCTAAAATCTCGGGCTGATTTGGATTTTCTGGAACATTAAATTTGGTTTATGCTTTAATAAATTAAAATTTATAGAATTTAACTAACGGTCATTATATAGACCAGGACCAAGTCGAACGAGAGAAAAAGTTTCACGATGAACTTTGTTATTATTTCTGAAAAATGTAAAAGTTTTATTAGTCAGATATCAATTTAAGTACATTTTATATTATATTTACGTAATGTTAATCCAGGTGCACTCTAGATCTATTGTGTTTGGCTGGGTGCTTGGTGTAGCTATAAATCGACAACATTTAATCCCATTATTGGTGTTGTTAGCTAGATTTCTATAAGCTTGAGTATACAACGCTCCTTGCAAAGGTTCCTATTGATAATAATTAAAAATTCTAGGAATTTTATTTTGATAGCTTTAATTGATTATTAACTTGTGTATTATTGGTAACCCCTGTTCGGAAATCTTCACAAGCTTCTAATATGTGATGACTTCTTGCTTCCCAAATTGCCATCGTAAATAGGAGAACCAAAATCAATAGTTTGCAAATAGGATTCATTTTTGGACTCTGTTTATTGACAGACAAGTTCTTGTTTTGAATTTCTATTTTATGAGTAAATACTGTAATTGAAATTTATTTTTTTGGGTTAATTTACTACTAAAGTTAAACTGCTTTGAACGTAATGACAATCAAGTCGTGTTGACAGTATTGCTTGAGCAATATATTTTTTAAAAATAGACAAAATAATTCATGAAGCAATAAAGTGCGTAATCTGTCATTCAAACTATTATTATTTATCTATAAAGGATAAAAATACAGTGAATTCTCGTTAACACGAATTCGAAGGGACCGAGATTTTTGTTCGTGTTAACGGAGTTTTGTGTTAACGAACACATGCAAAATCTAATATATATTGGCCAAAAGGACATTATTTAGAGTAAATCATATTTAAACTCGCTATTCCCATCATATTTGAAACATTATTCACATCATAATAGATACAAAATTAACATTTCATAATATTATGCATTTTGTGCATTCATATGCATGTATGCATTTTAGAAAAAACAACTCAATTTGAATTTTTTTTTATAAAAACAAACAAAAAATGTATTGAATTTATATTTGTTTTTATAAAAACATTAAAACTTAACAAAATCCCGATTTTCTATACATTTTCGCCGTCGATATATGAAATTTTTCATTTGGAGAAGCAAAATTTGTTCGTGCAAACGGGGTTTTACTTCGTGTTAACGAACAAAAAATGTATGGGAAAGCCTATACTGTACTTCGGGACCGCAATGTTGCTTCGTGTTAACGAGAAATTCGTGGTAACGGGGTTCGTGTTAACGAGAATCCACTGTAATTTTGAAAAAAAAAAAAACATTTAAATTTTTTTTTTTTAGTTTGATGTTCTGTAGAAATAGTCTCTGTTGCTTAACTTGAACTAGATTAATAATATAAATTTTATGTAAGCTTAAATCGAAATTAGGCAGTCATTATAAATAGTTTATGCAGAATGTGTTTAAACAAAAGGGATGTAATGGTTGTAGTAACTAAAAACCGACTGTTGAAAATTTAAATACTGCATGTTCAAGAATTGTTTGTTATCATAGTACTGTACTTTATAAAATACTGTACATTGATGTAAGCCATATACGCCATCATTTAAGAATTATTATTGCGGGCTTTTTTTTTTTTTTTTTTTGACTAAATAAATTAGCTTAAGTTTATCTTAAAATTTTAATTGAAGTTTAGCTGCTTTAGCTTACCTGAATTTTTGTAGTAAATATAACCTTGTGAGATTACTTCTTATTTATGCAATTTACGAATGAGTAAATTTCTAAATTGATCGTAACCACGAAGCTCTAAATTGGTGATGAGTAAACTTAATGTTTCTGTAGCATTTACCGGCACAGTTTTGTAAGTTGAATCTAAAAACGTTTGTTTATCCGAAACATTTCTAGTGAAATCACGTGATACATTTCGAATATGTGTCATTTATTTCACTGTAAAAGTATGAAGGGTAATCATTTAAGGGGGAGAATATTTATTGGTAATGCTTTATAATTATTGATAGATTATGGGAATTCCGACGCGTATGGCGATATCGAAGCGTTTCTCCTCCCCACACTACACTTGAATTATTTGTTGTACATAAATAATAATAACTTGGGGAAAGCCATGCATTTGTATTATTTCTTGCTAAACTGCTATATGTACGTTGTATTTATAAATGAAAAGTTTTACTTTGGTACAGTGTTTGAATTTGATAATGGTTAAAATGTCACAGTAAGACTTTATTTGCTTTTTTAATGTTCAGTTTATTATTGTAGATCAAATACTGAATTAGTTATAGCATTGGGCACATGTTTTGGGGTTTTGATCAACTATTTGGTACTTTGGAAAACCAAGTTCTGTGAAATCTTGCTCTACCAAATCCCAATCAATTGACGTTGGCTGTTGCTCATCTGTCAGGAATTGTATAACTAATTGAGAAGAAAAAATGAAACATTAATTAATTTGGATTAAATTCAATACTAACTTAAAAAAAAGTGAAAAGTTATTTTAGTTAACTCGAATTTTTTTTGTAGTTTTTTAAAAAATAATAATTAATTTGATGAATTTAATTGAATGAAAATTAGATTATTGTGATATACTGTTTAGTATTATTGATATTAACTTACAGTTGAATAATCCAGGGTTGCAACTGTAGAGATAAAGCCCATATTTTCTTAACCGGATAACCATATAAACTTGAGTGACTTCGTTGCCTATCAAACGACATTTTAAAGACAAAACTAATTAGTGAGTTAAAAATAGCTAAGTTGGGTAACTTACGTGGTTTACAATCGGTATAAACGCCTTTATTTGGCGAGTCCAAAACAAAATGTGCTCGATGTAATTCGTTTCTCCTATAATAATTTGCAGATGTTTACAAAAATTAGCAAACATATAGTTTATGTTATCAATTCGCGCAAGTTACATGTATAAACTCACGTAATGTTGAAATATACGTTTTCTCCAATTAGTTGTTTTGTTGCTGGGTTAAATGTTGCTTTCATACGACCACATCTAATTTCAGGCTTGGATTGAATCCCTGAAAGATCTCGATAGGCTTGGGTATACAAAGTGAAATTACTAGGTGGCTGCAATATATCGTTAAATAAAGTAGCTTAAATATTAGTTTCATTGAATTGAAAGTTATTTCTTATTATAAAAGGAGACAAATTACTTCGTCATTTGGTTTTACTCCAGGTGTAAATTCATGACACTTAGGCGCATATTTAAATCCACTCATGTATTGAAACAATCCAAAAAACGCAAGAAATGATATGAACTGCATTTCCAAACTTAAACTGAACAACAAGATCAATTAATAAACAAAAAGTTAATAAAATGATTGGGATTAAGCTATTAAATCCGTCATTGTGCAAGATCCAAAGATCAAAGTGAATAAATATACAAATAAATTTGATAAGCTTATTTGAGAATTTGTGTTAAAAAGATATACTGTAAACTTACCTTTGACGTTGCTGATTTCCAAATAATTATTCTTGCAAGTTTTGAGCACAGATGAAATTCTAGTGAAATTTATGTTGTAATCAACTACGAAATTGTCATTAACTGGTGAGTTTATTACCGATACTTATTTTTGGAAAACTTGTTTGTTAAATTGTTGAACGTCAACGACATCTGTTTAACCTTGGGGTTAATGAATGAATTATACCTTATTATTGAATACTGAAACTGAATACGTGTCAAAATAATTCAAAAATAACTTCTAAGCTAATGTTTAATTATTTGGTGCTTTTAAAATGCTATATTTACTTGCAAAATATTTAATTAATCTGATAATGACTGATTACCTGTACTTGTTTTCATGGTACATTATTATGAGATTATGAGAATAAGTGTATAGTAAGAAATGTTTTTCTTTTGATACAAAAAACTTATACTAATATACCGACTTAGAGTTAGTTATACGGTAATTATTATGACGTCTAACTTATACTGGTTTGTGTACTGTTAAAAGTTTGTTCTGTGATCATTTTCATTGTAAATTTGAGTGAAGTTATCTTATTTTTAGAAATTTATCACCCAAAGTAAATTATCAATTTAATATGTTTATTTGGTCAATGTTTTGGTAAATGTTAGAAGCTTTTATTGTAGATTTGCTTTTTTAGGTTACAGTATATTAATTCGGAATTTGATTATAATGGCATTTTTAAAACTATGTTGATGGATTTGCAAACCAAATTTTTGTTTTGAGTAACTTTTAATCGAAATGAAATTATAATGAACATAGTATTATTTTCCCATTATTTCTATTGCTTAATTAAAATTCGAAAATAGTAAATCAACTGTTATATAGGCTGGATGTGTTGATTCCTTTACAATCAGCATGATATTGATTTAGTCCATAAGCTTCCACATAGCTGGACTGTTGGTAAAACTGGCTAGTTGTGTTGATTCTGTCTAAAACCCGTTGAACGAGACTCGTCTTGTATCGATATAAAGTTCTGTCAGTGACCGATTGAGTTTTAACGCAATCATTACCTCCGAATTCACATACGCGATAATGATGTA
The DNA here is from genome assembly GCA_013389785.1 of Helicorthomorpha holstii. Classification (NCBI taxonomy): domain Eukaryota; kingdom Metazoa; phylum Arthropoda; class Diplopoda; order Polydesmida; family Paradoxosomatidae; genus Helicorthomorpha; species Helicorthomorpha holstii. Next base: position 29,161,984 of record JAAFCF010006596.1, on the reverse strand, counting down.
AAAATGCAATTTCCGGTGGTACATTAATAGATCCTTTCCCAGGGATAAACTCCCATACAAAATGATTTCCCATTTCCACTACATAACTGGGGACTATTATACATTTGGACCTTTGTTTATGCGGGTGGAGTTTAGCTCGACGTTTAGTTTTCAGTAAAGTAACTAAGGGCATCGGCAGGTCTTTGCTGTTTGGGTCATTGGGCCATTGTAGATAAAAGAACGAGTTCATAAACGAAAAGGACCCGGCTTTATGTGGGTCTATTTTCTTATGGAATTCTTGAACCATTGAACTTAAAGTAAAATTACGATGGGGCACAATAAATTCGTCAATGTCAATCATTACTAAGTATCGATAACGATACATGTATCTATAAATGCAGTCATTAATGGCTGCAAATAAGCCTTCTGTTCGAATCTCTTTTTGAGATGTCATATCCAATTGCCAGGGAAGCAGAGTGACTACACCTTCTTGAATATAATGTTTTAGCACACAAGCTGTCTCTTGACCTATCGTATGATTGTAAAATGTAAAATGGCTGACACCGAGTATCCGGTTGAGCTCGATAAACTCGATTAACTGCACAGCGCGATTGAAGTCGTAATGCAGTGGCTTCACGCAAACAGCGAAGCCCCCACTGTCGTGCGACGAATTCCACATTGGAGTTTGCGTGTAATTTTTATTGAGCACTGGAAGGCGGTTACCAATTTCAGGTGGCTGGGGAATATTGTTAATATTTGATCCGTGAACATGCGGAGGCGTAACTACCACAACGGACACTTCATCTGGCACGGGTCTTGCTCCCGCGCCCGTGGCCATCCCAGCCACCGTCGATGCACGCAAACGACTAGAGTGACTATCAACGGGACATAACACGAAAACAGCGCTATATTTCAAGTTCCAATTCTCACGAATGACTTTAATTGTTCCAGCAACTTTAATGGAAGGCGTCCTTGAGTTATGATACCAAAATACGCACTGTACTTTTTCACTACTTCGAGTACGCGTGGCTCCAATTATACGAATGTAACTTCCACGACGCGAATCAAGGAATGCTGAGTACACATAAAATTTCTCTTTGCCTCCTAAAACTGGCTGCCAGTCATCTGGGGTTACACTTTGATTGGAAACAAACCACTTCCCATTATTAGATAATTGTTTTTGATTGTCAATGATAGTTGATGGAGGTGGAGGAGCGTTGACTGCATTAAGACCAAGAACATTCAGAAAATGACTATTGACTCCTAAATCGTGTTTATCCTCATTTACGGAAGCCCATTCTTTTATGGTTAGGTCAAGAGGTAATCCTATTGTTAACTGTTTTTGAAGAAGATTGATCTCTGCCGTGTCTCGATCTACCCAATTGCCATTTTCACGAATACTTGTCAGATCATCAGCTACTATCATGTTGGCCTTCCGTCTGGCTTCGTCCATTAAAATGACTTCCATCGTAATAATAATTGTAAAAATAGCTACGAAAGTTACTGTTACAACCACCGAAACGGTTGGACGTGGCCTGGGAAGAAATCGCCGTTTGTTAAAAGCTACTCCATTGTGTAAAGCCATGTTTGATGTGCCAACTGGTCTTCTAATTGGTTTTAGCTTGCTGTTTAATAAGCCACTTTTAACCATCCCTTAGACTTGATTAGAGGCAGGAAGTGTATAATACAAAACTGCAAAATGTTAAACGAATGACGTTTAATTATTCAATTAGTTTACATCAAGTTAATTATTACAAAGTTTTGTAATTAATACTCAAAGCAAAATTTCAAAAATTACTTAATCGAAACCAGCAGTGAAAATGCGACATAAAAAACAATTACATATTATTTTTTGATCTTCATTTACTATAATGATATTACTGTAGAAGTGTATATCAAGGAGAATTTGATTAACAAACGCTATACCATACACTGTTTATGGTTAGTAATTATTTAATGAAGGTTAATGGCAAAATGTAATTAACTTATTTATTATATAGTATACTATGTCATTTTATTATATGTTATACTGTACTATAAAATTATAACATTATATTATTGTGCAATCTGTTGGAAATGTTCTAGCCAAAATACCGGTATCTATCATTTTACAAAACTTAATACTGTATAATCTTCCTTGTACCTTTTGACTGTCAACATAGAGTCATCATTGTCAGCATTTGAAACGTTTTTTTAAACAGAAAAAAATCTGTTGATTGTTAATTTTCTTGTAGATCAATCATGGAATTTTGCGATAAGCGTTTTAACATACTGTAGACTACAAATTGGAAACTTTCTTATTAGTCAGTGCTTACACTATTTATGGTTGCCTTACATGTATACTGTATATACTATATTGGCTTATAATGACTCAGAAGTGAACTTCAACTACTGTATTTAGGGCGAATGTCCAAGGTTAAATATTTGAATAGATTTTTAATAAACTACTGATAACTGAAACTTGATGTATAAGTGATTATTGTGTAAGTAATGGAACTTACTGTATTCTAACTCCGAATTGAAGTTAATGCCATATCACTATTATCATACTTTTGATTTAAAAACATGGTATAGCTATTTCTGTTGCTATAATACATTTCTAGCTTTGCTTTTTTGTATTTGTACGTTTTTGTTTGGTTTTTGATGCTCATCGGCACTGTTGCACTGTATTATATAGTTGAAAGTTATGCTGCAAATTGAGTTTAGTGAATTGTTGACATTGATTTTATCAATTGTAGTTGATTGGACAAGACGCTTTGACGTTTAACATTGTTTACGTTAGAAGTTGAGCTTTTATGAAATGCGACGTTTTTTTATTATTAATATTGTTTTTGTCGTATCATGCATGGTTTTTCATTCTGTATAGTTAAAATGGACTCGTAACATGCAATGCTCGTTAACATTAAATGAGTGGTTGAAAAATTAAAGTTTGGAGTAGTTGTTTGCATTCTTGGTCACTACGGTCACTGCACTCTTACGGTATTTTACTTTATTTATTATTTATATAACATATGGAACTTAGTGATGTGTATCAAGTGCAATAATCAGTGAATAGTGACGTTGCCATTCAGAGTGAACGCCAGCATCAAAAATTTATATTAAGGCACCAAATTTTGCATCAATAACATAAAATCTGATTTTTTTTCTTGACAAAAGTTAGCTCTTATGGCTAAACTTGGTTTCTAAGACATGAAGTTGAGCTTTTAATAGATGAATAAAGCTTTAGTGATTTATTTTGACTTTTAATACACTATATTTTGTAATTTACCGCAAGTTAGTGTTTACCAGTTTGTGCCTGTTTTATGTGTTAAATTTGGAGTTGAATTGCATTAGACGCTGTTATTTAAGAATACATATATGCGTTTAATTTGACACATCCTAACGTCTGTTTTCGTTAATTTATAGAACACTAAAACTGGTGCAAGGGCCTATTTTATTGTTATCAGTTTTGTTCACAGACACTAAGCTCGTTAAGCAGCCAAGATAATAGCCTAGAGGTGGCACTTTAATTAAAATATTTAAATAGGCATAAACCATCTTGTAAATTAATATACCACACTGTTTAGTAATGAATGGATTATTTTCTTATAATGAAATAGTTTTAGTTAATTTAAATCCAGAGGCAGTAACAATATACAGTACATGAACTTCCCAGACAGACTCAAAAAAACTAAGAACTAATGCACTGAAATTAATGTAATGCCAAAATGGTAACTTGATCTTTTTAAAACACAACTAATTTGTGAATAAAAGTTTTTCGATGTCTTTTAAGGCTCAGAAAAGGGTTTCATTTGTTAACAATTTGTAATGTACAGTATATTTTGTATACTGAAGTACTCCAATTATTTTAATGCTTAGTTTTATAGTTATATGTTGGAACTAGGCAAAATTCAATGCTTAACATGGACCTATTTTGAAGTATTTTCGATTATATATGAACAGACGTTTCGTTACTTAACAAATAATTTATTTTTTGCTTATTTAAAATGGATTATTTATTTGAATATATGTTCATGCATTAGTTATTAGTACCACATACAGTATGAATGCGATGTCTCTTAAGGCTTTATTACACTTAACAAGCAAATTATTCGATAAAATCTAGTGCATTTATTTATAAGCGTAGAATTAGTTGCATCTAATAAATTACTAACTTAGTGTATGTCGCGTTGCAACTCATGATTAATACGAGTTTTATTCAAGTATTACGTGAGCCTCTACAAATCGATACTGAAGTTGTCATATTAGTACATGATTTATTATTTTGTCTGCATAAAATTTTAGGTTAAAAAAATTTCAACTGTAATTGCTTATAGTTGCCGCTCAACGTATAAAAAAGTAAACATATAACCAAAAAAAAAATTACCATACTATAAAAGAAAACAAAATATTTGTATTGTGGTATTTAAAATTGACTAAGATATCGAAATACCTGTGGACTTGAAGTCTCGTACGATGTAATTCCAGCTATTTCATTGATTCATAACGTTTAAAAGCGTAAACAGCTTGTGTTAAAATTGATCTTAGTGTTATCCTCCCGCATCATTCTGTCGACGGCGGCGGCAGCACATCTTTGTCGTAACGACGCAACCGTTTCATTCTTTTCCGCCGTACCAATGGCCTTCACCACCACCGTACCATCTATTCATCATTTCAGATTTTCTCTAAGCAAAATTTTCATCTGATGACAAAGATAAGGTGAATTCAGCCGCATCTCTGACTTAACTAAAATTAGTGCTGATAATTCCTTGGGTAACGTAACTGGATAAAACGAAGGCAGTAACACACTCACATACTTGAGCTTTCATCACACACCGTTGCTGTAGTTTTTCTTCTCTCCATGTCTATTTTCGTGATAATGGATAGCAGCATTGGTAGCTAGCCAGTCGCTATGAGCACTCTACACACACAAGTAATACGGTGGCGCTTTGTGTCTACACAAATGCATGGGGAGAGTGTAACTCTTGCGCTAGATGTATGTCACTATAGAAACGGGTCTTTCTCACTTACTATATCCGAAGTGAACCAATAGCATTTGAACGAGGAGTAAGTCGAGAGGATGTGGGTAATGCAGTACTGTGTTGTAGTGTAGACTCGCAGAGAAAATATTTTGGATGATAGCGATGTAAAAGTCAATGGCGATGGAGAAGGTCTTTTGCTCGATGAACCATAACCAAATCTCATTTAAATCGTACTCAGAACGACTGGCTCCAGTCTCCACGTTCATTTATCCAAATTCATTAATATTTTTAATGAAAACTTGCACATACATCATTGAATTCACCATAATTTTGACAGTTCAATTTGTATATGAGCATTGCGTAAATTGAAAAACTTGTTTGAGAGTATTTTTGGTTTAGGTTTTAAGAGCAAATACTGTATTTTGAAATACAATTTGTTTGCAATGTGAGTTATATTAAACATATGTTTAATAAAATACCAGCAATTATAGATCATCGCTTATTTTTGACATTTTTAGTACCGTAATGAAATTTTTTTTCCCTACAACATTTGGAAAGATTTTTTTGAAACATTGCGCAGTACATTTTTTTGGTCATATTTTAACGATTTTATGCTTTTAAATTATCAATGTTAGAGTAAAGCATTCTATAATAAACTTTGAAAGCAGTTTCCAATATATTGCAAATTGAACTTAATAATATTATTAATCGTTGGTCTCACAACTTTATTTTTGGACACTAATCAATTACTGAATCATATTTTTTGCACCTAAAATACACTTTTTTAATATTTTCTTCGCTTTTCTTTCTGAACTTCATTTCATTGTTGTTAAATTTTTATCATTCGTATATTGAAGTGAACAAAGAGATAATTTAAGTGCTTCGTTCGTCTTTAAAAATTATCTAAGGTATACCATACTATATCAAACGTTTTGAGCTGATTTGAATTTGCTATTAGGACATTTGCTGAAGCATAGTAATCGTTTCCGGTTGACTACTTGTGTAGTTGCATAGTGAACGGTAGGCTAATGTAAACACACGTAATATTAAATTCTATAGATAACGAAAGGGAGTCGGTTGTGCATAATCATTATCCCCTCTCATACATTTACTATCCTCAGTGCTTATTAATGTATAGAGGTGAAGGGGGAATGATGATGGCACTTTTGTGTATACGGGGTGTTTGCCCAGTGCCTTATTAAGGTTACTGTATTAGGACAACTTTTGCAGTTGCCAATGGGAAAGCAGAAGCTCTTTTGTGAGACATAGTAAGATTAATTTTATTCATGACTTTCTATTGTGTTTATTTGTAAGTTTTTAGCCAGAGGTGCTTTTGATTTTAGAAAATAATTTAAATAAGTATGTAGCCTTAAGTCAAAAACAGTACAGTGTAATATGGTATTTGGCGCTATCTTCAATTGTAGTAACATTAATGTTGATATCAATGTATTGGAAAGGAAGATGGTGATGTAAGGCAAAATTATAAAGTATGAGTTGGTTATATTTTTAATAATTTGCAAATGCAAAACGTTTTTAATATTGCAAATAAAATTAGTTTTTGTACCGAACTAATTTACATACTTGAGTATCTATTAAAAGATGACATCCGGTACTTACAGTGCTGCACTAATGATTAATATGTGATTAATAAATATAAAGCTAACCTTCTACATAAGCTTAAATGTAGGATGCCAAGTTGACACAGATGGTCGTTGTGGACGTTATTAGGTTGAAAGAGAATATAAATTATGTTGATGATGGCTGATAATTTTTTTTTCAATAAATTACTCCTGTGGATGGCATGGAAAGTGATAACTTTTTATTTATTGTATTTTCACGCAGAGTTGATGTTGAGTCTAAGTTGCAGTAGTGAGTTAGTATACAATATCATTGAATTAGGTTTACGTGGCATCTGTAATCTTGTATACATCGCAGTATTAGTCAATATATTTGCAATTCATAGTTGTGCAAATACAGCAATTAATCATAAACGCAACGTTTTAGTTTAGCCTGATTGTAAGCTTTTTACCAATTCTAGTAAATTGCATGTAAGATAGTAGTGCATCTTGTATACTTATTTCCTACTGTTGATTAAATTAAAGAATGATTCAGTTGCAATTACGTCAATTTAAATGCGAAATTTTTTATGAGAAGAGTTGTCGAACAGGACCTGAACGATTTAAGTTAATACAGTATAATGATGAAATTTTTTTTTAATTTCCGTATTTGAGTTTGGTGTATTGATAGATTTTTTTAGCTGTATAGTTATTTTTTTTTACTTAATAACCATCATTTCAATTCAATAACGATGTTTGAATGTAAGTAAAAGCTCCTACTGCATTTTGCGTACAGAACTAAGTTAGTTTTTAATGAAACCCGTAAAGAGTCGTGTGAATACACACATTATACGATATTTCTGGTATAAATTTCAGTGCAAAATGATTTGATGTTTTATATTGAAAGCTTAAGTTAACTTACAAAACTGTCTAAAAATTGATTTCGATTTAAGAAAAAATAAAACTTATTAAATAATTTTTTTATAATATTAGATTTAAGAAGAAATAACTTATGATCGTGAGATCGGTTTTAGAGTGCCATGCGTGCAAATACTAATTTTTAAAAAGTTTGACATAAAACTTTGTGGTATGCAATTTCATAAACATACTTAAAGATCTTCACATACACAACTTAAAAAAAGTTTGGCAACTTCAAATGCCGTATATTTTGTGTCTTTCCTCTTATAAAAACATTTGATATTTTCATTTTGTAATGTGGCATCCGTTTTACGATCATGTGTAAAATTGCAGTTTTATAGGAACCATTTTTGCCGAGAAGCAATGTACGTGCTCTTATAGGTTTAAACCATTACTTGAGTTATCATTATACTGTGTATGGTTTATAATATACTAAAACTTATAGAAAAATACACGATACGCCATTGCTGAACGTTGATGGCCATATAAATTCTATATTACGAGATATAATGGTGGTCGTAACTAAACGAGTTAGCACTTTTACGATAAGCAAATATCATTTTTAAAAGCTGATATGATAACGGCACCATGTACTACTTTCTAATTAAATGTTCTGGAATGGCTAATGCTGAATCGACATTTTAATGTGGCGCCTTTGGCTGTAAATGTCATTGATTTATTCATGTAAGGAACAACTGCATAGGTATACCCACGTTATAATGTCACCTAAATGGTCTTTGAATTTCCCAATAAAGAAAAATGTACGATATAAAACTTGCAAAATCTTCTTACTGAATGTATTATGTATGCTTTTGGTAATTATCTACGGTTGTATTATTCTCTATTATCTACATCCAAAAAAAATTATATCATAAAAAAATGTGGAAAACTCACCGGTAGTGATTTTTTTATTTGTTAGGTTAGGAAATACTGAAACGTGGGCGTATGATTTATACATTGTGTGCTAGTAATTTTTTTTTTTGGCAAAATAGGAATATTGTATTTAGTATAGATGATGTTTCCCTTCTTTTCTAACAATACAAAATACAATGAAAAGATTGAACGCTTTGGGTGGAGTAGCAGCCACCTCTCTCTCTCTCTTATAGCATAATACAATAATATGTCTCAGCTGAAGGCAATATAGAACGTTTGTTTGCATGAGAATTAGCCAATTACCCTTCTAATATCGATGGTGCATTTCAGTGAAAAGTAACTTAGATAATAGAATCGGGTGTAGTTATGTAAAAATAAGTCTGGTGTGTATCCAACTTTATGTATCTGTCTGCACTTATATAAGTAATTAAATACGAATGTTTACTAGTTATCAGAAAATCGTCAATTATCTAAGTTTTACAAACAGGACAATTAGCATTGTTTAGTAAAGCATTGCAGCACCAGCTTTTGGCTCTGGTTTGGCTTGTATCACAAGTAATGTTCAATCTTATGAAGAGAAAATTTCACTGCATAGTTTCTATAAGTGTAAATTTTTGTTAATATTATCAAGGTAAAATAGGGCAAATTAACTTATTACTGGTATATACTCTGCAAAATGAGTAAATTGTGTAATTTTATAAATTGTTTTTAAAATTACTGCAGTTGAAATTATTAATGCAGTAAAGGCTGTGCAGTAGCTAAAAAGTAAAATGTCTATGGTTAAATAGTGTTATACTAAGCTTAATTTGGAACTAGTTATCAACTTACCAGTATGAGAATTATTTGAAATTTTAGCAGTTTTTGATGTTTTGAGATTCGGGACGGTGAAAGAGTTTTATCAATGCTGTTGTTATGTTTGGTGTTTCACTTAAAGTGATGAAGTGCTTTTGTTATACTTATTTTTAAATTTTTGTATAAAAGGAACTGCAGTAGTGGGTACTTCTTTAACCTGTGAGATTTTATTTGTAATTTAAAACTCTACAGCTGACTATCTCAGAACTTGTACATGTGTTATAATATACTGTGTATTCCTAAAGAGTGCTTTATGTTAAGCTCTTTTGAAATTATTATTGTACTTCCTTGTTCAGTTATAACAGCATAGATTTTTATACAAATGGGATCGAGATATAAGCTATATATGTATAAAAATATCGATATTTCTACGTAATATTTCCTAAATTTCGAATAATTGGAGTACAGTGGAAATGTGCCAACTTAATCGTCTATAAATAGTAATAATGTCATTGATTCTAAGGATAACTTAGTTTATTTGAATTGAGATATTTGCAAGTACAATATCGTTCTGAACAGTGAAATTATTATTTATTACTTGGAAGGGATATTAGCATTATTTCTTAGTAACATAATTTACCGGGTTTTCAATTTTTCAATACAGTATGAGGATATTAAATTACTAATTCCAAATTATTGCAAATTTTTAAATGAAAGCATTTTTAATTTGATTGTTTGCACATCGATTTTAAGTAACGTTGAAAGGGAATTTTGTATTATTATTATTAGTTTGTTACAAAATAATAAATACTGTATGCTTTCACTACCGGTGCGTTATATTGTTAATCTGCTTTACAAAAATACAATAAAAGGATTAGAAATTTGTTATTATACAGTTCCTTTATACTGTATACAGACTTTAAAGCTAAACAAAAACAGGAAAAGCAAATATAATGATTTTTATTAAATGATGGTTATATGTTTTCCATTCACGTTATACAACATAACCTACCATTTCTGATAAATTAATGATTTCAAAAGTGTAGTATTGGTGATAAAGACAGAAAAAAATTTCAAAAATAAGGAAACGGAATGGGGATTAAAGTAAAAATATTAATAGCGAGAGAAAACTGGGTTATTCTCTTGGGAAATTGAGGTAGAAAGAAAATTATTTTTTTAATTAATTATTTGAAGTATAGCGATTAATCGCAACAAATGTCAGTTTAATCAATAAACCGTCGTCTTAGAATTATAGGCTTTTATTTCTGCATATACAAATTGCATTTCCAATTACATATACCGCGTAAGAGTTTCATTAATTTTTATGAACATCGTAATATTTATTTTGACTGACATTTGCGATTGCATTTGTACCATTTGTATTACTTTTTCTTATATACGCAACATATTTTTAGAAATTTAATTTTTTATGGCATTTCTCCAGTGCAGGATCTGCACTTGTATAAATATTTCGTAATGAAGCAACCAACATAACGGTATGAACACCGGTTAATGTGTACATACCTTCTACAATACTTCTAAAATATAAATTGCCACATTCGATAACTCTTTTTTTATCACCATGTATTTATGTTATCCATATACAGTAATTAATTACACAGAATAGTATTTACCAACTTAAGTGCAATACCAGATTACAGGATGATAATCGATTTTCAACTTTCTAATCAGCTGAGTATTAAGATTTTACTAAAAAAATAAAAGATATTTTAATAATTAGCTAATCAGCTGAGTATTAAGATTTTACTAAAAAAATAAGAGATATTTTAATAATTATCTAATCAGTTGAGTATTAAGATTTTACTCAAAAATAAGAGATATTTTAACATTAAATGTTGATATCTTCTATCCTCATTATTAACTTCATAAGCTAATAGTTACTTTTCAGTGCAGTTGAAATTATTGAAACACTTGCTAGTTGTGACGAATAGGATGAGTAATAATAAATAATTATCCTTTGAAATACAGTGGATTCTCGTTAACACGAACGCCATTAACACAAATTTCTCGTTAACACGAAGCAACATTGCGGTCCCGAACTACAGTATAGGCTTTCCCATACATTTTTTGTTCGTTAACACGAAGTAAAACCCCGTTTGCACGAACAAATTTTGCTTCTCCAAATGAAAAATTTCATATATTGTCGGCGAAAATGTATAGAAAATCAAAATTTTGATAAGTTTTAATGTTTTTATAAAAACAAATACAAATTCAATACATTTTTTGTTTGTTTTTATAAAATAAATTCAAATTGCGTTGTTTTTTCTGAAATGCATACATGCATATGAATGCACAAAATGCATAATATTTTGAAATTTAAATTTGGTATCATTTATGATGTAAATAATGATTCAAATATGATGTAAATAGTGAGTTTAAATGTCATTACTCTAAAAAATGTCATTTTGGCCATTATAAATTAGATTTTGCATGTGTTCGTTAACACAAAACCCCGTTAACACGAAGAAAAATCTCGGTCCCGTCGACTTCGTGTTAACGAGAATTCACTGTACCATAAAAAAAATATTTTTGGTACGGTACCTGTATTTTCTGTACCTGTTTAGTGTTTACAAAAAACAAAGCACATCGATTTTTTTTGTATCTTTTAGCTGTAAAATAATGCATTTCGTTGACAGATGTTTCCCTCTAAGTTACTGAAATTTTTGAAGTTAACTCACAAAAGTTTGCATTTATGTGGCTTATTTAAACTCGCGTAAGAGTTTGCATAGTAAACTTCTATTCAGCATGCATACATGCAAATCATGTAATTTCTATTCAAATTTTCTCAAACAATGTTGTCTTTGTTGTGACAGAATTTAGAGGAGTTAGTTTTAGACTGCACTTCCATATATCGAATTTATTCTAATAGAAATAATGGATCGATTGACAACATGTGACAGAATTCCAGCCAATGGAAAATCTGTACTATACAGAGCTCAGCATCCTCAGTGGATCAACAAATTTGAATAAAACTTTGGATAAGAGTTTGTGTTCTTAATATTTTACATACACATTGTGTGATGTGATTTAGAAATACTGTATGCTAAAATATATCATTGGCATCAATTTTGTAATGCAATAAAATAGAAGTTTGTAACGTTTTTTAAATACAGTATAAAGGTGAATTCACATCTACAATACTGTGAAATATAAATTATATATTTCAACAACAAAAATCTATAAATATTATTAAAAAATAACGAATGTTTTATTACACTAAAAATGGGTATTGTTTATTGGAAAAATAAAAAAGTAATGCAATTATACTGAACTGTACTATCAAAATGTCAAAAAACGTTCTCCATGCAATTATTTTTCCTGCTAAACAAGTTAACTCTAATAGCGGTCACTAGTGTCGCTCTTGTTGTTCTGTTCGAGGAATTATGGGCTAGCTTGGTTGTTAAAAAATGAAAAAAAATTTAAAAATCAAAAACAACGTGTTGGTTTAAGTTCGTTGGCATATCGTGTGAGCGAAAGTTTCGATATACATAAAATCAGAGGTGGAATTATTTGAAATTATATTCAAAGTGTGTGTAAACGTGATCTGTATAAATTTGAGAAGTTTGTTGAGGTTGATGTGCAGCTGTTGTCGCTGGTGTAAAAACCGTTGAGTGCAAGTGACGCGCGGAGGGAAGAGACAGAAAAGGAAAAGAAAGTTTCAAACTTTCAAGTGTTCGTTGACTTTGGCGAAGAGATAAACGAAGGCCAGGGATTTTACGACATACAAAAAACAGGTATAAACACTACTTCTGACTTCTACATACAAAATTTGACATGGCAATAAGCATATAACACACGTTTATGAGCTACGTTTACTTTGATTTTAATGTCAAGATTGCTTTTAGACGCTACTTTGTTAGATTGTTGTTTTCAATTCAAATTACTCTTCTTAGTGCAGTGCAGTCATGCAATATGGTTTCTTCATAGAATACAAGCTGTAAGTTTGAAGTTGTAACAAGTTCTTGAAGAAAGTGCGTCACTTTGAAGTAACCTCAGATGTAGATAAACAGGTGAAATCAATACAATATCGAGGCAACGTTAAGGGGTATTGTAGGTCATTGAGCATTTGTTATGAAATGGCTCACACATTATTTTGTCAGTTATTAAATTCAAATTTAGTGCCTGAGGCTGAAATGACATGCTGAGCTTTTATTGAAAATCTGAAGAACCAAATTTTGTCAGTACAGTAATTGCTAAAGGTGGTTCCTTTCAGCTAAATTTAAATCTTCAAATCACCACGTACTGTAAATATCAAACGATGATCATTTGAGATTTACTGTATGTGGTGTTTTTGACTGAAGAACATATTTGGTGTCTTAAAGTAACTAACCGATCATTGTAATTTTAACTATTTTAGAACACGTAACAGGTGCTTCCCAAACTCTGTCAATGTTTTACTTGCTGTTTATACTAAGTGACCATTCAAAAAATGACAGAGAACCAGAGTTTTCATTATAACATAAGCTCAGATTAAAACGAGGTTTGTTTATAACTTAGCATAATTGTGCTTTATTATTATTACCACTAATGTATAATCTTGAGAAGCACAGTATGCAAGTATTGTTTAAGTATAACGTCCATAATCCTAATCAACTTTAAACATTAGGTAAATTAGAAACTTAAGAGCTGTAATTGTGCTGTATGGTGGAATACTGTATTTTACATACGGTACTACTTAGAAGTCCGGGGCAATCTTAAAAGGTTGAGTAATGTTCAAGGGCAAAGACCCTGAGTTTTCAACAACTACTCGTCATTTCTCTCTTTACTTGGATGTTCTCTAGAGAAGTCTAATATAGTAAAACATTTGCATACCAAATTTTTTGTGCATATTTTTTTTTAAAGTAACCGTGCTTACTTGAAGTCACAGTACTTACTAAGTTGCTAAAATATTGTGGAGGAGGGAGGTTTGAGAGTATAACGGAGAACACGTGACACATTCTGCAAGGTCTCTAACCTTAACCAGAACAATACATTAAATACAAATAGAAAGCTTAACAAGTCTAAACTCGTCAAGAAAAGAGAAAACATTACCTTAAATAAGCCTCACATTCTGTATAAGCTTACAGTATATTTATAAATACTGTTGTCGGTTTCTTTTTCAGTGAACAGCTTACATTTACTAATTAAAATTAACAGTGAAAATAGCAAAAACAAATTGTTTCGTGGTGCGAAAATTTAATTCGGTTTTTGTGTTACTTTCTGGTACAGTATTTTTTTTTATAAAGTTAGTTGTAAATTCGAAATTTGTGTCAAGGGTTTTATCGGGTTAAAAAAAAGTTCGCCCTTGATTATTTGTTTACTGTATGTAAATGTAGATTTCGTCAGTTGATAACGACTTTCTTTTTGTGGGAAAAAGTGTTTTCGTGAAGTGTTCGTCCTACTGAACATGCCATGACACTTGCTGAGGTCAAACGCTATGCTTGTTTGCTACAATAAGGAACTTGTACTGTATTTAAATTTAATTACAGTGCTTGTAAATGGTAACGGCCACTAATTGAGCTGATGTGGTTGACTTACCACTCTATTGTACATGTAACTTAGTAGTTAATTGTACTGTACTTAATGGAGTCTTTAAAAAGAAGTTAAATACAGCATAATTACATGACAGTTTCCCTATATTATTCGTTACTTTTGATTCATTAACTGTAGAATTATGGTTAAAAAATTTTAAACACAATTTTTTTTTTTGAATTTGCAAACTTTTTAAATGTGGTGTCACTTGTTTATCAAGTTGAACTTGTGACTATTATTGTTATTTTTAGGCAGAAATTTTAAAGCAGCAGTTTTTGTTAAATACTGTAGCAAAGAACTCATTTTTAATACTTATAAACTTAATATTGCTTTCTATAATTATTGAAGTTTCTTGAAATTACTATCATAAGTCTTTTAGAGGGTTTTTTTGTCTCTATTTTTATTAACAGTGTTTGCTTTTTAATGCATTTCCTACGCTGTATTGTAGTTGTCAAAAATATTAAGTTGGTGTTTTTGTTTTTTACAATTTACACTGCTATAGTTTGATAATGGTATGGTGTTTTAAAATTTGTTCTGCGTTGGCAATTTTAATGTTATAATGTATTTTTTATTTGAGGTTTTGCTTTTGAAAAAATGTTTCAATGTGAAAATAACGATTATTTGACATGTTTGTAAATCCTGTAAACAATCATTTTCTACGCACAATTTTTTTTTATATAGAAATTGTTTTATATATTACAGTAGTTTGGTTATAAAAGTGATTGAAGGTGGTTTGTGAAAATTGCTATGCGCCAGTAATTCAGGTAAATGGAGGATTACCGGTTTCTCGTTTTTTTTTTATTTGAAGAAACACATACACTAGTTTTTACACGCATTTGATCTTATTTGCTAAATTGTAGTGAATATGAAAGATTGAATTGGGTCGCGTATTTTACGTTACACCATATTCTTTGCTGTATAGGTTTTTCACTCATAAGATAGATTTTTTTTTGGATTTGAAAATTGTCAGATCTAGCTGTCAGTCAAAGGCGCATTTGACATGCTGTTTTATTTGTGAGTGTGCACGCTTAAACTAGACACTCTTCTTTCTCAGCATTTGCATCATTTGCGACAGAATGTGAAATAAGCATCGATTTTTCTTACATTTTCTTTTTATTTCACCATCCACCTCTCTGAAAACGCTGAATAGATTGGGTGTATGTGGAATAACAGACACACTTTGAAAGTGAGTTTTATGTAGACTATATACTCGTAATATCGATCGTCAATTGCAATGTTTGACCGTGATATATGCTGTACACCCAGCGACACATTTATTCGTAACTTGGGCTACTAAGCTCGAGAATCGTTGACAAAATTATCGTCTCACCTTTAATATTTTGTTTCTTCACCAGTTTCGATTTTGTTGTATAGTTTTAAGAATTTGTTTGGTATTGGATAGGATTTGATTTAAAATTAACAGTACAGTACTAGTGATTTATCTTATAAGTAACTTGAACGGTACTGGCATTTAGAAATGGTTCTATAGAACTAAACTTTAAAAAACAATTAACAGTAAATGTCTTAATAGATTTATTTAGAAGTTTAGTAAGATTATTTTCATTTTTGTCTTCAATTCTGGAATTTAAAAGTTTTCACGGAAATCAAGGAAAATGACGTTTTTCAATGACTTTTTCCATCTTGAGACCTAACTTTAATGAAAATGTAATTTTATTTATTAAGTGCCCATATTTCTTTTTCTGATTTAATTGACTAATCGAAAAAAAATGATTTTTGTTTGGTTTGTTTTCACTGGTACAATCGATGTTTACTTGTGTCTATGAAATTGCTATCTCTGTGTATGACTATTTTTATGCGGTATAATATTTTCTTCTCTTGTCCTTAGGTAAAATAAAGCAGGAGGCGAGAAGACGGAACGATTTATGCGTCTGTGTGGGATTATGCACTAACTTTCTATCTCTATGGTCCTTTTTTATATCTTCAACGTGGATGCTACTGCGCGTATATGAACTTCATTTAATTTATATACCTAGTAAGGTATCATTACAGTACCGGTATCGACATGGAATCGACCGGTAACGGCTATGAAGTATATGTACCAAAATGGGAGCTTGTTTAAGTTTGGATGACGAAGGACGACGAGCCCGTCTTCGAAGCGATGAAATTGATCGACAGCTGGAAGAACTGGCTAAACAGGAAAGGAATATCATCAAAATCTTATTGCTTGGTAAGATATAACAACGTTTTTATGCTGCATGGGTGGGTTGGATTGGTGGCTGGGATTTGTGAACGGAGGCGGAGCTTCAAAGCTTGAATTTATACGAGGTTGATCCAAAAAATGTTTTATTTCCCTATTTTAAACTAAAAACTTTAGTTATTTAGTATTAAGCGATGTTAGATGCAAATGCTTTTGAAATTAGAGTTCCTATGTTATGTATTTAACATGAAAGAGCATCTAAAATAGTAAGTTTTCCTAGCGTTAAATGCTATTGAATAAGCGGTGAGAGCTCCTTTGAGCCTGTTTTTAGAGAGATTATTCTAAACTCATGTTTCCAATTTGCAATACTGTAAATTAATTTTAATTTTAGGCATCATTCAAATGTAGCATTCAGCCTATTACTGGCAGGACTTATTCTTCAAGATAAACTTTGGTGAAAGCCACAAAATACTACTGCATTAATTAAATGAAACCTTCTGTAATGTTGGTATGCATTTTTGTGAACATAAAATTGAATTTAACACTGATTTTTATTGCGGTCAAAACACTAACGATATCTAAGACCTAGTGATGTAGGCTTACATAGTACACATTTTTAATTGGAGTTACTGTTTTTATTTTGTATCACCCTAGTATTTAGTACTGTACTGTATATTATACCGTAGTGCAGAAAAAAATGGTGACAGCTGGGATGCATCTTTGAAAAGAAATTGAGCAAGCGTTCATGCTTTCACCATTTACTTTCTTCTTCAATAAACATATGAAAATTAGTGTCTGGTTATGCAGACCAGTTCTATTTTTTTTTTGAAAGTATAGTATTCTTTCATTCCATTTTTCTTTAGGCTAGTGGATCGTAATCTTTGACTAAAAGTCTGTCATTTCTTTTGTGACGAAAAAATGTTTTTGTAGCATTGTAATATATCTATGCAATGATGCACAAGTGGTATTTGACATTCTTATGTGAACTCGAATGGATTTTTGGTTGGTTTTTGTTTTTTAAAAAACTATCCAAATGTTTTTCTTTAAGAAAGTCACATTGCATAAGCGATTCAGGCAACACATACTAGATTCAGAATTACCGTATATGTTTGAATATGGGAAACTAGAAAAAGAAATTGAATATGCGACTCACGTTCTCTTCAGTTTTACAAACTTGTTTAGCAATGATTTTTTTTTATTTTTGTTTTTTATTTTTTTTATTTATTCAAATGAGTAAGTTAGTGTAGTGTTTTGCATTATAAATTATTGCAAAAGCTTGATAAGTAGAGCATTAAGATATTTTGTTTACTTGATAAATTCAATTGAGTTAAATATAAAAATATTCAAAATTTATGCTAAGTCATTTACTTCAAAATGAAATAAATTGGAGCTGAACGATTCTTTAGAAATGTTTTAAATCAAAATCCATACTTTTTTTCAATTCAGAAACTAATTTGTGCTATTAGCTTGTAGTGTATTTTTAAGTATCGGATTTCTACTGATAAAATTGTTTGAATGCATAATAAGAAGCTATCTTTGATTTGTGGTAATTCAGTGTCATAAATTGAAAAATAGGTTTTTGTAAGAACTAAATTTGGTGTCCAATTATAAAGAGGAGTACTTGCTTACAGTCCAGGTACAAGTACAGTATATTAGTTTGAAAACCTTATTTAGATTTTAGTTACCAAACGTTAGAAAGCTATTAGATTTAAAGGCGGTTAGCTAGCTTATTTCCAGTTGGAACCTGTTTCAACTTTTACAGTTCTGATATCCGATTTCGTGGTGTTAATATTTTGGTTAAAAAGACGGAAACAGTGTAGATTTTTCTTTTGTCAAATGCATTATTCAGACAATAATACTGTAGCACTGTAATGGTGTGTTCTGTACGTGATTACTAGTTTAATATCGCGTTTCAAAATTTTGGTATATTTGTATCACTGAAACGAGCAATCGTAATAGACAGCTTGAAATGCTATTTCCGGTAACTGTTTGATTTGAAGCTGTAAATTACACAGCGTCATTTTTGCTGTAGGGGAAGTACGCTTCACACCAACTGTATTGTTGCTTTTGACAGTTGCAATGCACTATGATCAATTGTGTCGATTCTTCAGAGTTTCGTTAGAAAAATACATTGTGATTTGTTTGATATTGTTTTGTTGATTAACAATTATGTGGTTGAACGACTAATTTAATATTTAATTATACTTTATCAAAACAATTGGTAATTAAACGTTATGGCCTCTGTCAATAGCAGTTTGCAAATCATGTAGGAAAGGAGAACCAATAGAAAGATAAATTTATTAGTACTGCAAAAATGTAGTTGTAAGTTATTGTTTGACACTTATTGGAATAGTTTTAATTTTTGTAATTTAATGAGGTATCACATTGAAATTGATGTTATTCAAGTATTGTATTTTATATTTGTTTATGCACTGTCAGACATCTATTCCGGATTTCTAGCTGTGTTTACTTAAAGAAAATTTCAAACAGCGATTTTTTTGTTATATTCTCCCCATCCTCTACGATTTTTATCTAACAATTCTTTTTTTTTATTTACTACTTACAAGCCCATCTCTCATCATCACAATTTGGATTTTGACAGCTGTGTTCTTTGGCAGGTGGGCACGATTTCGGAACTGTACTGTATGTGCGTGCTTTGCTGTTAATGGTGATCGTTCATGTTGACAGCATCACTGTGGAAGTATAAGAAAGATAAAATTATGGAGATGGACCTTAAGCTAGTTTATTTTGTGTCGACCACCTGTGCCTGTCTTAATTATTTGAACGTTATATTCGAAATTGCTATAGGGGCTAGCGAAGGGTAGAAGAGCAATAAGATGCGACGATAAAGATGTTGGATGGATTGAAACTGCTGCGAGGGGGAAACCCGGAGAATTAAGTTTCTAACGGCACCAGTTTGGAGAGAAACAATGCTGTTGCGCAAAAGATTGTATTTTTATTTTTGAAAGTCACAAGCCAAAAGACTTTATTATTAAAAGTATGTTGCGAAATGTACTGAATAACCTATCTATACTGTATTGTATTTACAGTGTGATGCGTAAGCTGTTGTGAATCTATTTTGAAACCATTAACTTTTAATACGTTTGAGATCAAAAGTCAAATTCATAATCTCTGTATTTTTGCAACGTTGCAGGATTGGGTAGACAAGCAGGCATGTTATCAAATCGAAACTGATTATACTTTATAGCGTAGTATTTGTTGTTTTTGGTCAGCTATTACTCGTAAGACTTCTACCGATTGCAACAAGAAATTATTGACCGTTTGCCTAGTCTTTATGCTCTTCTGTACAATACGATGCAATTCAACGATGGTATTTAGGCTTTAGCGATAGGAAAATACTATACAATGAACAAAATAAAAGGGTAAGAGGAGAGAATGGCTGGTCATAATCCGATTATCCAAAGAAGCTCGACTGAATAACTGAAAGGAAAGACACTTGTGTCTATAATTGTTTTTTACGATTGATAATATGTGACATGCTCACTCAGAACGACCGCTACTGCTGATGAATAAGAAATCGTGAAAAATTGGTATTTATTATTAGTAAAATAATTTTAATGTCGTTTAATTAAAAGTTTTAGAGCTGTGTAAGTGATCAGCTATTATGAAAGAAGTCGAAATGGTTTGATTTTTTATTTGTGCAAATGACAGTGCTTACTGTGCTGATGTTGTTTTTGGCTATCAGCATATTTTATGGTTCCTTTTATGCGTGACCTGAACACATCGGCAAGGAGTTTATTGTTAGTGTCACGTATGGTTATTGGTCTCTTGGCTAAATTAACAAAAGCATCCGCTATAATAAAGAGATGAAAAGTTTCTCTCTTTCTGTTGCTGAGTTTCAACGTGAATTGCTTTGCGCGGTGTAAAAAAGGATGTTTGTTGAACAGCATCGACGTGGAACGTAATAATAGATACTTTATCAAATTGACCGTGCATAACTGAGAAGGAAAATCATTTCATCAAAATTTGCATGTCTTTGTAATAATCATGCTAAAGAAAAGCGAGGAATACGGTAGTTGAATAACGTTAGAAACGATTGAACATAAAACGAAACTCGTAAAAATATATATATACAGAATAAACTTGTATAAATAATCTTGGGAAATCGTGGTACTTGAAAATGTTTTTAGTTTGCTCCTGAAGCTTCAAATGACATCATCACTATGGCAACCGATCTTTATGAGTAATCATTTGGCTAAGCTTTGATGGCTGCTGATTCAGATTAGAGCAACTGTATTCAGATCCAATCAAATTGTCTATTATAATTTACTTTTCAATTGCCACTTGTTTGTCATAATATCTAAACTCGTTAGTTTCTAAAGCTATAAAAGAAATTCAATTTCAGTCTTGGGTATAGGAAAGTTTTTTTTCTTCTTCTTATCTTGTTATTGTTGAGATTTTTTAACTTTTAGTTTTATTGCCTTGTCGAATGACAAAGGATGTTGAACATTAACAAAGAATTTATTTTTAGTGAACTTTATCTTATTGGCTTCTGTCAGATGAAGCAAAAGAAACATTACTAAAAGAAATTCATTAATGAATAAGCTGTGTTGTGTTGTACTGATGGCAAATGGAAAATACTGAATCGATTAAACCCAAAATACTGTACGTGTTAAAATTTTCGACATTTTATGTCTTAAAAGCACATTTTTAGTGCTTAAAAGTTATTAAGGGCTTTAAGTATGGTTGTTGCAATGTATTAAGGTAGTTGAGAAGTACTTGCTGTATTATAGTTTTATTTTTTACTGGATGAATTGAGTTTTTTTTTGGGTATAAAGTTGTTTCGAGACACTTCGACGGCTGTTGTTTCATCTTATGTAACTCGTCCTATACAGTATTGCTAACTTTACTCGTATTGCAGTTGTCATTTAAGGAAAGTGTGGTTGCTGAATTCAGCATCATTACCTCGCGGATTATCATGCTAAAGTGAGCAGCCGTTTTATTATTACAACGGCTGACACTTGGAAGACCAATCAAAGTAGCTTTGAGTGGAAAACTTAGCAGTCGAATGGACGATTATCTACACTCTTTTCCCTTCTCTCTCTCTTTGCCAACTAACACATGTTCTGGGCTTAGAAAATGGTGCGTGTGTGTGGGTAGCGGAATTTATTCGGCTTTCTTCCATCACTATTTTTCGCCCTACAAAGCATTATTTCAGATTTCCAATTTGGACTGATTTTGTTCTTGTGCTTCTTAAAACGTGTTTGTTAAATGACTCGTGTCAAATCTCAAGTACAGTTAGGAGTTTATTGAAGACATGGGGTGCACTACTCTATTAGTATAATAAAGCGTATTCGTTGAAACGTGATCACTTCTAGTGCATAGTATATGTTCATTAGGGTTTACTTTAATATGAAATTACAAAGAGATTTTAATTTGGGAACTAGAAAAATTAATTATCCTGTATATAACTTAGCTATTGGGAATGTTTCTTGAAAGTTAACTTGTAAGATAAACTTAGTACAGAATAGCCAATAGCATTATAGCAATCGTAACTTCACAAACCATAATCAATAAAACTTGCTCCAAGCCCTCTGTTTCATGACAAAATTTATTTTTATTTTGTTTAAAAACTAAATTGACACTAGACGATAAAGTTAAAACTGTTACCGGAAGCGTATTTCGTGCCCTTAATAACAAATTCAGCCAATCACTATGATGTCAAATTTCTTTTTTATTAAAATAAAGTGCAGTACAGTACTTGCATCTTCATATTTTGTAGATTTGTATCTAATGAACGTGATATTAAACATACAGAATGGTGAAAAGGTAACTTTGGTCATGAAGCATTATATTTTCTTTAAATTGTATGTGGCTATTGCTTTTGCTAAATTTATGCGTTTTCGGAATAAGCTTTGGGGTGTTTGTAAGTTATAGTGACATTTATGCAGCATACAGATGTCACTTTTCATCTTCTATTCTTATCGATGAGTTTTCTTTCCATTGGGACTTAAACCGATGCTTCAATTGTTTATACACATAAAAGTTTGATGGTTTGACAAATTTTTACATGCTGTGTACTGCAGTTGGCAAATAGTGTTGTTTTCATTTTAATATACAATGCATGTATTGATTTAATTTTTTGTTTGTCTCTTAGGATCAGGTGAAAGTGGAAAGAGCACTCTGGTCAAACAGATGAAAATAATTCATAATGACGGTTTCTCGTCCAATGAGCTTAAAAGTTTCCGTCCGACAGTATTGGACAATCTGGTATCGTCGATGAAATATGTACTTAATGGAATGGGAATACTCAGAATTAATTTGGAGACGCCAAAAAACAAGGTATGCCTGAGTTTATAAGTAACTTTACTTAACAATCTACTTGTATGAATACACTAAGCAAACAAGCACATTAGACGGTTATTTTCTGTATTGTGCTTTGGATGACAACTTAGCATGGAATTACATACGCACATGAACATTTATTTAATGTCAAAGTAGAAGTCGAATTTTTCTAGTAAAATTTGCACAAATATATCATTGCTTACCGTATTTTGTTAATTTGGTGTACTGTTACAGTATATAAAGTACGTTTATCATCCCATTTATTTTCTTCTTTGCACAAAATACTATTTGTTTGCTACTCTTTACTTATTTTGTGTTCAGGCAATTACTGTCGGACTGCAATTTAGTTTGCCCTAATTGTCTGGAACCAATGGCGATACGTTTTTGTTTTATTATATTCTTGAGTGTTTTGATGTTCAGTCGTAGATATTGGTTTTTGATTGGATAGGAAAATAGAAAAAATATTAATTGCAATTAATGATAATGATCTTATTTTGTTTCGTATTGTATTATTTAACGACTATACCGGTACTTGTGTCTAATGTGGCATAAACATCTGTTTAATGAAAACACTTCATGTGTCAGAATGCAGCTAACATAGCCTTGCAATTCATTTTTTGTTTAATAGTTTTTTTTGAACACGATTTGTTAACTTTTGGAAAATAGCAATAGTCAGAAGATTAGTAGTTGGTTGTTGCATCAGCAGTATTTGGTGATTTATCTTTAAACAGGTTTTATTTACTTCTAGCAAAGTAAATAGTATTGATTTTATTCAAATATTCGCATTCTAAGAAAACTTACCAATCATTACAGTGAAAAGCTATAAACTGTTGAGTTGTGTGCGATACTTTTCAGGTTATACTGTATCTGAAACCATTAATATTTACCATATAAACTAATACAAGCCATTAAAATATTATTTAATGTCCTAATACAGTAGTTACAGTCATATATCTCGTAATACGAGTGTATGAAAACTCAAAATTACCATTTGTTAACGCAGTATTTATGAGATTATATCGTCAGTGTATACTGGTGCAGTATACTGTAGAACCGTACAGTATTCTTAAAATCTCGTTAACTTTAATGGTATGAATAATCGTGATGCAAATACCACATGCAGTACATTATGCTAACGTGTAACGTCGGTCGTATGAAAAATATAGATGATCTTTACAGTGTATAACGGTTTCATCAGAAGAAAGAGTTTATGGGTTGTCTTTTTTTAGATAAATATGGAGATGAAAAGTAGAATTCGTTTTGTCATTGTCAGAAGTTAAATTGTCATCTCCATTACAGTACAGGATTATACTGTATAGTTTGAATGATCTACTGTAAGAGATTATACGTTTATGACAATGCAAATAATATTAACTATGAGTAATTTTATCATTATTGTTTTGAGTTTGTTGTAATAATATGATATATATTTGATGAAGATATATTGATCATTTAATTTTAATCGCATATTTTAAAACATTTTAACTCGTACCGGTATTATTACTGTATGTTCAAATTATAATACTGTACAATTATACAAATACATACTGTATGATACGGTGTAACATATAAAAATTAGTCACGTCATGTTTTTTTTTTAGTTTATGCTAAAATAAGAGTATAGTCGATATTTAAGCATTTTATTAAAGACGAAGAAAGCGCCGATGTAGTGTTGATTGATCTACATTACTGCATTTTGTTTATAACTAAAAGGATGTTGTAGAAATAAAGAAAACACTTCCATTATTTTCATTATTTTTTTGATAAGAAAAATATAAGCGAGGAATTTGTTTTTGTTGTGCAAGTTATGTAAGAAATTCATTTCTTTCATTACATCCTTCTTCAACTTTTGAATTTCTTTAAGACTATTGTTGAGCACGCAAAAACTAAGTTAAAAATAAGTTTTATTCATACTAACAGGAAAAGGTTTATCATATTATTGCTTTTATGTTTTAAAAGATTATACTTATTGAGTGTTTACTATATTCTAATATATAGAGCATTGCGACTGTTATTGCCATTTTCAGTGAGCTGCTTTTACGTTTTCTTCCAGACGTTTATTGCGAAACAAATGACTCTTGTTTATGAAATTTGAAGTACTTTATTCGATACTTTTTGAGGACAATAAAAATAAAGTAGGAAGTGCATATTAATTTTATTTTCTGTTGCGAAGTACGCGTCTCGTGTTGTAAGGACAAGATGGCTATGTCCGCTAAATGTTGGTTTATTTAAACGAGTAGTTTAAAAAGGCTCTTGCATAGGCTCTTTTTAACACACTTCTTGTGAAAAATTCATTTCCATGATTTTGTAGCCAATTCTCTATAGATAAATGTATAAAAGCTACTTTTTGGTAATCTGGAATATTACACTAACAATAAGTTACATGCAACTACTGTATGCATGTCTTGTTTATTTTGTTATAAATGCAAAGTACTTATGTTACTTGTGTTGCCATGTTTTATTGTATTTATTTGCAAGACATAAACGTAAACTCTTTTTAAGATGCGTTGCATGAGAAGCATTGACATCAAATTTGTAAATGTTTAAAAGCCATTTTACTCTGAAAATTATGCTGTGTATTCCAAAAATTTGATATAACAAATCAACAGCTTTCTTGATGATGTTGACTAGAATTTAATGTTTTTTTGGTTTGTTTTTTTTTTTGCAGACTTATTTTGATTAATTTTTACATTATGCTGAAAACTCGTTTTTATTTATTGTATTTTTTTTATTTGAATACATGGCGATTGATGTTATTTTGATGCGCATGCAAATAATGCGCGGAGTAGTGTAATGTAAACATTTGGCATAAAATAACATTATGAATTCCATGTTATACTGTATGCTCAATTTTTATTTTCTTACTTTCTCCATTTTCATTTTACGAGTATCCATCGCATCGTTTACGTGCACTGGATGTTATTCATAAATTTCTACGTAATTCGGTTTGTTGTTTTGGTATATCGCTTTTGTCGTTATATTTTTTTCTGCCACGGTGGAGAAATTACATTTCATATTTTTTTACTTGTACTGTATTTACAATTTCTTTGAAAATAACAAACAAATTCACATTTGTGTCTTTGGCTTTAGAAGCCCACGTATCACGTACTGCCATCATATCCAATCCATTTCCCATGTGTACAAGTATAGTATATTCATACCCCTCAGGTGGTTTTGCCTCCCAAAATACTAGTAAGATGACGCCAAACATAGTTACACTTTATTTTTACCTTCTAGATATTATAACAAAAGAATAAGAAAAAAATAGAAAAAGTAGCAAATGCTGCATTATAACCACGTACACAAGACACGACATTTGAGCTGTTGATGGCTGTGTGTCTTGTTAATACCCAGCTGAATTTCTGAAGAATCAACAAAATCCATGCGAGTTTAATGGCAAAACTAGATTCTAATAAAACTTGGAATTTTATTGTAATTAAACAAATTTTTTGCAAGTAAGATTTGCCTGTCTTGTTGGTCTGGAATCTAAGATAATAAGAAGCTGACGATGATAATTCATAAATTATTTTTTATGATTTGCCTAACAGTTGGTTTTTGTCAATCGTTAATATTTTAATTGATATGTAATGTAGTGAATAACAATGTGCTACATTTTGATTCGACTATATTATGTTCATATGCGATACAGTGAATGGTACATGTTCCTAATTAGCGAACAATGCTGCCATGTTATCACATAGATTGTGTAACATAAAAGATGTATATTTTTTTTAAAGTTGAGAAAAGAATTCCCTAAGTGGATATGCAAAGTTTACGTTAGCATATTAATATAAACTATCCAGATACACTGTGTGAAGAATTTCTTTAGTACTATTATGTAAGCGAATTGGATTTTTCAACTTAAAAGTTGCTAAAAACTAAATATTGTGTATCCAGTGTATTCATATAGAATTATAGGCAGATGAGTGAGTTTGTTGACTTCGTTATACTTATATGTGAAATTATATGCTGAACAATGTTGATGATGATGTAGATGATGGTAATCACTTTGCAGTACAGAATGTACCATCGACCAATAGGCGTTGTTATTTTGCTTCATTTACATGGTAATTGTTAGCATCAAAACTGCAGCAGTGGCAGAATTTTTTTGTTTACAGTTTAATTTGCATTGAATTGCTGAGCAGTTGTCTTTATAATGGATCATACGGTCTTCCATTATCAAACTAAAGAAGCTTATGAAGTTATGACTGAATCATGTTGATTTTATTATTTTTAGCATATTTGTGTAACTTATTGCAAATTTTAAAAAATGGCCCTGGTATTTGAAATTAAAAACACTTTGAGGTGCAAACTCAAGTGAACAAATTTAAGTTTATTTACTAAATTTGGTTTTAAGGATTTCAAATTTGGGTTTTATTTGAGTAACATTATTTAACTTACTAAATTTTCTTGATGAAACAGTAGATTTGACTTCCAGTACATAATTGAAGCTTTGAAAAAAGAATGCTGTTTTATATTAGCAAATAGTTTTCGTTTCTAAGTAACAAAATTTAGTTTTAAGGCAGTTACTAATGCAGTTATTTAATATTTAATTAATATATTAACTTGAAGTAAATTGTTCAGTTTATGCGTCATTGCTTTTATTATTTATTACTGTTGCTGTATTCTGTCCAAATTGATAATATTGTAAGCCATAAATTATAATGGCTACTACAGTAGTACACGTGTTATCTTTTTGATGGGAAAATCTAGATGTCATATGCATATGTCGTAAACAGAAATTTTCATTTGGTTTTTATTGTATGATTTGTAAGTTATTGTACGGTGTATTCCATATTTTAAAAACCTTTAATACACCTATGGTAAAATTAGAAGAACATGTGGTCGGTAAGCCATAAATATTATAATTCTGATCGATTGGTGAGACAAACTGCCAAATCAATCTTAAAAAATTAATGTACTGCAATATGCAGAGTTTTCACATTTATCTTAACTTAGCTTTTTGGGTAAATTACTTGAGACAGTTCATTCTCAAGTGATTTTGAATAGTAACAAATGCAGTACTTTAACCAATTTTCTGACACTAACTTCATTGCGAAATCTCCTGAGTAACAGAAGAATAAATGTTTGAAACAGCGCTAGTTATTTCTACTAAGTACAAGTTAAGCTAAGTATAGTTTGGTCCATTTAGCTACTTTATTTTCAAGATGGGTAAATGGTTAGAGTGAATAAAATTGTATTCGTACTGTGTGACACGTCAAAGTTTTACAGTTTCAAATTGCAATAGGCACTAAATACTAAAAGGCAGTTAAAACTTGATATTTAAGCACCGTTTTTTTTTTTGCTTACAAGACATAATATTTTTACATAAAAGGAAAAGTATGAATAATTTTATGTGTTGTAAACGGTCATGTTTTTTCAACACTTTTTTAAGAAATTTTTATTACTGATTTTTTTAAATCTGGTGTTATATGACTACTGGATGTTGAATATAAAACGTTCTGGCTGTCATAAATTCATATTACATGTGCTCCCTTTTACGACTCCCGTTTGCCATGCAATAAAATTGTAATTTTAATCATCTTTTACAGCGTTATGTATATTACGATGTTATGTAAAATAACGATTTTTGTATTTGTTTGTTTCCAGATTCACGCCCAGACGATTCTTTCGTGTCATTGCTGCTTTGACGCTTATTACTTAATGCTTCCTTCTATTAGCAACGCTTTAAAGGGTCTTTGGAATGACAAGGGAGTTCGCTTAGCTGTGGCCAGAGGTTACGAATATGAGCTCAACGATTCCGCCATTTAGTAAGTATTCTAACATTATTTATATTTTTATTATAATCATAAAGTAGGTATATCATAAAGTATATGCGACTGTTTTGACTCAAAAATTCCAACGGGGTTATGGAAAAGCAGTCAACAAACTTGTCATTGTGCATTTTCAACGAAACATTGCACTTGGTTATAATGTCATGCAACACGGTCGATATTGACGAACATAGGGGTTTTCTTATATTTGACAAATTTATTGACGTCTTTAGCATATGCCACACCAATTTCAGTTTCCCATGGCATGATATTCGGTCGGTGTGTAGTAACAGTTTTATATGAAATTGTAAGTGTAGGTAGATCATAAATAAGGCTATCACTTTGAGTGACATAGATATTCGACTTTTATGTGTCACAAAATGCCTACTGGCACTGTCGTACAATATTAATTTAAATTCTTATAACTTAAGATATACCAGAAGTTGATTTTTTTTAGTTCTGTTTTGATGAAAGTTCTTTAGAATTTCTTTGCATCCAATAAATCGACATTAACTTAATTACATGCATTTCTAATTTTAGTAACATTTTAATTGTTATATACTGCATTATAAACCGTTATATTAGATTCATAGATTTTAATTAATTTTTTAATTTTTAAGTTCTGAACTTTCTTCTCTGAAAATTTACATATGCATTAGTTGTTAGCAACTTCGTGACGTTTTATGGGCTTGTTAACTCGGACAAATTCATTTATCTTTTCTACAATTTGCTTGGCAAAGAAACATTAAGCTAACTAGCATGTTTGCTTTGATGGCATTTGAGGTATTCCCTAAGGATATCTCATTAAAGTTTTATTTGGCTTATTCAATCACTTGATTAAATTTGTATTGATGTGTTTTTCAAATGGTAAATGAAAAAGTTTGTTTTAAAAATGTAGAAGTTTCGTGCTTTAGATAGTAGTTTTAATGCTACTTTTAAAAACTTAAGGTTTTTACTAACATTTTTAGTAATGTAAACATTTGATGCAACCTATTTTACGATCTAAGATTTACGGTTGGTGAAATATTTAGGTTAGCGACTTTTGATGATGACAATGTTAATTAGTCAAAAAGTCTGCTGCTCTGAGGCAAAGTAATGATATGACTGCTGAGTGTTTGTTAATGGCAAGCCATAGATCAGCAGGAGACGCACAAAACTCTTTTATCTTTTTAACGCTCCCAACCAAAAGTGCAAAAAAATGTAATGAAACTGATATTTTATCTAAATTACATTAGATACAAAGTTATAGAGATGTGTAATGCAAAATGCGAACAATAGAAATGTGTCATGTCTAAAATTACGAGTAATTGTCAAACGTGACAATTATGGAGCCCTACATCATACACTGAATGAACAAATTAATAATAGGAACTACTGTAAAACTATGCTAACGACGCTTTAATGACTAAAACTAATTAATTTTTTTATATAAATAATCGATTAAGTAAGTTGGTATCTCTGTAAGCAGATACATTTTTTTGGTTAAGTACCAATAAGTGAATTTATAAACAAAATCAAAATAATATTTTAGTTTTTAATCTTAATCGAACTAATTCTAGCTTCAAGGTGCTAATTGAATTTGTGGTTCTTAACTGACTTTGTGTCAAAAGCTTTTGTTAATCTTTGTGCAAGTTTTATCCTGTAGTAGCTAATTTAAAATACAGTACTAATATTTGTTGTGGTTCTGGGTATAATCAATATCTGTTTAGTTAAAAATACATATTATTTTATATCTTACTTAAAATTAATAATTTAAGTTCATGAAGTCATCGTCTCTGGTGAGAGATGTTTCTAATAAATTGTTCACTGAGTGTAATTTGCCTTTGGGTTTGTCAACTACAAGCTACATGTAGGTATTGTAACAACTCAGCAGGCGTTTTGTTACATGTTGGAGAATAAATTTTTAGTCGAGTTTGTTTCCAGTGTGGTGCGATAGTGTGCACACTAACTCCTGTGGATAGTATGGGTTTGTAATAGATAATAAAAGATTAGGGAGTAACCTTAAGAAGAATGTAGTATGTATGCAGTAGTGCGATGGTCATATACAATATATTTGTATCCTACTGAATCTATACATTCGTTGATATAAACAACGTTGATAGCCCCTAAAGCAACATAGATAAAGAATTTCAAATGAGTTTGGTTGATTGGTGTGGGTTGAATCCGGAGACTACTCGTGGGAATACTATAGACTTTTACTATGCAACTCTAATGCTGTTTTCTATATGTGTATGTGTGAGGAGCCAAAGGAAAGGCATAGATACAGTCGAAAACCAATAATTCAAAAAAGTAAATAAAAAAAAAGAAGTTTTATGTCAACAAAAGGCAGTTGGGAGTGAGGTCGTGGGTTGAATCGATTGTTCGTGGTCGTGTTTGCGACATATACCGTATACATATACACAGCAAAGCAGTTTTGAGTGGTGAATTGAGCACGCCAGAGTAAACCTTAACATACGATGTAAAAACACCGAAAACATAAATGTTGATTGAATACGGGTTTGTGTGAATACGGTGAATGTTTGGAAGGTTTCAAATGCGGCCGTAGAATTAGATATTTGATAAGTTTCTAGTTATTGGCATGGAGAAAAATATACTGAACGACAGTATAATCCGTTTATAAAACCATTTTTTTACAGTGGTCTATTGACTATCAATAGAACCAGTGGTAAACACTAACATAACTTAATTAAACATGTAACAATCTGCTAGGTTGACCCATAATTAAAACGGAACTGAGCAATGTATTTTTGAATTTATATACATTAAAGTTTTTTATTTGAGCTTCAGTTGCATTAACTACATTTTTTCCGACTTAACTTAGTGAGATGGGCTACTTTCTTTACTCAAAGTCATCATTTACTTACTCTGTGTATAGCAGTGAGCGCCTGAGTGCATTGATAATGAAATTTTCAGTTTTATACAGTCTGTGATAGCATTGGGTTAAACCAGCTAATGGTTTGGGCATTGGAGTTTTTGCTCGATTTATCCCCGATGTTATCATTTGGACCGTTGAGTGAACGTTTGAATCTCTTGAGAGATCTTCAGTGGGAATCTATATATACTGTACAGTGCACACTGTTATTTTCCTTTTACTTAAGTCGAACATCTGAGGTCTCCTAGGTCGATTTGTAATTAAATTTTTGAAGGATTATTATAACTTGTATCGTAGAAGAAATTCCAATAGCTTAAGAGTTTTTCTTATCTATGAATGTCGTTGGTCGTGAAGTAAGGACGGTTTTAGGAGTAAATATTTTGCAATTAATATAAATTGAATGATCTTTTTTGAACAAAGTCTTTTGAAACAAATGTATTAAGGTAATTTATCTGGTCGCTGATTGAGAAGTTAATTCGTAATTACAGCAGTTTTTCTTTCCTTTTTATTTGATTAATTTATATTGAGTTTTTCAGTCTGGAGTCAAATTATATTAAAAGCTTATACACAAATAGCACAATGCTAAACGCGAAAGCATTTTCATCAGCTTTAATTAAGATTTAGTAGCTTTTATGTTGCTATTGTGTGTTGCATTAACGTCTCCAAATGTAATTACAGTACAGTACTGTATGATATAAGAATGAAAATAGATGCTGTCACGTTTTGGCTATTATGGATAAAGCACTCTATGCATTTTAAATAGACAAAAGGTAAATAATTATTTAGGAAGATTATTATTGAGACTTAAAATTCAGTTTTAATTTTCATAAAAGTCGAAACGAGACATAACCTTAATTAAACTTAACATTAGAGAGTAGACCAAATACTGTAGTTTGCAATTAACTTAATGTTACTAACTACTTTAAAAAATAAAACTTTTTTTTAATGTTAGCGCATTACGTCTATTTGTTAAATAACTGGTAAAAATTGAATCAAGTGGTTTTTAACAGTCTAATATCCAGGTATAGATAACTTAATATTTTATTAATGTGTTCGTTACGAAAATGTTCATGATGTATTAAGATAAAATTGAATAATACTGACTACTGTAGTTTTTATGTATTATTTTTTTATAGTAATTTACCGGTGTAACTATAATTAATTATGCAGTATCATCGTAGACATTAGTGTATCACATAAGTCACTTTGGTCTAAATATTTAAGATTAAAATTTGTTGACTTGTGCAATTTAACTCTACTTTTGCTCTTACTAAGTCTTTCATGCAAATATATTTAACTTAAATTGAAGAAATGTAAAGCAGTTTCCATTTCTATTCCGGTTGATTTTGTTTGTGTATATCTTTGAAGTGTGCACATCTAATATTAACTTATCGCTTGGTGTTAGAAGAGACCAAGAAACCAATTGGGTCAGAATAATAATAAACAGGAAAGATAAAAAGAGTTATTTACCGAAAGCGTTATACGAAATTGAGAGAAGTATTTGGATATGACATTCTTGGCTATCTAAGTTAAGTTATAGCGACTTCTTAACTGGCATTTACAGTGTTTGGCTATTCCAGTCTTTGGAATTGTTGACGGCTTTACTGGCTTAAAAAAACCTTCACGTAAATGGACACTTTTGGATGTTAATTATGCTTTTGAAATGTTGCTATAAAAAGAGCAACATTTTATGCTGGCACTGTAGTTTTATTTTCTTACTCGTAAAACGTTTGACGTAATTTTCGCAAATAAAGTAAGACATTTTAACATACCGGTATCTTCGTCTGAATCTTCATCAAAATTCTAGACATAGCTTATCATGATTGCTTTGATTTTTTAAAGTAATTTTTAGATGTCATGCAAATATGGAGCTTTGTGTTTAATTTTTAAGTCACTTATGCAAAACTAATTGACTACGATAGTTCATTAGTCAAATTTACCAATTAAAAGGGCATTACATGTTCAGTCTTAAAATTTGGGGTTTAATGAAATCGAAATGCACAGAACAAAGCTTTTTTTTTTATTTGAATCGACGATATTTACTTTTTTTAACTTTTATAAACCGATGACTTCGTTTATATTAGTACAGTTGTTTAAAAAATTCTGTTTAAAAATAAGTTAGCTATAAGAACGTAATTTTATGACTTACAGCACGTGGTTAATTGGCAGCTATTTTTAATGATGTTTTTTATGAACACAATACAATAATGTTATAGGTGGATATCTTCTTGTGTCATTATCCAGGGCAAATACTCGTATAGTATGACGATAATGTAAATCGAATATACTGTAATAACTTGCACGCACATGGAGAATACGTTTTATTATTAACAATTTGACATCGTTGGTCCAACTGACTTTGTTTAATTGCAGTTAAAGCTCTTAAATGACATATGGTATGTCGGTATAGCGTTTAATTGTTAAGATAATCTCATTTTAGTTTTTCACCTGGATGAGCAGAATTTATTTCAGAGTATAAATTAATATTAATTACTACTTACCATAAAATGCCATTTTCTTTCTTCTTGTTATAAATTTTTGATAAATATTTTTTTAAGTCGCTGGGTAATTCAGCGGTGTTTTTTTAAAAGATTTTTTCATACTTTTACTAGTTTTAGTGTATTTTCCTAGCATACAATGTATTTATTTGAAAATTTCTTGATATTATTTTTGCACATTTGCCAAATTACTGTGTTGTGCATGGAGCTAGCTGGAATTCACTGCACTGTTTATGTATTGTACTGAATTTGGACGTTAACCAACTGTTTTATGCATGTGATGTGCTGTTGAATTTTAATATCGAAATCGATTATAACTTGAAGCCAAAACTTAATAGTTTAGATGTTAGGAGTTTATTTGCAGTCGAGGCGTAATATACCTATGAACTTCATAAATTTTTTGAAAACTAAGTTAAGATGTTATGGTTCTATGTCTGGTAAACCTGTATTTAATATGAGGTCATGGTATAATAGATAACATCACTTTTTTAATTAAATGAATCATTGGCTGAGAAATAGTTTGGATGATATTAGCAGTATGTTAGTGCCAGCTTGAAAATTACATTCCATAGAGGTCAGGTATGAGCCAGTCAAAGAATTCCATCAAAGACGATTTTGGGTCACAGATTCCAATACTTTTCTGCATTTTTTATAAGCATTTGGCTTTTTCTATTAAAGATTGTAAGTACTTTGATGCTTAAATTTTAATAAAACGCAGTAATTTCTTTTTCTAAAAAATGGTTATGCGGTATATAATATTAAATTTAGAAAATTGATTTGAAGTATTTAAAGGTCATGTTAAGAAAGTATTAAATTTTTTTACTTTTAATCGGATTTAGCGTCTTAGAAATATTTTTTAAAAAATGCATGTGGTAGCTGAATGGGGCTATAATTTTGTGAATACTATAAAAACTTTTATAAGATATAAATCTAGATATCTTCTGATTTTTTTGTAAAAAAAAAAAAAAAAATTTATTTTGGTATATCATGATGCTTGAATAAAAAAATAAAGTGTTTTACTTCGAAATAATATTCGTATAGATGCTGTATAGTATTAGTACTGTTATCAATATGTCAAAATTATTTTATTCTTCACTATTTATTTGATAAAGTAAAAGGCAATTTCAAAAATAATTTTTTTTAAATATATTTTGAAGCTGAACATTTTAAATGTATTTCATACTGTAAATAGGATGGTCCAGAGATTTTGTCTGGGCTTTAGAAACTTTATCGTTGACCAAAGGTGTACTGTTACTACGAGTTACTGGTATATGGTTTAAGTTTAGTGTAAAATGGACGCATTTCTATATGGTATATTCAGCCAGTTTAGTTTATTCTTTAGAAAAATTGGTGGCAAAGTTTTATAGAACATTCCCGTATTTATACGACTTGCTTTTGAAGTTGAGTGTAGACTAAGTGGCATTACATATTAAAGCGAACTTTGGAGAATTTATTTATAAAAAAAAAATGCAATTTCAGTAAAGTTTGTTGTCGTATATATTAAAAACAGATTTTTTCATATGACTTATTCTTCCATTTCATTTTATTGGATTTAAATTAGTATGATATAAAGAAAGTTCTTTTTTTTGGCTTTATTTTTAGTACATTATATTGACAAAGAAACGATTATCATTAATGGAATTCAATATCATGTTTATATTTCTTAACATTTTTCATCTTTTCTTCTTTTCCTCGTTCTTTTATCACCGTCACGCGTCATTTAAAAATAAAAGTATTGAGGAAATTTAGCTTTTTACATCGATTATTTTCAAGTGGAACCCGTGTATAATTGGGACGTATAGGTAATCAAGTTAATGGGTTTAAGCATTCAAAAAAAGACTAGAAATACTGAATTTGGAAAACAAATTTATCCATTAAAAAATACTAAAATAAAATGTCAGTCTTTCTTTGATAGACAGTTGGTTTTATAGACATGAATTATTTTGCCAATAAAGTTAATTCTGACATTTAAAATACAAAATTGGGATTTATATAAGCTGTGGGTGTTACGAAGCATTATTGATGACTTAGTTTGGCTTAGATGGCATAGGTATTGAATTTTTCTGCAGAAAATGATCTTTTATAATAATTTCAGTAGGTTGAGAATAACAATACTGCATCATCCGTGTGAGGGTTGATTTAATAGGAAATTCAGTTTTCTTTCAAGCGAGTCTCCAGGTCGATTGATTTGGTACTATAATTAGGTACAAGGTTATGAAGTATTAAAACATGCACATAACTCGTTAAATGGAGTTTGATGTTGTGTATCGTAACCCAAAACATGTGTTGGTTATCTAAAACTGATGCTGTTGATGGTATTTCTTCTTATCTAAGTTATAGCAAAAATATATTGGTTACATTATTTTCTACTCAGTCGCGCATGAACGTGCTTAAATGCGAATACAAACGATTTTACTATTTTTTTTTTAAAGAGCAATTCCAAAGACACGGGTACTTTGTTATAATGGTTTTTATTTAAAGATATTTTACACATTACAGGTAACAAGAGTCTTTTCCTTTAAAGCAAACATTTGTCACGTTCCTGTTACATTTCGTATGTAGTGGAATGCATCTTAACAACGTATTTTACTAGGCTTTGTGTAGCAAATTCAATGAGAATTCATTTAATGTTATACTGTATACTTGTACTGTGCACACAATCTAATGAGACCTTTGTGGAATTTGGGTATTAAGCTTGGCGTTAATGGCAATCGATTGAGGGGCTAATGGAAGCCAAAAGACGTTGTTGTTGTTTAAGTTTTTTTAAATGTTAGCTTTGAGTATACAGTATGTTGAGGTTTTTTTATCAAATGTAATTTGAACATTCGTTAATGACTTAATTAAATTTATGCCACGACGCTTTTGTTTTTCCACCGAGATAGGTGAAGCTTTTCTTTCAACGTTATTTTCACATGTTTGATGGATTATTTTGTGTTGACTTGGCACATTTTCATCCATCTTTGCGCGTTTTATTGAAGTTTTTTTAATGTTTTTTTTTACCTTAAAAGTACAGAAAAATTCAATGTTTAAGTTACCACAACAACATTGGTGTTTGTTACTTTGCAGTAATATATCAGAATTACGTTGCTAAAAAGTAAATGCGTCGTCACATAGGCTACTTATCATCATAAATTTAATGTTGTGGACATTTTTCAACTCGTAAAGCTATGAATAAAGTAGAAACTAACGTTTTGCCACTTTAACAGTACGAATATTTAAAAAAAATTGATTTTTATCAATTAATCTATACAGTGGGCGTTTTTCTTTAAACACAATTACTGCTTGGTAAATATTATGTATAATAGTCGATGAATTTTTTTTTATCCATTAGATTTGTAAAGGGGTACGACAGGAGAAACGACAATAAAATTAAGCTGAATACTCGAATAATGCCGAATAAATTCAAGTTGTATATGATCTTCTTGCAAGAAAAATAAAGCGAATAAATTTGCTTTTTGGTAATGGTTGATTATAGTCTATACTCTGCATGTCATTTGTTTTGGTTCTATTATTATAGATGGCCAATTGCATTGCACGACGATCTCGTACTTTTTTACGCTATGCTCTTCAAATGGCAGTGCATAAATAATAGACTTTTTTCTTCTTTTTTACGAAACACAAGATTTTATAGAACGATAACTCATTCAAAACCCATCGCACTTATGCCTCATCTGTTTCAATTTCACTCTTTTTTTTATTTCTCGTTTTTGCCGTTGTTGCAAGTGTAACCATTTTATTGTCTTTTTATATTGTATAGCCAAAACAATTGACTTTAGGTCAAATGTAATGTAGAAGCGAATAGAAACATTTTTAAATGTGTAAAATATGGATCGTAATGGTTTTATTTTTGTTTACGCAGGCTTAAATGAAAATTAACTTATGAATTCTGAAACTGCGTTATTACAGCGTATGGGGAAGTTAAGAAATATTCATTTGAAATTTGCAAAATAAATATGAAATTAACATGTACAGTATTTTGCAATGCAATATATCGGTGTCTCATGATATGGGCTCTTAACTGGCTTTGAGACGCTAAGATTTTGTTTTCAGGGCATACAATTTTATCTTTGAACATTGTGAATTGAGATGCATCGTTAGAGATTTATTTGACTCGTGTTGATTGCGATGTTTTGAGAACATTTCAACATATAAACATAATTTGTTTTAGATTTGAAAAATTCAAAAGCTTTAAGAGTACCGGTATATAATAAAAACGGAAATTGACTAATTTCATAAGATTAAAAAACGGTATGTTATCCTACCTATGATATATGATATGAGGCACAAATACGTACCGGTATATTTGTTCCAAGGAAATTTGTTTTTACTGTACCGTGTTTGCCCAAAGTTTTAAATTTTAAGATGTTTTTTATTTACTTATAGGTAATATTATTACGGGTATATTTATGTAGATTTTTTTTTTTTTTTTTAGTCTTTTTGAAAATATGGAGCGAATTTGTTCAGAAAAATACATTCCCAGTTCAACGGACGTTTTAAGAGCACGCGTAAGAACAAATGGTATCATCGAGACGCATTTTAAAATCAGCGATTTTATATTCAGGTAAGATTAGTTTACATAAATAAGTTTGATACTCCACTTGTCAGAAGCGTAAGCTACGAAATTTAATAATAAAAAGAGTGTATTTTGGGAAATTTGGAGCAAATAATGACACACTATGCTGAAAGTCAGGGTTTAACTTTAACGGTATATGCTCATTTTAAATGAGACTAAACTTAGTACTACCATGACAGCATAAATGCATTTGAGCTGGAACTCATCATTTCAATGAAAAAGTACATTTCGAAGTTTAATTTAGTATTGTCGTTTAAACAAATTGAATTTAGTCGTACCTACAGTATTTACTTAGTGTAGGAATGATATTGCAAGATTTCAATTCTCAATAAATTTATCTTTCTCAATCAGATTTCAATTATTCGAGGAATTGTTACTTTATGATACCTAAAGTAGCATACTGTATGTATAAGAAAGTAGTGTACCGGTACTTTGAAAGAGATAGAATTTGATGGGGAAAAGAGTGTCAAAGAGAAACGAAGGGGTGGAATATGGGGGAAAAAACGCTTAGTAGAGCACAATAAATTTGTCGATTTTCTCTCTTTTGAAGAAATAAATTGAAGAATCGATCGACAGTCGACACTTTGTGCAGTCTATGCAGTGCGCACTATCGTTTGTGCTTATAGGGAATTAATTTGCGACTGTTTTCGTTGACTACATTTTGTGGGATTATCTGTTTTTCAAAGGAGAATGGGTTTCATCAACAGTCAGTAACCGTATGTGTACTATATGAATGAGAAGGTTATATAAAATTGAAATGAGGGGATGAACGAGGCGATAGTAACGTTTACTTTTAACTCAGAAACAATGAAACTTTCAGCACAAACTCATTCTTTCGAAAATATTGTGTACAGCGGTGACCAAGAATATAAGAACGGTTGGAAAAATTGATGATTATGTCTGTAAGAATTTCACACTTGAGTAAATTTTTAAATTCAGTCTCACGGTTGTCGAAAACGAGAATAACTTCAGTTATTATGTCATATGTTTTTAGAAAGAATTACATGTAATATAAACAAATTGTGTTTTGAAATTTAAAATTTTTAGTGCTAGTACAGTATTTGTTTTAGAATTTTATTTAGTAGCTTACACGCAAATTTTATGGCTTACCTGTGTTATTTAATTCTGAAAGTGTTTTTATTTTGTTTAAGAATTATTCAGTGCTATTTTTATGAGCATTTTCATGGCACTATTAACTCGCTTTTTTTAAAGTTTTAGTACAGTTTTTATTTTATTGTTCACCGCTGTATATTGTGTGTGTATAAGAATGATGAAAAGCAGAAGTCGAGAGCATATTTAGAAAGAAGATGATTATATTCTACTTTTTGCCGGCATTTTGTAATTGAAGAATATTATCTATTCGACGCCATCGCGTTTACTCTCTCAGTTCAAAAGAATCGTTTCCATTAAAGCTCACGTCGACTATTATGCACCACTAAATTTCTAAGCTTTAATTTGCTCTTTCTAACTTACATCCTCCAATTCTTGCTCCATCAGCACCGTCTAACATTTTTTTTTGAACTTTTACTTTTTACCCTACTTACTTTTATACAATTACAGTAAGGTTTTTATAGAATATAAGCATAAGTATTTACTACTTGGATATGACTTACTGTACTGTAGATGGCAATATAGTGCACTAGTTTTTATATTTAAAGTGTTGTTCGTAGTTGAAAATTATTAAATCAGGCTGTGAAGGACACACAATTGAATTACGCTAGGCTGAAGCTAATTGAGTAAATATAATATCAAGCAACGTCATTTTTATACAGGAACCTAATTTTATATTTTAGTAGAATCCGTTTTCTGAAGTTATTTTAATGTTTTATTTTCGAGTTTATAACCGGAAGGATTGGAAAGTAAAGAAAACGACTAACTTGCAGTTTACTATCAAATAAATAATTAAAAAATAAATTGCTAGGGGATATTACTAACTTGGAGTTTATTGAACCAATGATTTAATCGGTTTTTAAATACCGTACAGTCGACTGCACTCGTATTTCACATATTAATCAATCGCGTTTGTGTTTAATCGATTACTTATAGGTTTTTAAAGGTGATATGAAATATGACTAGTGTTTTGTCAGTGAAACATTATACAGTACGTACTTGTATACAAAACCGTGTTTGGTATGAAAATGATATTGTTCTAGTTTGAAACTAAATCAAAAAACGCCTGCATAGTCTGACTCTAAACTTTATAGTGTAATCTTATTGGATTTTATACGAGTGTTTTAAAATTACGGTTGAATGGCTGCTTGAATTTTTTATCTTTTAAAAACTCCCAATTTAATACGGCAAAATGGGCTGTGTAAAGTGCATACCAGACATTTTAACTATATTTTTGTCTTTGTTATTTATATTAAAGGACTTTTTTTTTTACTTGTGTTGCGATATCTTATTGAAGTCTGTGTGAAAGATTTTTTTATTACCAGTATA
Organism: Helicorthomorpha holstii; assembly: GCA_013389785.1. Lineage (NCBI taxonomy): Eukaryota > Metazoa > Arthropoda > Diplopoda > Polydesmida > Paradoxosomatidae > Helicorthomorpha > Helicorthomorpha holstii. The sequence continues at coordinate 29,120,753 of JAAFCF010006596.1, read as the reverse complement.
TTTTTTTAGTGTTAATGGAGTTTAGTCACAATTTACAGTAAGTCGACTGATGGAGTTTTATATCTAGGCTTTGTTATTAGCAGACAAGTTATCTTAAATGAAAAGCCATACAAAAAAATGTTTTCTAAAAAAAATGATAAAGGGAATTGCTTCGGATATCTGTTTGCTCGATCGGTTAATCTTGTCTTTTATATTTAGTTTTCTTTAGCTTCTTTGGTTTTTGACTTGAAGTATAATAAATTTTGTTAAAAGATAACGGATGAAGAAGAAAAATATTATTTTTATGGCTAATTACCATCGGATTTTAATCTCTATAATTATGGTGCTACAATTGATTGCTTTAAACTCATGCTTTTTAACCTCTCCACTTTTTTAATAAAAGTTAAATGTGCGATAAAATGTAAATTATTTGATTGAATTTAAAGAACGAATGACATTGTTAACCTGATTTAGCTTATAAAGTTCATAGTTAGTTTTATTCTAGACTTTTTTTACTGTTTTTCACGACTTAGCTCAAAATTTAGTAATGTTTCTCGAAATTCATTTTTATATGCACAGGACTGTATGGCATTCGATTTGATTTATTTGTAATTAATACTTCAGTTATTATTATATATTTTATTTATGTGCATGTACACTTAGTTTTATATTGTAATTACTTTAAATATATTCGTGTGTTGCCGATATTTAAGTTAGATTGCTGTGTTGTACTGTACTTTTCTATGCCTACTGTATGTTTAGCTTAGTTGTTGGCACATTTTACTTATTTATCAATTTCTACAGTACTTGTTCCATTGGTTACGGTTGCTATCTTAATTCTTAAGAGAGTATACAAATTCATAAAATTGTATGGCAAAAGGATTTTTAAAGTTTATAAATGGCTTTGTGAATATCTTGAATGCATGTTTGTTGATGATAAAGGTGCCATGGGGAATAAAATGTTGATTATATTTTTCCCTAAAAAAAAAATCACTTCTAGAGTTTCATTACGTTTATGAGAAAAAGTTTTTTTTTTTTTTTGAGGGGGAGAATGGCATTTTTGTTTTATAAAATGATTTGCAGTAGTAGTAAGATTTACTTATATTTCTTATAATCTTTATATTACATTGAAATGTTAGCAAGTGTTAAATCGTGGTGTTTTAAAATAGCTTAAGATGATTGTTTTAGTCATTTTTTTTATTGCATTTTTAATTAGTGCGTTATATTTATGGCAACATAATACATCATAGAAAATGTAAAGCTAGTGAAGGAAAACGTTATAAGATGGAATTTAAAATCTTGGAATTTTATCATGAAATTTGAAGTTAAGCAGTGCGCAAACTGATATAGTAATAATTTCTGTTCTTCTCTTCCTATAAAGTCAATTTTGTTAGAAAAACGATTGGCATCGATCCGGATTTATTGTCATTTACTCGTATATTGTATTCTGTGAGCTATTCCCCACTCTTTACCCATCTTTTATTACACTACCATTACCACTTTATTCCGTTTATTTTTGCTTTTCATTTATTGATACTATTGTAATCTCGCTATGTTTTTGCTGAGAAAAACGCTGTCCACAAAATTAAACTTGCCATCTCTTTCTATTTCTGGCGAATAAATTTGCAAATACAAAAAAGTCATATAGGGAATGTAAATGGGATGGGAAGGAAAATGTTTTTTTGGGCGTGTCAGTGGCGACTTTGAATTATGCACAACTCTTCTATCCACCCTCTATTCAACCTTTTATACGATGCTCCAGTTACGATTTATTTCTTATTTCTAACACCCAATTTTGAATTCTTTTTATATTTCCAAGTACGGCTTGTTATAAGTAATAAATTCAACTTTTGAAATATTTTTAACAAGGAAAATCGTATGCTTATGCTATGAAGGGTCTGGGATATTGATACGAATGCAAGTATGGTAATAATAACTTATGCGATGCAGCGTTTTATGTCGCAAGTAAGAATTTGTTCATTTTTATGGCATAACTTAGTATTTTATGTAATACCAAAAATGTCACAATGGACAAAATCAGTGCATTAATATTACAGTATATTGTACATGTACAACATACTCGGTATTACTGTATGTAAATTTAAAATAAAAATATTGTAAACTTTTTTAATAAAGTACAATAAAATTGTACACTACAGCTCATAATAAATTATGTAAATTTACAAAAATACAATTCTTTATTTTGATGAAAAATATAATGATAAAAATGCCTTAAAGTTTGTACCAAAAAAATGTAATAATATTTAGCAAAAATGTCTTATTTCGTATCGATTTTAACTATCAGGTATTTATAGTAATAACCTTATGCATTATACAAAAAAGTACTCTGAATTCCAATATTTCTCATATATTTTATAATATGATGTCGAAAATATCATAAAATTTATCCAAAACCGTAACAGATTACATTCGGCACATTAAACTTTATTAGTAATAAATGTTATCAAAAGCAGTTGCACCAAGGTCAAATTCAGTTGTAAATTTATCATTATGCGGGGCTTAAAAGTTAAAAACTATAGTAATATAATACTAATGCCAAACTTATAGAATTTAGCACAGCATTTTAACATTACAACATTGATTTATAACATTTTAAACGCTATATGTACATTTATTCTTTGATTTGTTGTTCATGCGTGTTTCATAAAAGGACCCTCCTCTAACACACTGCAAGTTAGTTTCATAGTGAATACATATTGTAATTACCACATGTTCAGTGTGTTCTATATACTGTATGTGTTACTATATTTTGGTGCTTGTGATTATGCAATTGAAAGGTCATATAGACGATCTTGCAGTTTCGTTTAATCATTCGTGAGATTTTGTGATGCACATACTGGAAAAAAAGACGAATTTTTGTAAAGATGCTGTAGGTGACGATGATAGATTTTTAAAGACATAACTTAATTATTGATAGTTTAGTTGAGAATTTGGGAGAACATGTCGATGTATATTCATAAAGTAGAAATTAGCATAAAGCGTCATTCTTGGTTGGTGCTAACGCTGCATTTACGCCAAAGTGTGAATAGACCGTAAAAGTCGAGTTTTATGTTTGTGGTGAACTGATGTTGACATTATCAAGCACAACTATTTTCCTGTACATATAGACACAGTACTTTCTTACTGATCGAAACAGCATTTTACCTATCGTGTCTGAGTCTTAGATTAAATCTAACGTTAAATTTAATGATAAGATGCTTTAATTTAAGCGAGAAACTATCGACTTTTTTGGACAATTTAGGCGAAATTCCAGGACAAATAAACTACAATACTGCAGTGCTTATTATTTTTTTTAAAAATTGATTTACGGTACCAGCGTCAGATCTCATGATACTTGAGGAAACATCTAAATCGTGGGTGTTTCAACATCTGGTTAGATAACCAGACTAATAACAATACAGCAGCTGTTTAGCTACTTTGCTTGTGCGGTAAATTGTAAATTCAGCGAGCCTTGTGCTGCTCCTCAAATATAAGCAATCACCTCATACATTGCCGCTATGCAAGAATGGCATGGCAGTTATAGAACTTATCACAAACATTTTTAACTACAAATTTAATAAAATTATAAGTTTAACTTTATACAGTTAGTTTACATTTGTTATTAAAATATAAATATCGTGAAAACAAGCGTGATACTTTAAAGTACTGAATTTTTAAACAGGATTTTTTTATGAATTAGAAAGCAAAATTCAGCTATTAAGAGATGAACTTGGGGTTTTGAAGACTTTATTTGGTGAAATTTTTATTTTATATTTGTACACTTTTTTATACTTTACATTTTTATACGTTGAGAGCCCAATGAAGTAACTAAAAAAGAGGGGGTTCTTATTTTTCAAGTGGTGCAAAAACTTAGTGCCATAATGTGCATGAACTAATGCTGGTTTTTTGTCATGAGCGAGTTTGTGTCTGGAAAACTTTGTTAAGTATCTTTTGTAACTTCTGTAATTCTCAAAGTTTGAGTTTGGAATTATTTATTCTTTTGAATTTTTTCCGAGCAATTGGGTAAGAGCATGGCCTGCCTTTTTCGGTGGCACATACGTTGACAGTATTCAGTAAACGTAATTTCCAGTAAGGGTTTTTTTCCCTTTTCTTATCTGTGACACAATCTCATTCTTTCACTGAATTACGCATTATACTGCTGGACACAAACATTTTCAACCATTCTCTCACTCTCTACCCTATATTGTCCCATGTTTTAGTCATGGTTTAGAATTCCTGATTTGTGTGCCCATCCGTCGACTAATTTCCGTCAACGTTGGCTGAAAATAAATATAACACTCCATCGCATCAACTGTCAGCTGTTGTTTTGCCAGAGAACCAATCATTACGCTTTACTGAACTCGTCAGACGAACTGGAGTATGTGTGCATTTCAGCTGAGTAAAGAAGATAGTACTACTGTACTGTACAGGTTTAACTTTTACACATATGACCAGAACAACGTCGTTTCTTTTCTCTTAAGTTTGCGTTTAAAAATTAAAGGTCAACGCAATGTTAGGACAAAGTGTGGTTCACAATACACAAATACAGTAACTAACTTTTAGCAATACAAACATGCTTTCACCAACTATTTAAAATCGATTAAATGTAAATGTAATTATTTTAGCAATTAAAAATGTAAATACTGTAGTTAGACGCCATCATTTGATGAGATAATCTGACATTGATTAATCAGATTACTGTGTAAATTGACACTTTAGTTTATGTTTGTATATATTTGTATGTATTCTGTATGACAGATAGGAGTTATGATTTAGCATACAGTCGGCTCGACTGTCGTTTCAGCTTAGCTTCTTTTACCAAATCTAGTTGAATTTGTCCGATGAAGCGTGTTGCACATGTTGAACAACTTTGCTGTATATCGCATTTTGTTTATCTTCGTTTCTGCTTTTTTTTTTCTTTCTCTTTCCCTCATCTTTTTCGGTTAAGCAGATTAAACCGTTATATTGATTAAAGTGAGAGATTTTTATTATTCGAAAAGAGGGTGGTGAAAAAAGCAGGGAAGCGAGGATTTGAGGGAATTGAGACTAAGAGTTTAGTGTTGCTTTGAACTGTGTTATCACTGTGTTTGCATGAGGTGTGATGTACGTGTATTTGGTCTTTTGCTTATATGTCAGTGAAGGCTGACGGATTAAACGGTAAATGCTTCAAAGGAAAAGACGAATTCTCAATTGAAATGTTAGAAATCGATTATTTTGGTAATCTATAGCTTGGTGTAGACTGTAAAGTAACCGGTCTTAAAATTTTTGGACGTGTTTTACGTTTACAGTATATTAACTTTGTTTACCTGTACTTTTATTTCGTTTAAGCTACAAAAGCTTTACTATAATTATAGTGCTTTTTTTTACATTTACAAGTCTCTAAATGACTTTTATGTTTTGGGTTTCTTTTATATTATGATCAAAATGGTCTTCAAAGTTCAAACAAAAAAGATCAATTATTAATGGAGTGAATACATTTTTATATTTGTACAATTTGTATGTAGTTGCGTGTGAGCTTAACTAAGTTAGCTTTGTTATTTTTATGCAACTGAGAGATAACGATGTTTGGCTAAATCAAATGGTTAATATATTTATACAATGTTTGCTGTACGCCGTGAAGGCTTATAAATTAAGTTATAAAATGAATTGTACGTGGATGTCTATGTTTGCTGTGTATTTTATAATGCACGTCGAGTGTTTGTGAAGATCTAAAGAAAAAGTTATATACGGTAAGCTCATCGTTAACGAGATCGCGTGTTACGCTATGTCTTGTACATGTACACGTAAAGGACAATTTTGACCTATTTTTGGCGACATGTTTCATTGATTTAGTGGTTGAGTGGAATCAGGCTACGTAATACCCTCACACTAGACAGCATAATATAACATGTACCGGTATAGTAAACGATACGATAACATTTCCACTTGATACTTTTCATTTATCAATCATTGTTGTCGTTTTTCTGTTTACATCGACTTCTGAATCTATTGAAAGAAAAACAACACCGATTTTATTACCAGATTTGCCAAAACAAAATTTGGCTAATGATTACTCATTAGTCTTCATTGTCTTGTTGGAAATTAGGTTTTGTCTTCACTATAATCTTTTCTGTTATTTTATTATCTATTGTAAAATTAATGTCATTGAATTACTTGTTCGGTACGATGCCATAAATATTCAATCCTATTGGTCGCAGCTTAGTAGAAAATGTGGCACTGAAAGCATTTTTCTTTTAGAAACTACTGTATCTTGATAACGAATATACAGTACATTTTTGTAGTAACAGTACAGTATTGCCGATAGATTCTCCAGTAATCGATAATTTAAACTCTGGAATCAATATTAGCACAGTAATGTTTTTTCTGAATTTATTGTTGACAAAAGTTCATATACCGCTATTGATTTTTTTGTTATTAAAAATGTATTTGGCCAGAAGTATTGTATTTGGTTCAAAACAATTTTGAAATTTTTTAATAAAAAATACTGTAGCTTTGTTTCAATTGTTTGAATTTGAACATAAAGAAAGTTTGTAAGGATTACTGTAAACGATAAAAGCATTTATAAGTGGATTTGTGGTAGCTAATACAGTCTATGTACCGAATATTTCAGTTATAAATGTTGTAGCTTTATAGTAAACTAGTTACGAAATGTTTAAATTCATTACTTAACTTTTTTTAAAATTCTGAAACTTATACTTTTGAGTTGATATTAAATTTTGTTTTTTAAATCTTTAGATTGTACGATGTTGGTGGCCAGCGCGATGAACGCCGGAAATGGATCTATTGTTTTGATGATGTAACGGCATTATTATTTGTTGTTGCTTTAAGTTCTTACGATATAACTTTAGCTGAAGATTCCGCCATTGTAAGCTCTTGTTTTTAAGATGTTTGATTTATTTATGCTGAAAGCTTGTTTTATTTCAGAATCGTTTACAAGATAGTTTGGATCTCTTTTCACAAATTTGCAATAACCGGTTCTTTCTCAACACGTCATTGGTTATTTTTATTTTTTATGTAATGGGTTAGCAGCTGTGCAAACTGTATGTGGTGGATCAATACATGAAAAAATTGGTTTGGCTTAAATACTGGTTGAATTCTCTCAACTAATAAGGCACGAAATGTCATCTGACTAAGTGTAAAAGTCAGATTAGAGAAGGTTTTTCCAGTGATAGATTAACTGGATTAGAAAAGATCTTCTGACTGCCAGATTTCATCAAGTGTAACCTACGATGCCCTGAATAATTTTTGGCACTGCATGGGGTTTGTAGGAGACAAAGTTAACTTAAATATTCAAATTTTAACACACAAAATTTAACTTTGTAAACTTTGTCTAATGATAAAATATGTATCTCATTCACCAAAATGAATCTTTATTGCCTAAACAGTTGCTGGCTTATTTTACAATAACTTGTTTTAAAAATAACCTTAGTATAACTATAACATGTTTATTATTTCTTATATGGACAGATTCTGTTTCTAAACAAGTTGGATCTGTTTCGGGAAAAAATCCTTTATTCTGGAAGACATCTGAGATATTATTTTCCCGATTACAAAGGTGAGTTTTTCGTGTTGTGTGTTTTTCTTATCCAATTTTATAGACGAATTGTTTTGGTTGTGTGGCGCAACGTAAAATTTATCGCTTTAGGAATGCCTTCTCAGCAACAAATTACTCATTGTATTATGGTTGTATATGTATTTCAGTCTTCCAAATGGTCATGAACGTTTGGAAATTACATTTAGCTATTGAATAGCAGTTTCAGATAGCTTTTGACTATCTTGTATACGGCATATACACCGTATTGTTTGCTTCTTTATTTCTAATGTTGTACGTGATGCACTGAATTGGAAACGAATTTACTGTCGAAGGTGGCAGTTTCAATCAGTTTTGTTTATTATGAGATCTAATCTGTCTATTTTATGGGATATGTTTTTGTACTGCAGCTTATTACTCTTTACTTTCAGTCAAAATACATTAAAGTTAAATCCTTCTGTATAGCCTCATAGAAAACATAATTCTAGATCGCTGTGCTTTAATTCGAACTTAGATAGCAGTGCTCAATTGAATTATTTTAATGTTGTGCAGCGATGCTTGAAAATTATTATGTTTATTTTAGTGAAATTATTCTCTTATATTTGTTTCTACCGTATATTGTTATAACCGCCTAAAATCTGCTAGATGAGCTTATGACATGCTGAACCTGACTACATAGTGTATGAGGCGTCATGCATTTCCAATGCGTATTTGAATTACGTTACGGTTTGGTTCGACGTGGCATAGAGTATAGTAAAAGCTGATTATTTTTAAAAAGTAATAAGTTAATGATTTTAATTTGAGCTATGGTTACGATATAATAATTGAAGTAATGATCATTGTTTAATTCATTTAAACAATTTAAGTTTAATACTCATACTTTTATATTTAATATCCACACAAAACTCATTATGAGTTCAGATGCTCAACTATTTATTTTAAACATTATTGGTTTAATATACTGTGTGTTTTAATCAAATTATGAGTTGTAGTTAGTTTTTTTGAAATTAATTCAAAATTACTTTTTAAATATTTGATATTATAACTCCATGGCAGTATCGCTGCATAATAGCCAGTTTTAAACAGGGTTGTATTTTTTTCACAAATTATTGCAGCATATTATAGGGATTATTTGAATTTCAAAGCAGTATTACACAATACTTTCAGTGCAAAGCGCAATATTTATCTATTTAACTTGTTAATTCCAAATTAAGATTGAAGTTTGAACTACATACTGAAAAGCAAGACAAATACATTTGGTTGATGGGAAATTGGAGCGATGTTTTAATAATTTATTGCCTATTATAGTACATTCTCATTACTAACCACAAAGCGATGCTGATTCTTTTATTTATTAATAAAATGAAAAATATATGCGTTCATAGGTATTATAATCATACAAAAGCTTTTTTAAGGCTATAATAATTCTTGATGAAGTCAAAATAATGAGTGAAAGCGTGATCTCAATACAGAAACATAAAGCCAATTAAAAATGCTTTCCATATGAAAATGACAGGGATTTTGATTTTTTTTTTTGAGAAGCCTTTTAATGAGATTTTGCTATCTGCGCTTTTGCATTTGACGTTGGAGCTTCATTAAAGCATATTATACTGGTACTGTAAAGTTACTTTCTTTTTATGGCGGTACATTGAGTGACAAATTTCATAGGTACTGTCGAATATTTATACGAGTATTCTTAAAGAATAAAGATTAGTGTGAGTTCTTACCAAATTATAGCGATAACTTTTACATTTACAAATGTTTTTCTGTTAAACGTTTTGAAAAGTGAGAAATAGACAGTGTTATGTAACCCAACGTCTACTGTATATTTGATTTTTTTATTAAATTTTTTCTTATTTACTTTGCTTTTATTAATATAAAAATATGAATTTTACTAACTGATCAGTGTTCCGAATACATTGCTGATTCAGTGTATATTAGTGTAATAATTAACTCATAATGTAACATTAATGCTGCGTGGATAAATTTTATTTTTGCATTAATTTTTGCATTGAATATTGTTTTAGGTCCTGATTATGACGTTGATAGTGCCGCATTATACGTTCAACATAAATTCCAAGAGCTAAATCATCATCCAACCAAAGTAATTTATCCTCATTTTACGACAGCCACCGATACAAGTAATGTTCAGGTGGTGTGTCAAGTAGTCATGGACACCATCATAAGAGAAAATTTAGAGCGAGCAGTACTGCTGTGATAAAACCTTTTTTTTATATTACTATTTTGGATTTGCATTTTTTAAGAGACTTGTTAATTTTTTCTAGCTGAAATTATTTTATTATAAAATTTATGAAGTAACATTTTCCATCAAATTCATTCTTGTAAAATCAAATTTTACACGTCATTGAGAAAGCATTAAGCGTCTTCATTTGTTTGAGAAGATCAAAAAAAAAAATCAAAAGTTGCATCTATTTTTTTTAGCTGTTTTCAGCTTGCAATTAAGTGCCATTATCCAAGACTCAAAAATTGTAATGCTAATCTTATTTAGTTTTGGTTTTTTAAAACTTTGTGAATTAAACATGTTTACTGCAACAGAATCATCTAGTCCACAACTATTTAAATGTTTTCATTGATTTCATTAATTAATCAGTATTAATTAAAAATGAGTAGACTAATTAATGTTATATACAGTATATGCATATTAATTAGATGCTTTGAAAATTTTGCATTTGTGTTAGTGACTGTTGTAGTAAAAACAAGTTTAATTTATTCTTTAAGTTAAGTGTAATAATTCTACATGTACCTTGCATTGCCATCTACTTTACATTAAAAAGTCAGGGTGAGTTGACTTTTTTTTAATATTATTTTGGTCTTCTCAATTGTCGCTATCAATCGCAGCTTTAAATTATAAACATAACGCAGTTTTGTATATGGGATTCATTATTTTACATGCATCGCGATACTTATGTTAATCTTAATAAAATGTTTTGTAAATTTATAAGTAATTGTACTAATCATTTTATTAGTTTGAAGATTTGCCATGTCTGACGGGTTAAAAGATAAAGTATTGTTATTACAGCTCGATAAACGTCAAATATGAACAAATAATCCTAATAACAGACGGCATATGAATCAAAACGAAAAAAAAAAAAGTAAGTAAATATTATTAAATACGCCCTTAGTTACAATGTAGGTTAACTGTAAAAAATGTTTGACGATGAATACTACGGGTAAATTGATGCTTTGACTATAAAATTCAACTTATTATTTCAAAAAAGAAAAGATGATTGAAATTGTTGAATAGAAATTATTGCATAAAAAATCGTACATTAAGGAGCACGATTTGCATATGAATACGGGCATGTCTCAAGATGAGAACATTTATTAAATTGATTTATTTAATTACGTTAATAAAGTTTAGTCATATAATCGCTTCTATTTTAAAATGCGTTCCCATGCATTTTTTATTAACTTTTTATAAGACCGTGGGTAGAGGGAGCTATATTCTGCGGTTGAGCTAAATTAGTTCATCCGGAAAAAATCCAAAAAGCGGGAACAGATGGATGACTAACCAACGATTATAAAGATAAAAATTTACTTCAATTTCTTAAAAGTGTTTTCAATTAAATTATGTCATTGAGTTTATTAAGATTTATCTATTTGACGTGTTGCAACTTTCAAGTGCATTTATTATGCCTATTTTAAGTATTATGTCGGAAACTGACTGTTAAAAAAGTTTCAGTAGTTTAGTAAATACAGTACTGCAACAATAGAAGTGCCTTGATTATTAAATGGCAACAATGCAAGGTTGTATTAATTTGCATTCGAAAGTCAACAACGAAGAAGAACGTTTTTCAGAAATGATTTCACCAACTTATACTTCATGTATTGTCTTCAAAGGGAAACCTATTTTACCTCCAGTTGTAAGTTGTGATATTAGCATGTTGTTGACATTTTTGACAGATTATAATCTTAACTAGAGCCGTCAGTACTAATTTAACTATTAAGCCTGAAGATAATTTTAAAACCTCCGTGTTAATTATATTTTGTAGATGACTCCACTTATCCGATCTGAAATGAAGCAATACAAACAAATGGCTGTTCGAATTGAGAAACTAAAAGTAGTACGTTTAACTAAACGAAAGGAGGACCAATCTAGTGTTAAAATTGATGTCGACTGTGACAGTAGATCTGCAAACGAAGATGACAATTCTTGTTCAGTATTGAGTTGTACGCCAAGCTTTGCCAGTACAGATTTAAATAAATATATGAACGTAACTAACGAACATGAAGAATCCAGTTTATGGGAAGATAATAGTAGAAATGAAGAAGTTATGGCAAATACTCCAACAAATCTTGATATTTCAGTGACTGAAACGGCTGAGATTGATGGAGATCGTAGTAGTAACACAAGTTCACCTTTAACTGTAACTGAATATGTCAAAGAAGAAATTGAATGCGTGTCACCAATTAGAAGAGGATCCTATACATTGGATCAGCCTTCTCCTGCCTTAGCTGCTTATTTTAAAAGTTTAAACATTGAATCAGAAATGTCAGACAATCTAACATGCAGTGTAACTAATGAATCTGTGTCTTCAAATAACAGCAGCTCTAAACCTGAATCTCAAACTACCGAATCTGTTTTTACTAATATATTTGCAGAATTTAAAAAAGACTTTGGAATTGAAAATAGCCATACTTTAAATATCAATTATCAGAGTCGTTTAGATGAGTTAATTAAGCATCACGATGAGGCCTTGGAATCTCTTAAACAAAGTTTTTATCAAGCTGCATCAAATCTAATTCACCAAACAAGTGCCAAGCATATACATACAGATAATTATCAACATCTTGATGTACCTGGAGATAATGAAAGTTCATTTCATGAATTACATGTGGCGAAAAGCGAGGACAAACTCTCAAACCTTTCTTATAAATCGATGTTACTAACTGTAAATTGGCTATTTATTTAGTAGACTTAGATTTTTTTAACTAAATGTTTTTGTTTATTTAAACAGAACGATAAAAATAAAAATATGCCAGATTTTGATCGTGTATCAGCTGCGGTGAAAGGCTATCTTACCCGACGACTTTTCAGAACCGTTAAAATTCAAACGATTGTGAAAACAATTAAGGTAAAAGCCAGATGACACTCGTTGAAATATAAATTTCAATAACACGTATTATTGTTTTTAAAATCTTAATTTTGTTTTCAATTTTCTTATATAAAGGATACGTTAGAGTTTGCCTTTGAACTTCATGCGGATTCACCTTTAAGCAACGAAAATGTCACACCACAAGATGCCGAACTTCACGAAAGATTAATTGCTCAAGTATAATACTAATTATAAAATGTTTAGAATTGGGTTCATTTAATTGTGTTTATTACAGTTATCAAGTGCTTGCTATGAAATACATGATATATTTTTTAAAATTACTACAAAGGAGAGAATGACTATAATTGCACAAGATCGAGCTTTACTCCAAGAAAAATATTTAAGAGAAGTAATTATTATAAATCTTTGTTGTTGTTTATATACAATCCTCGCAAAATCACAACATTTTACGATTGTAGATGTCGTTATCTAAGCCACCAGAAGATCAACAAAAACACAGAAAAGTATCATCGGCCACAATGAAAGCGCTGGATAGACGCAGACGAAGGTGATAACGCTTATTTAAAATCATTATAATGGAATTATAGTCATTTTATTTTTCAGAAATGACAGTAGAAATTCGGCAAGTCCTCGAGCTGGAAGAGTAATGAAGTCCAAAGTGCCTCGAGATAGTCCAACATTCAATAAGCGATACCGACGAAATTTGGAAAGTGAATTAAGAGCTTATTCTGCTTCACCTCAAATGATAACTTCGTCTTACATTTACACAGAACAACGACCACGTTCCACGGGTAAGTTATTTGTTTTGTTGTTATGTGACTTGACAAAGCAGTTTAGTGTTCATTTAAATTTGCTTTAAAATATGCCAAAAGTACAGTTGGTACCATTTAGAAGCAATACTTTACTTACAAGTTTAACAGTTTTGAATTTGACGTATTACTAATAACTTAATAGCAAGCTTCATTAAGTCGAAAACTTGCTGTATTAATATCAGTTTATTTTCTTTTGACGTTTAGTGTCAGAGATTCTTTCGACAAATCCATCCTTTCAGCGAAGTTTGGATTACAAACGGCCTATAATTCGCAAAGTTAAAACCAGACAACAGGTGATACAAAGACCTTTTATTGTTTAACGACAAAAAAAGACGGCTTGTTTGTGCAAACGTTATTTTTGTTTATTTTTCGGAACAAACGGTTCCAACAATAATGTAAATATAATGAACCGTCTTAAATTAACGCTTAATGTGATGATGAGAATTTAAAACATTTTGCTCTTAATCGGCATTAGTAGCATTGAATAAAAAAATCAGCTTCGAAGTTATGACAAGTTCTCGGTTTCGTATTTTACTTCAAAAAGCAAGTGAATGATTTCTTTCTGCAGAGACAGTCTCTGTTGCAATGGAATTGAACGCATCTCTTGTGTGATGAACTGGCCAAAATGATACAAAGCATCTCCACGTAAATGTGATTCTTGATTAGATACACGGGAAAATATTGACGTTGCATCGACATCGGTCGTAATGGTTTCTGCTATAACATTATAGAGAAATAATTAAGTTAACTGAAATGATAGATTAATTAAAAAGTTAACCTTCGTCATCGAATTCACTGGGTTCAATGGTTACATTTGCTGCTGTAGGTGATCTATTTGGTATAGGCTTTAAACTGTCAAAAAGAATTAAATTACAATCGATGTTATAATTCACAACCTTCTGCCACAATTTCTGATAGACATTAGTGACTATTTTTGTCAAATTTAGATTGCGAAGCTGGGAAAATGTGTTGCAAAACGGTTCGGACGTAAATGGTACTTATTTGGACATACTTTCGTATTGGAATATAATCATCAAAGAATGTCATATTGTTAAAATATGGCCACGGACATCTATCCTGTATTTCAAGGTAATCCTTTCCATTAGGTGCAATTTTCCTTAGTTTTCGCCGGTATTGGCCATAAGTTAGTTTCAGCTTTCTCCATTTATCATAAGCCCACTTTTCCAGTAATTTATCATTACCTATAAGACCAAGCAACCATTTAGCATTTAATGTTTAAACGTAGCATTAATATTATTGATTAAACTCACCTTTTCGTTTCATTGCCTTAGCAATGTCGATCCATCCTTTTGATCTTAGCGTTTCATTTTTGTAATCAGGCGCGTTCTTGTCATATAGATATGGTTTAAATTTTACGTTTTCAATGAATAGCTCTATTTCTGGAGAGTATTCTCTCTTCCGTGTGTTGTTCATTGTCACTGATAATCGATTAGACAAATAGTGTTCTTTCATCAATTTTATTTTGTACTTCCACAATTATTTGAAATCAAAGCGCACTTCTACAACATGGATAATATCTTTCAGTGACCAAAAGTCCCTCCCAAGAGTCCCAAATTTACCATTCGCCACGAGTCGATGGTATGAAATAGATTACGGTAACCAGATTTCCCTAAGCATGGGATAATGGGTCAAATGTATTCCCATATCGTTGAGCTTTCATTGATTTTATCCCAGAGTCCAGACCATGGAGATAGATAGCAAAACCCAGACTCCAGCTCCATTTAATTTATACAATTCAGAATTTATTGGGTTCGTGTTTCAGTTTTTTGCTTTACAAAATTTTTTCTCTTACAAAAATGGAACATTTTATGATTGTTTTTACAAGTCTGAAAATCAACTTTAGAAAAAAACGAAATCATTTTTTACAATATCTATCCAATGAACTCTTTTTTTTTTTTTTCATATGCAGTAAACTAATTGTTGAACCGTGAAGTATAAATTAGTAGAAAACCTTAGAAACTCTATGTTATTCAAAATTCGTTGTTTCTCATAGATTCTAATTCGGACAAACTGTTGACGTAATTATGTACGGTAATACAGAACGAGTTATACAAGACCATCTCACATATCGTCACTGTAGATGCAACATGACGAAACTCATTTTTCGGCTAATTTGAGTTACACATATCATGATGTGCAAAATGTTCCGCTGAATCTCCCTGAAATCTCTAGTTTATGAAAATCTCACTTAGTTTGTCTAGAATTAGAGATTTTGTAACATGGTTTATGCAGGCTGACAATGTAAGATCAGAACAAGATGATTTTTTCGCTCTCCTGAAAAGTTCGAAAATCTGAGATTCTTATGTTGCATCTACAGTGACGATATAGTGATAGCAAAAACGTATCGATATTTACGAGCATCGATAATTTTCCTTCGATACTACTCATTAAAGTACTCGATTCTTTTGGTCCGATACTTTAATGGTATCGATGCATTTTACCCTCATATTGATACTTTTTATACTATTACTAGCTTTACCCGTCGCGCGTTGCTGCAAAGGTTTTGAATCCCGTCTTGTATATCCCGTCCCGTCTCGTATATCCCGTCCCGTCTCGTATATCCCGTCCCGTCTCGTATATCCCGTCCCGTCTCGTATATCCCGTCCCGTCTCGTATATCCCGTCCCGTCTCGAATATCCCGTCCCGTCTCGTCTATCCCGTCCCGTCTCGTCTATCCCATATCTTTTGTCTCGTCTTGTTAATTTCCGACATGTTAACTGACCACATACAGTTGTGAAATTGCGCGCTGTATTTAGGTCAGCTAGTTTACAGTATTACTTTTCTCGTTAGCTCAAAAGATGGGGCTAATGTCAAAAGTCAGTTTGAAGGTCAAAATTAGACTACGGTACCTCTAATTGTAAAGCAATAGTGAAGAATTCAAATCAAAGATTAAAGCCCTGGGGTCAATAATGAAAAATGTGTTTATGCCTATCTGGTTCAAATTAGTGTATTGAACAACTTCCCAAAGTTTCATGGTGATCGGATGAATGGTTTAGAAATGCATAAACAGCAAACACACATACCAGTCATTTTTATATATATAGATAATTATACTATTTATATGCAGCACATATAATTATACTATCTATATTTATTATTTTTATACTATTTATATTTATATGCAGCACACTCCCTAATCTGTTTAAAATGATGTGTGGAAGTATTTTCAAAGATTAAATGCCAATACAGTACTGCAACATGCAAAACTTGTTTTAAAACGGTAAAAACAAGTGGAAATACAAATATCATCTGAACATTCACACACAAAGAAACTGAAATAGAAATGTAAGTTGTTATGATTTTTATTAATCATCTTATTACTTGTTAAATACAATGATTATAATTTGCATTTTAAAAATGATTACAATATAAATATAATACAATAGATTACAATATGGGTTAAAAAATGTGGGTTTAGTTAATTTGAACCCAAACTTTTTGAACCCAGGAATTCGAACCCAGCAAGTCGAACCCAGCAATTGGAACCTATGAATTCGAACCTAGGAATTCGAACCTAGGAATTCGAACCTATGAATTCGAACCTATGAATTCGAACCTATGAATT
>JAAFCF010006596.1:29078759-29098634 GCA_013389785.1 Helicorthomorpha holstii | reverse complement strand
CCAACTTTTTTAAACCCAACTAAACCCAACTTTTTTAAACCCAACTAAACCCAACTTTTTCAAACCCACCTTTTTTAAACCCAACTAAACCCAACTTTTTTAAACCCAATTAAACCCAACTAAACCCAACTTTTTCAAACCCAACTTTTTCAAACCCAACTTTTTCAAACCCAACTAAACCCAATTTTTTAAACCCAACTAAACCCAACTTTTTTAAACCCAATTAAACCCAACTTTTTTAAACCCAACTAAACCCAACTTTTTTAAACCCAGCTAAACCCAACTTTTTCAAACCCAACTTTTTTAACCTGCTTAACCTAAGCCTCTTAAGTCGCTTAATTTAAGTCTTTTAATTTAAGTTGCTTAACCTAAGTCGCTTAACCTAAGTCTCTTAACCTAAGTCATTAACTAAACTCAACTTTTTTAGCCCAACTTTTTTAACCCATTTAAACCTTTTACATTTTGTTGTTTTTATTTTACATTTTTTTCATTTTCTTTCACATTTTTTTCATTTTATTTCACATTTTTTTCATTTTATTACACAGTTTTATTACACATTTTATTAACAGTAAAATACAGTAAATAATGTTGAACAATAATAATGTTTAATAATACATAATGTGTTTAACAGTAAATAAAATTGTATAATAATAAATAACTGTGTATAACAACAACTTACAGTGTTTAACAATAAATTTCAATGTTCAACTGTAGAAAAGCCAGCAATTAGCTATTCTATAATGAAAAAAAAGTGAAAAAAAAGTATCGATACTTGATGGTATCGATACATTTTAGTCAATACTTTTGTGGCATCGATACTTTTATTTCTATGCCAATATTGAGTGCAGTATCGATACGTTCATTTCGATATGCTATCACTACTCACATAGCAAGATTAGCACGTGTATTCATTTACGGATACCGTCGTATCTGGCTCACTTAGCGCTAAGGTAGCTTAATACAGCAGTTTTACGTTTAGTAATTTCCTGCTGATTAGTGGACTGAAGATTGTTGTGTTTCGTCGTTATAAAGTCGAAATTTTATATTCAGTATATATCTCAACGACTTTGTAGTTACAATATTTTAAATTCTTGTAATTATACAAAATGCCGAAAGTTAAAAGAAGCAAAAAGCCACCTCCAGATGGTTGGGAGTTGATCGAACCAACCTTAGAAGAATTGGAACAAAAAATGCGTGAAGGTATGTTTATTGTTAACATAACCGATTTTTAATACTGAATTGAATTAGTCTTATTCTTTTTAAAAGAAAAGTTGTTTGGTTTGTTTATGACACTTTATTATATTCATTTTAGCTGAAAGTGAACCCCATGAAGGTAAACGTAAAGTGGAATCATTGTGGCCGATCTTTAAAATACACCATCAAAAATCTCGTTACATTTACGATCTTTTCTATCGAAGAAAAGCAATTAGTCGTGGTAAGTTCTATAATGTATATGAGTTTGAATTCATTATAAAACTTTATGTATTGTTTGTTTTTAGAGCTGTATGATTACTGCATTAAAGAAGGAATTGCAGATAAAAACTTAATAGCAAAATGGAAAAAGCAAGGTTACGAGAACTTATGTTGTTTAAGATGCATACAGCCTCGGGATACGAATTTTGGAACAAATTGCATATGTCGTGTGCCTAAAAGCAAGTTAGAAGAGGTAAGCGATCTTTGTCATTTAATTTATTATTTTGCTTCTCAATCTCAATAAAGGAGGTATTGTGATATACTGTCAAACAATTCAAACTTGCTCAGTTTACAGTAGTAATACAGTCGCTTTCTTTAAAGTCCAGCATTTGTCATCAATTATAATACATGTATGTTAACGTCAATTTTTTTTATTTTAGGGCAAGATCGTGGAGTGTATTCACTGTGGTTGCCGTGGTTGCTCGGGCTAGCGTTTAGTCGAGGTGTATGTTTTATTTTCAACATTATTTTTTTGTTTACCGCATTAAACTAGTACCCAATCACTTTTATTACGTTAATATTAATTAACTTATTGATGGGTACTGGTTTACGAATGTTTTCGTGTACCATCAAGCGTACAGTATAATTATGTTCATCCAATCGCCGGTGCCGTGTATCGAAATACGATCTATGTATTATCTTTTATATTAAAATTAAATTAAAGCTACGGTAATGTCATGATTATATTTCCTCTGATGTATAAAATATAGAACTTTTTAAAAACATTTGGGCTTACCGTTACGTCTTTAATGATTTAAAATATTTTAATTTACTGCAATTGTAGAGCAATAAATAACAATTTTACATCCCAATTTAATGTTTAACAACCGCGAAATAGTTAAATTTCAGTAATTAAAACCTCCCCACTTCTTAATTTGACATCATTAAATGAAACATATTCTCCTGCTTTTTGGTGAGTTGTGATTACAACTTTTCCTTGATAAAATAATGATGAAATGTCCAGTTTTTGAGTTGTTTCGTTAAGGTTGACCAATATGACAACTGAATTCCATCGAGGATAAAATCGTTCAAGCACTAAGACACTGCTTTGCCATAATCGAATTCGATAATTTGGAGTAACAAATTGGTCTTTACTTTTGCTAAGGAAAGCATGAAGTAGCGGTGTGCTTGTATTTCGAAAGTGAGTAACATCTTTCAGAATGTTTAAATTGACGTTTGAATTTGTGTCTTTATCTTCTAGCCATTTCATTGGGACTAAGGGATTAGCTTCCTGAAATGAAAGATTTAAGTAACATTTTTTATATTTTACTGATTCGAAAATGTTCTTACTTGTTTGTTGTTGTTTTCAAGGTGCAGTTCATCGCCGTAAAACAGGTTAACACTTCCTGGGAGCATCATGTGTAATATGATTGCAGCCATGGATCGTTTTTGACCGATTCTAGTGGCTAAACGTGATTTTTCAGCTGATCCAACTGACCACATAATCCAAGGAGAGATTGGCAGAGAAGTTAATGCTTGGCCAATCGTATTATTGACACCATGTTCAAGTCGTTGTGTAATGTTTTCTAACTTTGTTGCATCTATTCCTATATCATAATCTACTAAATCGAAATTTTCTAGAACGGAACGTCCTTTATCAACATCATTTTCAGTCTTCAACCGGTCAGCAAATTCTCCTGAGCAAATGAGAATTTTTTGGTCTCCTCCTAATGAGTGCATATTTAATATTGTTCGCCAGTGAGAAATTGCTTTATGAATATTTTCTGACGCGACATCGACGTGCTCCATATATTTCATGTAGAATCCATCGATATTTTTGTTAAGCCAAAATTCCAAAGCTTCATCTACTTTATTTTGAATATATCCATGACTTAAGTTGAGCATCATTGTGTCTGAAAACTTCAACGAATTTTGTTAAGTTAGAAGAGTAAGGCATTTTTGTATTTTTGATAAGATTTGATGTTAACTTACTTGTGGTTTATTATCTAAGAAAAAATACCGATGGCCAGTTCTGCCATTGGTCTCGAAGTTAGATGGATCTACGAGTGGATGTTCTTTGCTGATGAAAATGGGATTAAAGTCGATTACTACTTTGAGGCCTTTTTCATGGGATTGACTGACAAGTTCTTCAAGATCTTGGATGGTTCCAATATGGGAATCAACGTTTGTGTGATTGAGTGTTGCCAAATATCGAGTTGGATACATTTCTGACTCAAATATTGAGTTTAAACGGATGACGGTGACTCCTAGAGATTGTATATAATTTAAGTGTGTAATGATGCCTTTAATGTCTCCAACACCATCTTGATTAGTGTCTTGAAATGCTGCGGGAAAAATCTCATAAACAGTGGCTCCTTGCCACCAATGTCGTGAAGGCAGACAGTTTCGGGGTGCAGTAACCACTAAACCAACTGCTAGAGCTAATAGTGCTATCATCATTGACCAAAATAAAATTGCACAGAAGAAACGAATTCTGGGCCAGTTCCAGTGCACAAAACCGATGTCATTGGTTTTCAGCATCAACGCAACACTAGCACTGCAATTGAGGCCAATAATGCTCTGAGCATATTCACCCTGAAAGCATTCATGAACATCAACATACTGGTAAGTGTGCATTTTTTTTACGAAATAAGTTGTTCGATTTCCATATTTATCCCAAGAGAATTTTGTTAAGGGTATAATTAATCCATGATTATACAATATGATACATTTACTGTATTCGATTTGTCTCAGAAAATTGAAAATGGTTTAACTTACCTCATCTGAAAGGCTGAGACTTGGGTCTGTTTCATTTTTCTTTAAGAAATTTGCTGTCGATGATGACGAATTCATTCGATCGATTAGTAAATGCATACATTCTGATTACAAAACCTGATTTTAGAATTCATTTAAAAAATCAATTAATATTAATAATCAGATGTTTACCTGGCGGTGTAATTTTAATGATTTTATCGGATTTATCGTCTTGTAAGAGGTTATAACCTGATGGTGATGATGGTGGAGAGTCAGAGTCATTTTGTGAACTAGAAGCTTCAGAGCAATGGTCAACTTCTACGCTTGGTATTCCATCACTTTCTGGACATGTACTACTTGGAGTGGCTGCTTCGCCCGAATCATCACTGTTATACATTTCCACCCGATCTTTTGAGTCGGTTCCTTCCAAATGGTGAACCATTTTAAAATATTTAAATATTAGCTGCTAAATAATGAGTTGCCAAGGAAATCAATAGTGAATAACTTTAATTTAAAATTGTTTGAAAACTAGTAGTTTATGAACACACCACACTCGCAGATGGCAATTTAACTACTGCACTGAGAAATTCCAAATAAAGCATCGTGTATACAGTTACTTGTTGCAGCTATTTTAAGTTAACTTGTTGATCCACGTGATAGTTTCTAGCAATGTAGGACACAAAGTACTGACGTGAAATACACTAATAGCCTTGCATCATAGTTATTAGTATTGAAAGAACTTCGCTATTTTAGACATAAGAATTGTTAGATCATTTAAATTCATAAATTACAGTGCCGAATCTAATAGATTTAATCAAAAAAAAAAAAAAAACTTAAGCTATACCATTTAAAGCTTGGTCCTTGATATATTTTTTGGTAGTTTTAGTCGTATAGTATATACAGCAAGATCATTTTTAAGTTTAACTAAACTTAAGCAATATAAAGTAACATGTATGTCTTTTGTCTTTTCGAAATTTTTATGGATATTTTTATTGAAAAAGTTGTTCTTAAGGTTTATAATATATTTTAAAATAGACAAAAGGTACAATTCTACTAAGTGCAATAATTTAAGAATTTTTAGATTTTGTACTAATTGACAGTCACGATTAAGTAGTTTATTGTAATCAGATTGCCGTAGTTTTGTACCCAGTGGACAAGTCCATAGATTTTCTATTTGGAATTTCTTCCAGAGTGTAAGTAGGTGAATATGGATCACAGGTGATAAAGCTTTGTTCGGTAGATGTACTGCCTCGTTTATGCCATTCTGCAAGTCCAGACATACTGTTAGGAGTTGCTGCACTTTGAGGTACTACTGAAAAGTTGAATATGGTTTAGATATGAATATATTGTTTTGTTTGGTTTAGTAGTATACCATTGACATTATTGGATAATATACTGTCAGTACTTTTAATGTCGACGGAATTTCGTTTAACTGGAGGAAATCGAAATATTCGTCGATTCCCGGGTGTTGCACTACTTCGATTAATTCGCATTGATTCCAATGATTTTGTAGCTCCATCCAACATATTTAAGAGAAATACTTTATCGTTTCCTTCCTATCCCCAGTTTAGTTTAATTAAAACGTGTAAGAGGATTAAAACCGTTTGCAATTAAATTACCAGCATAACTTGTCGCTTCAATCGTTCACGGAGTTGCATCGTTGATTTAGCATAAGATTTAGCTTGAAATGCAATGGCACTAGAATAATATTTAACCGTGTACTTACAATATTTAAGATACCATGAAATTGTAAACGAATGTTTTACCATAAAATCACTAGTAAAACGGCTACAAATCCAGGCATGCTAATTATTCTCCAAATAAATCCAAACACATTGTCGACCATAGAAAAGTCTTGGAAGGATAAAAGTAATACTGAGATTATATTTTCTTTATCTTTATAAGGTCCACATGCTGGCGATGGTCTCATTCTATTGCAGATGAGTTATGATTTAACTTGACATAAACAAACTTTATAAGCATTGTATTGTGAATATTTACATGAAAATGCTGTAGCAGAATGGAGCTATCATGAATAACAGACCCATGAAAGCCAATGACAAGAAAACTGTTTTCGTTAGGGAAGCACCCCATGGTCTTGCTGGTGGCACACAGTTAAGTCTAATGTGAACCTATTGAAATGCATTTGTTTCATAAGACAAGTTTTAATACTACATACCGTATTTACTTATTTACTTACTTGTTTAATATAATACGTGAGCGTTAGTTTCAATATTACTAACATGGAAACTGGGGGCATGTACAACGCACCAAGCCTGAATTATAAAAGATAATGGGTAATTATTTAACTTAAAGATTGACATTGTCTATCATAATTACCAGCCAAGCATTTGTGTGTAAATTAAGTTCCATGTGCTCCAAGCCAAATTAAATTCAGGAAATCCCAAGCAGCGGTGTAGCAAGTACCTTCGAATGAAAGTCGTTACAAATATCAATGTGTTGACCACAACAAAATCCACTGCTAAAAGTTTGTATATTTCTTCACCCAAGCGAGTCTCCCAGCACTATATTTTTTTTAATATTTTTGAGTTTCAAGTTTTGGGATAGCATTACTGAATATTTAATTTTGTTTACGTTATTTTGAGGAATTGAAGCATCTTCATGGGCATTTGTTCGGAACCAAAAATAGCATAGTACACCAATAACTGTTATCAGTAACAGCATCATTCTACGAAGATTTATTATTAAAAATAATAATGGGTGGTTCAGTAAGTTATTAGAAACGGTACCTGATCATATTGATGTATGTGGCTGTAGTTTCATTGATGTACTTTTCCCATTTGAGCAAAAGAGTAAATGCAAACGGTATTACTATGAGCAGTCCTGTGATTACGAGTGGGACCATAATGTCTTCCAATATTGGTATTTCTGTCTGTAATTAATTGCTGTAAGTGGAGTACTTGTACATTGATATTTGCTAGAAAATGATTACCTTTAACATATTGTTTTGAAGCAATAACCAAATTAAAACTCCGGTCATTGTTAGCATTACGATAACTGTCAAATGAATTAGCAAATGTTTGAAATATTTGGCAGCTTTCTGTCTGGAAGTCATTGGATTTGCCTCGTTTTTTAGCTTTAAAATTTTGGCCTACAATTTTTTGCATATTTAATTTTATGTAAAATTATTAAGTCTTTTTATTGTTTATACCTCAAACTCTTGTCGGATACCAGTTGCTTTGACTTTTGCTGCTCTTTTGCATCTTATTTTAAAATCCCAGCTACAAAATACTAAGTTGCAGTAGATTTGTACTCCAAAACCAGAGTTCATGACAATATGTTGTTTGTAAGCTTTGGCCACGCTGAAGAAAGAATATAAAAAAATATATATTATCTCATCTACCAATACTTTATTCTAAAGTGTACATGTTACTAATTTATTAGACTGACCGATTTGCTAATAGCAATAGACTAAATAGTAACATAATGATGACAACTAATAAATAAGCTAGTGGTAGATCGTATTCGTCTTTGCCATTGATTGTCACCGAATGGTTAGCGTAAATTCCATAGTAAAGTTCAGTAGTGGATAGATAACCCTGTGAATAAAACGATTATAATCCCATTACGTTTTAAATAATTAAGATTTCTACCGATCCTGTGATTAGATCAGACCAGTGAAATGGTATAGATTGGTTATAGTATTCATCTTGCTCTTCTTGAAGTAAACTGTATGTGTTGTGTAGAAAATTTGATAATTTATCTTGATTTATTGATGAGAAATTCCTCTCTGATAGCAGCAAATCGCCCACTAAGGACTCGTTTATTGGTGGAGGCGTGAAGAAACGTAGTAACAGTTGTGGTGTAATGACAAAAGATGTGCTATAAAAAATAAGTTTATAAACCAACTTTTTGATTTATTAGTAAATATGTTTTAAACTAAATCATACGTGCAAATGAAGCTGACTAAATTTAAACAAATGAGAAATTGTAGAAAACGAAAATAGTAAGTGGTAGAACTGCCATATTTTCCTTCAATTTGCATCATTTGGGTTCTCCACATGTCAGCTCTTTGACACATTTGCTTCACTTTTGATGAAATGACTTGACATACCTATTAGTAATTAAATGTTTATCACAATATTTAATTAAATATTAAAAGACAAATTTTGCTTTACTGTATTTGCCTGACAGCAGTTATTGTATAATATTTACAATACATTTTTTTTGTAATTTGGGATGTTCAGTTTTGGAATACAAATTGAATTTTATATCTAATTCTGCATTTTTGGTTCTAAGTGGGCGAAAAGTTTGGTTTTTCAATCCTGTCAGGCAAATGCTTGTTATGGTGAATTATAGTGAAATTACTCGAGATAGTTTGAAAATTAACGTTGGAGATTTAACAACTGATGGTTTTCTCTTATTGGTCATTTCATATCCAATTCGTCGTTTCATTTTTCTTTTCATTGTCAATGAACAGTTGAGATTTTTGATTGTTTCCATTCGAAAATAGTTTGCTTCTATACCGGCATGGTTCATAACGGGATTGCTCATCATGCTTCCAATAACTTCATTGGCGTTTACATCATCTCGGTGTCGTGCCATCATTGCTTTTCGAGCTTGAGACTTTCGTGTCCATGGTTTTTTTCTTTTAAAGCATTGTGTGTCATCACAATTATTATGGTCAGTCAGATCAACTTGAGAGAAACCTGATCGTAGTTTTATAAAAGCTTCAGTTTCCGATTGATTTGAAAAGAAATATGAAAACAGTGAATACTTATTTGACGACTTGGCAGCTCTCTTAGCACCATATTTGTGTTTAAGTATGATAAACGATTGGAAAATGGACTGAGACAATCGTTTGTTAAACTGCCATTAAGTCGACTGCTTAATTGTTCGTCAAACGTTGATGAAGAATCAAGTAGTTCTTCCTCAGCAGAATCCGTAGGAACATTGACTTTAATTGTTAGTCTTCTTAAATCTAAATAAGTTATTTTAAAATTCACAGTTACTAAATTTGTTGTTAATTTTTAAAGTAAACTTATTGAAAAAAAAATCGGTAAAATTTAAAATAAAAAAAATTTTTTTGTAAGTTTAACATTGCATTTTTTATATACGGTAGTAGATCATATAAGTTCGTTTAACTTACCTGGTTTTAGCAAAAAATTGTCAGAAGTTGAACCAGACTGGTACTGCCATCCGGTGCATTGACTGTTTCTAGCCATAATTTATTTTAAAACTAAAAAAAATTAAAAATGTAAACAGCCAATTTAACTATTAAGTATTTTATGCTGATGAAAATGAAATTTAAACAAAAAAAATAATTTTGAAGTATACTATAAGTCTTGCATGTCTTTAAATTTAAGTTTTACAACCCCTTACCATTTAATCCTTATTCAGATTATTTTTATACATAAAAACAAATTTTCACCAGAATCGATCTGCCTTTATTTTATTTCCAGAATCCAGATGATGCATACACGAACAAATGACATTGTTATCTGTGCGACATTTATTGTGAACGTTGTTGGCGCTGCAGATAACGTTGTGCCGTGAGAAAGGCTTTATCCACCCCGGTTTTTAGTACAGAAGCTGGTGCTCGAACTTTGGGTGTTTAGGTCGACGGCCTTCAGCGTTGAAGAATATCTCATAATACCCACAACCTCATAAAACCTGGCTTACGATTGACTCTGTTTTGATTTATCCAACAGTAAGTTGAATTATTTTCTCTCACAGTCTTCAACACAACTAGTTTGTAATTTTCATCTTTTGCCTTTAAGAGTTAAATTCCATTTATTTTTTTTCTTTTATTGGAAAGCAAGAGGTGTGTCTACTGTGCCGTACATAACCTCTGTTAGCAGGTGGCTGTTTGTTACATTATGGTGAACTGCTTGTCAGATTGGATAATATAGGTGAGTCTTGATAATTATTTAGATTTAACTTCGTAGGTCAAAAGTCCACACTTTTAATACTTTTCCGCGTGTTGTACAAGTAAAAATCGTTTACAAAAGTTGTGTTTTGTATTGAAGAGCCGATGGAACAGCTGTTAATTTGAGTCGTAATGCACTTTAGCTGTTTTAAGAGAAATCTTGCTAAGTTTTGGTGATTTTCAATTGTTTCGGAAACGTTTGGCAATACTGCGTTTATCGCTTTTTCAGATAAGGTTTGTGAGATTATTTAGTTGGTTTTTTATATTATGAGTTGCCTTGTCACTTTATTGTCAGTAAGTATACTTTAATATTATATAGATTAGATAAGACAGATAGCTATTGGCAATAATACTTTTGAAACTAACTCCAAAAGTTTGACATTTCTCTACTTTTTGCTAATCAAAACAAGCAAAATTTTATAAGCTGCTTATATAGCATGTAATTTATACTTTTAGACACACCAAACATAATCAAAGTGTTTAAAACGCAATGTAATTAGAATGCGCGATCAAAATACATGATGTATCATCCACAGTGTTTAATGTGTCATATAGTATTGCTGACATTATCTTAACCATATGGGAATTGAATGCATTGATAATTGGTGCGTTCATGCATAAGAGCTTTTTTGCAGTATAATTTTTTTATAAAGTACTTGCAATTTAAAGTATTTTAATTGGCGTTCACATTAGGTTTTTTCAAAATGTCAGAATTGTTTTAGCAGCTTTTTTTGAGGTCAAGATAAGTACCTGTTATACGCTTGCGTAACATTAAACATACTGCATGTATGAAAATATAGAAATTTATCATCTATAAAATACTGTAAACATTAATGATAAGAGTATTGCATTAGTTCAAGCTGTGTACTATACAATATAGTGTACTGTAGTTTATTTTTGATAATGACTTCTGCTAGTTGAAAATTTCGTGTGTGCTTTCTGTTATACTGTATATTCGGTCAAGTGGAGGATAATTTCTAAATGACAGTATTTTCATGCTTACTAAGATGCATTGTTAGTGTGAAATTGAATTGCATGGGTAGTCAAAAGTATCACGGTGTAATTTTGTGGGGTTTTGACCTTTTAAATATGTCGCGTGCTTTGATTATAAATAAATACTGTAGTCTGTATTATACAGTGGATAAGTTGATAAGATCACTTGCATTCTATTCTACGGTATTTAATATTTAAGAAACTTTAATGAAAATTGAAAAGAGTGAACTTTGATCTACACTTCACTATAGTACTATATTATTGCACATACAGTAATGCTGCATAATACCGTATTATTATTTGCACATGTTGGTTAATTCATTATTAACTTTGTTTTATTACTAAATACATTAAAGCCGTTAATGGTTTTATTGTCAAATGTAAACGAACCTTCTGTAATTGACTGCCATGGCAGCCTTTTTCAAATAAAGTTGAATGAATCTAACATAACAGTACTACTGTACAAATATTACAGTATTGCACTATAGTGTGTCAGCATTACTTTTTTATACGATGCCGTATTTACATGATAAATATGCCTAAATAACCTAAATATACAAGTTTTTTTAATAAATGTGCCAATTACTGTATTTCTGAACTTTTGTGCAACTTAAAAAACACTTTATTACTAAACTTGTAGCACATAAATTTTAGTAATTTTTCCACAGTTCTATTCCTCTAAGAAATATTTCCAATCACGATTTTTTAAACTTGTATGTCGATACAGTATAATAATGTTTTACATTCAGATGCAGAACGGTAGCGAGCTTCTTCTCCCCCTGCAGAGCCATTCTCCTCATAAAACCGTTTCTCGTCACTGCCTTTATGGATGTTTTTATGATTCCAGCTTTGCTAAATGCTGACTATTTGATACGATTGTGCGTGTCGCAAGGTCAACGAATAATAGCATTGTTTTATTACAAGTTATATTATTTCTATGTGACTATTTCTTGCTTGCATACTACTGTACTCGACACCGTTACAAGTCCTTGGTATATACGGGATTCTTGGGTGCAGCACAATATCTCCATCTCAAAGTAGTCATGGAGACCCGAATTAAGTTGTAAAATTGAAGTAAACACCTAAATGTTCCATCTTGCTTAGGTATCCAACTTATTATAAAAAGAACTGCCTTTTTAATTGGCATATTCTGAAAATTCTAATACTAATTTTGATAGACTGTAATTTAGTAATAAACTGTAAGGCGACCTTAACTTAAAGAGAATTAAATCGATTTGTAATTATTACAGCTTTTTATCTTTATATTTTAAATTTTTTTTGGGCGTGTCAATTCTTTATCTAATGTTGTATGATACTTTGTGTGTTGACTTTGTTTTGCAGTGAGTGGTGAGGTCGGTAGCCTGAAAATTTAGTATACTGTAGTTTTAATTGTGCAACTTTATGACAATTATAAGATGGAAAGTACAGAGGAGTCAGGATTCTTGAGGCGCCCTCGTTATAATTTGCCTCATCTTTCATTTTCAGAAACTATTGAAGAAATGGACGAAAGCTATCAAACTCCTGTTTCTGGAAAAACTAGTATGGAAAATTTGGTGGATTGTTTACTTGAGGAAGCGCTTGAACAGAAAGATGATCCAGTTAATTATTTGACTAATTTGATGCCCAGTCGCCAGCTATATCGATCTGGCTTAGGATTAAATATCACATATAAAACATGCCAATTAACAAGAAAGCGACTGAGTTCAACCTGTAGAAAAAGGGCAATGTCGGATGGCAATCTTGATAATTCGACTGAATTTGTGGAAATTGATGGTAAATCGAAATCACCATTCCAAATGGATAGTGTAACACTGCTCAGGGTATGCGAAGTACCAAATGCGATTTGGTTGTGTGAAACAAATATTTAGTTTTAATTGTTTTCATTTAGGAAATATCCGTTTCAGGAAATGAATTAGACGACAAAATTAATGAAGACCGAAATCGGTTCAAGGGTCGATCAGTTCCGATGGCAGTTAGGAGGGACATGAGGTATATAAATTTTATGTTTTCTGGCAAGTGGGTTTTCTTGTTGAATCAAATGAGATAATTATTAAGTTGTACTTATCTTAAAAAAGGTGCTTAACATTATTTATCAGTTTGTTAAATCAACTAAGTACTGTATGCCATGATGTTTGATTTGGCATGTAATTGTTTGTTTGGTTTTCAATCTTAATGGGTGATGCCATATGGTCCATTAACTTTATGCAGTGCTTAGTTTGATATAAATATTAAAATATATCTGATCACTTGATCACAAAGTTGAGGTAAATCAGACGAGTTTTTATAAAATTTTGTTATTTGAAAAAATGGAATCAACGACTGCATCGATTGATGAGTCCATTGAAGATGAAAATGACACTGTTTCTATGAAATCCGAACTTTCAGAAAGTTCTCAAGAAGATGAAACGGATGAAATTTCTAATGAAACTTTAAATATGCCGATTTCAAAAGAACTTAATGTTGACGATTTCTGTGATCGTTGGAAGGCTTTGAGCGACAGGAAAAATAGAAGAAAACTTAATCGACAATCTAGACGCAATCGAAGCAACGATGACTGGAAAAATGGGCTGAATAAAGAATTGAAAAGATCTTTGAGATGGAAATGGCGTAGAATTCAACGTCGTGTTCCTTCCCAACTATTGGACGAATTGATGTTTGCGTACTACTCGGCTGATAACAGAGAAAAGTTTATTCAATCAGTTTTTTGTGGGAAAAAGAATTGTACAATGAGAGATGCTAGAAAATTAGAATCGGTTCTTAAATTTATTGAAAATGAACCGGATCTGTTTTCTAAAGTTCCTTGGATGTCGAAATCAAGCTCAAGCATAGATTCTCAGGATAGAGCTAAAAAGACATGTTGGGCAAAGAAGTGCAAAGTTCCTGACGAGTGCAACTGTACACATGGAAGAATGCAAAAATGGGGGTTAGAACTCATCAAATTATTAATATATTAGTTTGCTTTGGGTACAATTTAATGCATTACTTTATTAAGTAATAAGTACGAGTAATTGAACTATTGCAATAATAATATTTTAAGTACTGTATATGTGTAATTCAACTTCATTATTATGATATCAATAATAGTATTAATTATTTTAGAGATACGTTAACAAAATCCAGGGAAAACATTGCAAATCGTTACAGGAGAGCCAACTGGAAAATAAAAATGTCTAAAGTATGAGAAAACTACTATGAAAATTTTGAATTACTGTATTGGTATTTTTTAATTAGAATTACAATTTCTTGAGGGAAAGTGCCGGATCTGCATTTTCAAACATCCATTTTTGGGCATCGTCTATTCAAAACATCGAAGGTGACACAAAAATTTGCTTTCTAATTAATTTTCTATCTAAATGATAAATAGCTCTTCAAATTATAAACCATAAATTATTACGACAATTATTAGACATATGTTTTATTGTAAGGTTTAATGTTATTATTACTGTTTATTTATTTCTTTAATTTGCAGGTCATTATGGTACAGCTGTTGCTGCCGTCTTTTTCTTCATCCAGTATCTCATGACAATTAATTTAACGATAATGTTTCTAGTCGTTGTTTTTATTGTGATTCCAAACTCGGTCATTGTGACTAGAGCTCCACCGAATGAAACCATTATTGCTAATCACCCACCAGTTCTGTTGCATTGTAATACGTCTGTATTGAAAGCAACTTCCATGGAGTTTGGAAATTTTCAAGATTTACTTCAGGGAACTGCAAGTTTTTCTCTATTATTATTATTTATTACATATGTGGGTTAATGTTTGTGATTTTACAGGGATGGATGGAATGGACAGCCATGTTTTATGGATATTATTACTTCAATTTTACCAATGGTTCTCACTGGCAAGAATCGTTTTCAAACACATATGACACAGCTGAAGATCTTGCTTATAATTTGCCCTTGGCATATATTTCGGTCACAGTGATATATTTTATCGTTTGTTTGGTAGCTATTTTAAAAAGGTAAAAGATATTTTTTAACGAAGAACTACAATTCACATTATAATACTCAGTTTTAATTTAAAACAGCACAGCTCAAGATTCTCGCGAGATATTATTTACATCAACTGCCAAAATAAACGAATGTTGCAACTTAATTTTTTGTGGTTGGGACTTCTGCATTGTCGAGGAAAAGAAAGCAATCATAAGGAAGGAAATCATTTATAACGAAATCATAGTAATAATTTATAAATAAAAAGAAATGTAACGTATCAAACTAGTTTAATTTACTTTTCAGAACATATTGAACGAAGAAAAATTGTGGCATGAAAGGCTACGAAGAACAAAACGACAGCAGGTTAAAATCATGTTCAATCGATTCTCAATTAACATTTTGGTGTTTTTAATCTTAGCTTTGTGTGGCTACATTATTTACGTCGTCGTCATTAAATCCCAAGAGGTATTGTATACTGCATAATCGATTGTAATATTCTGTCATTAAATATGGTACTGTTTAGGCTTTGACTACAACTGAAAGTGAAGGATTGTACATGCTCATCATGGAGTTTTTGCCCTCTTTTGTCATTACTGTTCTTAATTTAATTGTTCCATGCATTTTTGAGAAATTAGTCACTTATGAAAACTATTCGCCGGTCACTGTTACTAACACGACACTTGCACGGTTAAAATTTTTTATTTTATGTTTATAAACTACAAATATTAAAATTGTTGCTTATTAAAAGGACTGTCATTCTGAAGTTAGCTGGAATTTTAGTGCTGTTGGGGTCACTTTACAAAAGCATTGTAAATAATAAACAATGCTTCTATCATGTATGTATTACTGTATTTAATTGACTAAACTGCATCAGTTTTGTTTATGTCATTTAGTGCTGGGAAACGTATGTTGGACAGCAGATATATAAACTGACTATTATGGATTTTGTATCAATAATATTTATAACTTATTTCATACAGTTTCCTAGGAAGTAAGTTTCAAAGTTTAGTCTTTTAAGATTTATATACGATGCTTCAAATTAATTTTCCTCATTTTCTAGATTTATTGTACATCGGTTTAAATGGTCTTTTATTCAATGGATTGGGCAACAACCGTTTGATATTCCTTCTCAGGTCCTTGACATTGTATATAGTCAAACACTGTGCTGGTAAGTTTAAAAGTCCGATTGTAGAAAATACGGTATAATGTTTATTACTTTTGTTTTTATTAGGATGGGAACGTTTTTTAGCCCGCTTTTGTGCGTTGTAAATGTAATCAAGTTTTTTATTTTATTTTACGTGAAAAAGGTATCATAAGTAATTGTTTGTCATTTAAAGTCATTAACAGCGTTTGCTTTTTTAGTTCTCATTATTTGTAAATTGTGCACCTGCTAGGCTGACGTATCGTGCTTCAAAATCTAACAAGTTATTTATGATGGTACTGCTGCTGTCTTATATAATTGCAAGTCTGCCGGTATTTTTCTCAGTCGTCGAGTAAGTCAAATACATTATTTTCTTTGAATGCAACTACAATGGCGTAACGGAATGTACAGTTACGGTTTTTGCTTATGCAGATTGCCACCATCATCTGATTGTGGACCATTTACTGGTTTTAACCGCATGTGGGATATTGTTCCTGTAACTATGGAGAGTTGGCCAGCTGCTTTACGGGCATTTGCCAAGTACTTTACAACTGCTGGATTTGCTATTCCAGCTGTAATATTTTTATGGTAATTGATTTTCATAATAGTAATTACAAATCCTATCAGCGGTATTAAATATGCTCATTATTTGTTTAGTTTAATGATATATTTTTACACTACTTTGGCTTCAGCTCATAAAGTAGAAAAAGAATTAATGCAAGACCAGTTATTAGTAGTGAGTTTGTGTTTTATGTGCAAATTATACTTTGATGCAATATTTCAAACTTGTTTGAAATGCAATAATTAACAGGAAGGACATGACAAACAGTATCTTTTGAAGAAGCTTCACAGTGTAATGGCAGAACTTTCAAGGGAGGAATCGCTGCTTAATCCTATCAAAGGTAACTACACATAATTCAACTATTTTATGGATAATATAAAACAAAACCGATCTCAAAAATTATGTTATTCATTGATCTAATCGCATAATTCAATTTTCAAAGTTTTGTTTTATTGGTAAAATGAGTTTAACATTAATTTTATTTATTTACGAATAAAAAAAAATAAATTTATGATTACTAAATACAATGATAACTACAATCTAAGACAAAGCGAGTTTAATGTAGCTTTTAAAAAAAGGATAATTTGTTCGACATTGCGTACGAAATCGATTTAAAATCTTGTTCTTGTTGAGAAGTACAGTATTTGACATTTAGTTTACCAACTCTGCTGGCAAAGGAATGTTTCTTTGAATGGCAAATCGCTTCAGTGCTTCGTATTTCTGGTGAAGATCATCAATTTCCTCCATCATATGTTTGTTGTCTATTTTAATAGCTTCTGAAGTTTGCATAACTCCAGTTTTCTCATTCTCTAAATCGTCTTTCTGTTCAATTCGTTTAGTACGACAGCTGGCAGCATAACCACGGTTTTTCAGGGTGCGTCGACGTTGCTTCATGCGAACAATTTCTTCTCTGGGAAGTCCACGAAGCTTCAGTTGACGATTTAAGTCTCGAACAGAAATTGAAACCAATTCGTCGTCGCTAATTTCAGGACCAGGTGGTCCCCCATCGCTTCGACCAAGACCCTAGTAAAAAAAAACGCTAAACACTTTTGTGTACTGTATCGTTTTATTATGTGTCAAATTATTATGGATCGGATAATAACGTTTAGCAAAACTTTGGAATCCAAATTAAAAAGCTACTAGAAATGAATGACTAAAATTAAGAACATTTACATTAATCATTGACTGTATTTTGAAAACCTCCTAGTAAAATAAAATAATAGGCGTTTTTCTTCTCAATGTCACAGCCATTTTATTGATGTTATGTTTACAGTCGTAACTTCAAGATTAGGACTGTAAATCAGCTGTTACCAAACCACAAAACGTAAACAGTATATCTTTTTCTGTTATTTCTTATACTTACATAAGGCACTTTATCATATTTTTCAATTTTGTAATTGGTTTGTTTCTTTGAACCAGATTTCTTCATGTTTCAATCGTAAAATGTACCCGACAACGTAAAAATTGCTGAATCATTGTTAGCCAAAGTATGCGTTGGTTGTCATCAGGGACCTCGACTCGCATTATTATGTGGCTACCATTTTGTTTGTATTTAGTTGTGGTGTTGGTGCTGCCTTCTAACTGCAAGATATGAAAACGTTTTATAGTAATAAAACCAGAGGCAAATTTATACAGTAGTAAGAAACAAAATATTTTTAATGTTTCATCATGTATCATCTCATCCAGGATAACTTGTAATAATATACTGTAAATATAATGTTTGATCAATTCTACATTTAAGTACCCTTACCAATTCAATTTAGAAACGCTTTGATAAGATTGTATAGTTATAAGAAAACTTTCTTTTTGCTTACTTTACAGTATCGGTATAAAGTATTAGAGAGCAATTTTTGATATTATAAGGTAATCAGCTCTTGTATGCTAATCAGCACTTATAAGCTAATCAGCTCTTATGAAGCGCTAACTACGCTTTGTTAACCTAGGTTCCTGGTTATTTGCGACTATGACCGGAGTGGGGACAGTTAAACAACATTAGCTCTGACTAATTAATTAAAAAAAAGTTTAAGTAATTAATTTTTACTAACAGTTAATAAATCTTTAATAAAACATATGAATTCAAGGAGGCGCGAATGTGTAAGGGAAGTCGCGTGAACAAAAAATTTAAGAAAAAAAAACAATTCGAACGTTTTTAACTTGGACGGAATCTTCAGTAGAAAAAAAACGTTCGAATGAAAGGTAAGAACAAAATTTTAAATTTATTATTTTAAATAATTTCACAGGAGACTTTTAAATGTTAACTATGAGTGAGGAGAACATTTAAGAATAAATATATGGTATATATTTTTTTAATACTGTATTGAAAAATTAAAAAAAAAAACAAACAAACAAACTCAAGTTGCGCGGTAAAATATAATGAGCATTCAAATGAGTTACATAATATGGCTTCTACAAACTAATATGGCTTCAACAGCTGATGAAGACAACAGCTGACGAGGAATCGTTTTAGTTCGGTAAATTGAATGGGGAGTTAGCATTAAGTTTTACAATGAAATTTTACAACGTTTATCGTGAAGTCTTCTATCGTTTTGTTAGCGAACATGTTATGACCGTTTTATTATGAATGGTAATTTTGTCGTTATAAATATAGTTAACGTTTAAATAACGTTTTTGAATATCATCAATAAACAAGTTCCATATGTGTCAAAACCCTTTACGTTTTGGATTCTCTATAATTCTGTCAAATAAATTCACTAAAATAACTGAAAAGTCAATAGTTCCAGTACTTAGCTATATAAAGAAAACATCAAAATGTAGTTGAGACTTCAGCCGATTTACTTTAATCGTTTTAAAGATTTTTTACTATTATACCAAACTAATGTTTTTAAATTAAATTATATAAACTCATCATTTAAGTCATATTTTAACAGATCTGACTTGTCACTTTATATTTTTTTTGTTTATTTTTTCTTTAGCTAGGATCGAGTATTAGTTTAGTGAGTTGCATTGGTGTGAATAGGTCGTGGCTCAGTGCATGAGCTGGACGCTATCAGGGCGAGGGGTCCTGGGTTCGAATCCCGTTGATAGAAAAAAAAAATTAATAATAAATAGGCTTGGTTGGTTAAGTTGCAGTAATGTGGAATGTAAATAGGGGGGTTTTGCTGGGAAAGAGGGTGCCTGGGGGTGGTCCCGTGATGGGGGGAGGGGGGGCCTCCCAGGTGGGGGGGGG